>JAUNZM010000682.1:0-267436 GCA_033459285.1 Clamator glandarius | reverse complement strand
TCATCTTTTCAAAAGCTTTCTGCTAGATCAAAGTACAAGATAAAACTGAAATTACATGAATGAAATGAACTATTTCTATGGAACTAATCTTTCCAGCCAAATCTTCACAGATAAAAACTTCTCTTTGAAATTGTGAAAACAATGTATTGATTTTTCATGAAATTTGACAAGTTTTACACTGTGAAAATATTTAGCCTCCTCTTGCAACTTATGTCAAATGTAAATATAGTCTAAGATATGGCCAATAAAAGTTTTGCTCATAATACACACTTAGAAAACCTTAAAGCTACTACAAGTAATTATACCTAATATATATGCTGTAGAGAGAAATGCAGGAGTAACATTTCTGTGTAGGCTCACTGAAAGCAAATGTGATGTTGCCAGAACTCTTTATGGTAAACTTCCAAGATTTTGCCTTCATTGTGCTTGGCAGGTGCTATTATTTTTATTCATGATGTTTTATAACATCACATAACAAGCTATGATATTTTTAACACTGCTCGTGATGCATTTCATTACCGTAAATGGGAAAACCTGCTATTTTAATTTCTTAGAACATGCCTGTTAGCAGATCCATAAGATCCACATGAACATCTAACTGTCAGTCATTTCAAGTTTTAATTGGAGACTGATTTTACTTGAGGCTATGCTCTAACAGTGCTGATATCATTGGGTACCAAATAAACTCTTGCTTTATGAAAAATAAGTTAAATGTTCTAAATGTGTTATTCAGAAAACAGTCCATTGTTTGACTTTACACATTAGTTATATGACAGAAGTCATATATATAGAGAGATTTGTTATAATTTTGTGCATGTAGAATTTTGTTAGATTTTCATTCAAAATTATTTCCAGTTGCATCTACTTTTCCATCTACTTATTAAATATAAATCATCTCTGCTTGTTATTAGCAGTATGAAAATTAACTATAGTTTGTATGTAAAACAATAAACAATCACATTTTCTCTCTTTATCCTTAATCATTTTATCCTTTATCATTAAAGTGCCTCCGGTACTGGCTTCACTTGTGGAAGCTATGCTTGCGTGGGGGAACTCCTTCACATGGTGGCAGAGCTGAGGGAGGAGGTAAAGAGACTAAGGACTATCAGGGAGTGTGAGAAGGAGATAGATCAGTGGAGCAGCACCCTCTCACAAAATCATCAGGCTGCCGGAGCTAGTGGGGCTGAGCACCACCCACCTGCCAAATGCAAGGTTGGGGGAACAAGAGACAGGGAATGGCAGCAAGTTCCTTCCCTTCTAAAAGGAACAGAGGTCCCATCTGCAGACCGGACCTACTCCTCAGGATAGTCTGCTGCTTACCTGGGGCATCAGTGAAGGATGTAACTAGAAAACTGCCTTCCTTGGTCAAAGAGACAGATTATTACCCTCTTGTAGTATTTCAAATCTGCAATGATGACACACAGCGCAGAAAGTTGAAAGCCATTAAGAGAAACTTCAGGGCTCTGGGGCACCAGTAATATTTAGCTCC
The DNA here is from genome assembly GCA_033459285.1 of Clamator glandarius. NCBI lineage: Eukaryota > Metazoa > Chordata > Aves > Cuculiformes > Cuculidae > Clamator > Clamator glandarius. The sequence continues at coordinate 265,947 of JAUNZM010000682.1, read as the reverse complement.
ATTGCAAAGCTAAGGAATGAAGAGCAAGAGGTCAAAAAGAATCACGTCTGGTTCCGAGCCTGGTGTGAGGAGAGATGCTTTAGGTTCTTTGATTATGGAGCGGCCCACACACCCCACAGGTTTCCTTACTAGGGATGGGGCACGCTTGTTTCCTAGGGGTACTTAAGTCCTTACTAGAAATCTAGCTAGGCTCATAAATAGAGCTTTAAACTAGATATGACGGGGGAGGGGGGCTTTTATGTGATGCACATTCAGAGTCACACATCACTTCCAAGGGAACAAAATAGCAGACAGATGGACAGCAGGGACAGTCCAAGGCCCAGTACCAAACATTATTCAACAAGCACTAACGTCACATAATCTTATCACCAGTCTGCCAAGACACTATGTAGGCAATTTAAAATTTCATTAGAATTAGCCCAGAACATAAAAAAATATTCCCAGATCGTCAACAAATAACACCATAGCAGCCTAGAGGAGCCAACCCGAGGGGATTAAGCACAGCAGTCTGATTAATCTTAGAATCATGGAATGGTTTGAGTTGGAAGGGACCTTAAAGATCATCCAGTTCCAGCCTCCCTGCAAGAGTTGGGGACATCTTCCTCTGGATGAGGTTGCCCAAAACCTCGTCCAACCTGGCCTTGAACACCTTCAGGGATGGGGCATCCATGACTTCTCTGGGCAAGCCATGTCAATGCCTCCAGACACTCACAGGAAAGAAAATTGTAATATATATATTTCCGTTCATATAGTAACCTAGTAAGTTTCCTTAACTTTGAACTGCCCTCTAGAAATTGTAATGATTTTATATTTACAAATTTGGCAAAAAGATATTACTCACATACCTGAATTTGGAAAACTGAGATATGTACGTGTTTCGATTGACAGGTATTGAAATGCAATATGGGCAACAGCACATACAGGGGAATCTTTAAGGGAAATAGCAAACTCACACAGGTAAAAACAGACAATGGGCCTGGATATGTAAGTGACCAACTTGAGAAGTTTTTTCAAACCTGGGGAATAACGCATGGGGGCATACCATATTCTCCACAAGAAAAGATGATAGTAGAACGAGCTCATCAGACACTAAAAAATATGTTATTAAAACAAAAAGAGGGAATGAAGGGTAAAATACCATAGAACAGATTAAGGAAGGCACTGTATAGATTGAATTGCTTAAATGTGATAGAGAATTAGGGAATAGGATAATCACCTATAGTAAGGCATTTTTTCATCTTTACAAACAGATGGTCAGCAGCTCAATGAGGAAGGATCATATCAGTTAATAACCTGGGGTCGAGAATATGCTTGAGTTTCCACAAGTCAAGCACCCAAGTGGATGACAGCACGGTGTGTCTGTCCATATCTAAGCAGAAATAGCAATTATTACGAATATGACAATGATACTAATATGGACAGCAATAATACTGGGGCTATATCAGCACTCATGGACGGGGCAAAGAAGCTTGAAGATGAATGATGATTGAAAAAACTTGTTATAAAGGATTCTTAAGTCAGAAAGCTAGCTAATGGCTTTAATCAAAATAGTTTTTCTTGCATTAGTATAATTCTGTGTATCTGTAGTAAGATGTTTCTATGTTTAATCAAGTGTCTATCATGTATTCTGTGAAAGGTACAACAAGCAATTGATAGTTCAGGATGTTTATAAACAAAATAAGGGGGAAATGCGGGCATAAAGATTCCAGATTGCGTGTATGCTGAGGCAAGCGGCCAATGCCTTGTCATACCTGCAATATTAGCACCAAGCACAGAACAAATAGCTGACGTTCTCATGCTTGCTAGCTTGTTGAGACTTGGAATCTTTATTAAGACCTGTGGGTTAATAAGAAACGAATGCACTAGGTGGAAAACATGAAGATAAGGGCCACACCTGTGGAAAAGAGGGGATTGAAATCTGTTGCTCTACTGTGGGAATCTCACGGGCGGAAATTCACTGGGATAGCTGTTACTGGATACAGAGGCACTATATAAGGTTTGCATCCTCTCAAGAAAGTTGATCTTGCTTGTTTCCTCATCGACAGGATCCGTGCCTTAATCGCTACAGGGGACTAGGCCAGGCTAGTCAGGAGTGAGCGTGGAAGTTGAACTCTGGTGCCTGCGAGATGGTGTGCTGGCAAGGACCGCCAGTATGTCACCACAAAGCGAGTGGGGGCGAGGACATCTGGTGACGGTAAGGATGAAACTGGCACTGAGGGGTTAGATATTCCAAGAACCAGTGAATTGGGAATGAACTCTATTCCCTTTATGAGGGATGAAGGTTTGCCAGCCCAGCTGAAGTGCATTTACACCAATGGCATTAAGCAGGAGGATTTGGAAGCTGTTGTAGGGCAAGGAGACTACGATGTCATTGCCATCACGGAAATGTGGTGGGATGACTCGTATAACTGGAGTGCAGCTATGGTGGGGTATAAACTCTTCAGGTGAGACAGGAAGGGTAGGAGAGGAGGTGGGGTAGCTCTCTATGTAAGAGAGGACTTGGATACCATTGAGCTGGATTGTGGTTATGAAGAGATTGAGTGCCTGTGGGTCAAAATCAGAGGAGCCCAAAAGAAGGCAGATTTTGTGATAGGAGTCTGTTACAGACCACCCACACAAGAAGCAGCAGCTGATGAGCTCTTCTATAAACAGCTGGGGTTAGTCTCTAGATCGTTGCCTCTTGTTCTCATGGGAGACTTCAATCTTCCAGATATCTGCTGGAAGTACAATAGAGCAGAAAGGAAGCAGTCTAGGAGGTTCCTGGAGTGCATGGAAGACAACTTACTTGCACAACTGGTAAGCAAACCGACAAGGGAATGTGCCCTCCTGGACCTGCTGTTTGTGAACAGATAAGGCCTTGTGGGGGATGTGGCAGTAAGAGGACGCCTAGAACAAAGCGATCACAAGATGATAGTGTTTTCTGTTCTAGGTGAGGTGAAGAGGGTGGTTAGCAGGACAGTTGCACTAAACTTCCAGAGGGTAGACTTTGGACTGTTCAGAAGGCTGGTTGGCAAAGTCCCATGGGAGACAGTCCTTAAGGGCAAGGGAGCCCACGAGGGCTGGGAGCTCTTCAAAAAGGAAATCCTAGCAGCTCAGGAGAAAGCCATCCCCATGTTCCAGGAAAAGAACCTGTCAGAAGAGATGCTGAGCAAAAAGGACCACGAAGACTGCAGAGCCTCTGGAGATAAAACTGCAGAGAGTTTTGATAACCAGCTAGCCTCCAGCCTGAGAAAATTCAACATCAGTGGCAAAAACAAGAAGGCATAGAAACAATAACAGTGGTCACGGGGAGCTGGGAAGGAGAACAGCTGTGGAAATTTTTATGAAGGACTTGCAGGACTGTTGTTGACATTTCACTAAGCTATAAATATGAGGTTGTAACAATAAACTTGGTCTCAGCTTGAAATGAAAGCAGAGTCCGTGTCTGTTTAATACACCACAAATGGCACCCGTATCGGGTCTGAACAGAGGCTGAGTTAGGAGTACGGTCCAGTGGTGTACAATTGGCAAAACGTTTGGAGGGGCTGAAACAAAGTCCGGAGTGCGTGCCATAGACACCTGCCCGCTGGACGGAAGGTGAGCTGCTGATAAGGGGATGGGGAACACGATAACCGAGGAACAGAAAGATGTAATTGACTTATTTAAACATATTCTAAAAGATCAAAATCAAACATTAGATATTAATGATCTTAAAGCGCTTTTGACGTGGGCCCAGGATCACGAGCCGTCTTTTGGCGTTTGCTCAGCATTCGATCAAGAAGCCTGGGATAAGATGGAGTTCAACTATGGGATAAAGCGACTAGGTCAGATAAAACAGCTACTAAGTTGCTCGGCCCCTGGTGGGCTATTTTTGAAGTGCTAAAGGCATATGTCAGCTCTAAAAAGCACAGCGATAATTCCAAGTCGAATGCAGGATCATCAGCAACTGCACTAACCCCCCACCCCCCTACACTGCCTGAGCTTGCCTCTGCACAAAACCCTTTGATCCAGGTCCGATAGTCACCGAGAAGGAGCCTGATCCATTTCCACCCTGTCCCTCAGACCGACGGGCACAAGTCAGGAGGGGGGCACAAGTCAGGAGGGAGGCACAGCGGCCAGGAGAAGTTGAAATGTTGCAAGCTTTTCCTGTGATCTATGCGCAGGACAGCGGTCCGTGCTGGGAACCAATTAATTACGAAGTGATAAAGGAGATTCGAAAAGCTGTTAAAGAGAATGGACTAACTGCCTCATTCACATTAAATCTGGTAGAAGGTATTGGTGACACATACCATCTCACACTGTGGGACTGGAGATCAATTGCCCGATTAGTTATGACTCCTATGCAGTATGTTATCTTTCAATCAAACTGGAAGGAGTTGGCAACCGTAGCAACCCTGGATAATTTGCAACTCCCACAAGATAGCGCCTTGCGATGGGTGAGGCTCAATGCTTTAATGGGCGAGGGTAATTATATCAATGATGCGGCCCAGGCTAGAATACCAATAGAAGGGCTGCATCAATTACAGGCTATTGTTTTGAAGGCATTTCAGAATGTCCCTGATGCTGTGGCTCACGTACAGTCTTTTGTGAATATTCGACAAGGAGCTACAAAACCATATGTGACTTTTCTAGACAAACTACAATAAGCCTTTAAGCAAGTTAACAATTCTGACACTAGAGAAACTTTGCTTAAACAATTAGCAATAGAGAATGCAAATGCAGATTGTCAGAAAATCTTATGGCTTTTACAAAATAGAAACCCGTCACTTACTGAGATGATGAGAGCATTCCAAAATGTCGGATCTCGATCTCATGACCTAATGTTAATAGCTGATGTTTTTGCAGCCATGCATACACCTAAGCAGAAGGGAACTTGTTTCAGTTGTGGAAAAAAGGGACACCTGTGATGACAGTGTCCTTCCGGAAATAGGGGCCATGTAGGTCCAAATACCAAGGGACAGCATCAAGGTCCCGGACTCTGTCCGCGGTGTCAAAAAGACAGACATTACGCAAACACGTGCAGATCTAGATTTCACAAAGACTATTGGGTGCTGACTCCTTGGGGTGCAGAGGGAAACATGCAGCCGAGCGCGATGGTGAGAGGGCGCACACCAATACAAGTACCCCCTGAGAGCCCTGCTGCAATACAAGCCAGCTCTGTGCCAGCATGGCACAGAGTGCAGGGCTGGACTTGGCCACCACCAGTGATACAGAATTAACAACCACCGCAGTTCAGCTCATCCCCACAGCTGTTAAGGGCCATTAGGAAATGGACTTAGTGCACTGTTAATTGGATGATCATCTGTCACAAAGCAAGGATTGTTTGTTTTACCGGGACTAATTCATGCCAATTCTACAGAAACAATACAAGTAATGGCTTGGATGCCTATGCCTCCCTGCTTTATACCAAAGGGCACTAAAATTGCTCAGGGGGAGGAGGTTTTGGCTCCACTGACCAGCCTGCAATTCTGTGGACACAGAAACTGCAAACATCATGACCGACGTTAACTTTCAAAGTATGTCACTCACAGAGCAACAGAGAGCAATATTTTTCCTGTATTATAGACAGCGGCGCCGATGTCACAGTCTTTTCTTTAGCAGAGTGGCCGGCAGATTGGCCATTGACCAAACCACTTACTGCTCTGATGGGAGTGGGGGGAGTGACTAGCCCACAACAAAGTTTACACTCTGTAGCATATATGGCCCTGAGAGTCGTACAGCAACTGTTAAACCGTACGTTCTGTCACTTCCCACTGTCTAATGGGGTAGAGACTGCGCAGCACAATGTGGTCTGACTTTAAGCACTCATTTTTAACGAGGGTCACTGAGGTGGAGATCATCCTGCCTCTAATCTGAACTACAGATGAGCTGGTCTGGGTAGAACAGTGGCCCCTCAGCACCAAGAAACTGCACTACCTTAAAGCTTTAGTGCAAGAACAATTACAAGCTGGACATATCGTACCAACTACCTATCAAACAGTAAACCATGCCCATTAGCACCTCGTCCACCCGCACCTTAAACACCTCCAGGGAAGGTGAATCAACCACTTCCCTGGGTAGCCTGTTCCAGTGCCCAATGACCCTTCCTGTGAAAATTTTTTTCCTAATATCTAGCCTAAATCTCCCCTGGCGGAGATTTTGGCCATTCCTTCTCATCCTGTCTCCTGTCACTTGGAAGAAGAGGCCAGCACCCTTCTCTCCATAACCTCCTTTCTGGTAGTTACAGAGAGCAATGAAGTCTCCCCTCAGCCTCCTCTTCTCCAGGCTAAACAACCCCAGCTCTCTCAGCAGTTCCTCATAAGGCCTGTTCTCCAGTCCCTTCACCAACTTCGTTGCTCTTCTCTGGACTCGCTCCAGAGCCTCAACATACTTCTTGTTGTGAGAGGCCCAGAACTGAACACAGTACTCAAGGTGTGGTCTCACTAGTGCAGGGCACAGGGGGAGAATAACCTCCCTGGACCTGCTGGTCACGCTGTTTCTGATACAAGTCAGGATGCCATTGGCCTTCTTGGCCACCTGGGCACACTGCTGGCTCATGTTCAGTCGGCTGTCAACAAACAGCCCCAGGTCCTTCTCCTCCAGGCAGCTTTCTAGACAGACTTCTCCTAGTCTTGAGCACTGCATAGGGTTGTTGTGCCCCATGTGCAGGACCCAGCATTTGGCCTTGTTAAACCTTATGCCATTGGACTCCGCCCAGCAGTCCAGCCTGTTCAGATCCCTTTGCAGAGCCTCCCTACCTTCCAGCATATCGACACTTCCACCCAGCTTAGTATAGTCCGCAAACCTGCTAAGGGTGAAATCAATGCCTTCATCCAGGTCATTGATGAAGACATTGAACAGGGCTGGACCCAGCACTGAGACATGGGAATCCCACTTGTAACTGTCCTCCAGCTGGATTTAACGCCATTTCCCACCACTCTTTGGGCCCGGCCATCCAACCAGTTTTTCACCCAGGAGAGTGTGCGCCTGTCCAGGCCAGAGGCTGAAAGTTTCTGAAGCAGAATGCTGTGAGAAACTGTGTCAAAGGCTTTACTGAGGTCCAGGAAGACCACATCCACAGCCTTTCCCTCGTCCAGCAGCCGAGTCACTTTGTCATAGAAGGCAATCAGGTTAGTTTGGCAAGACTTGCCTTTTGTAAACTGGGCCTGATCACCCAGTTCTCTTGCATGTGCTTCATGACAGCATTCAAGATCACCTGTTAATCTGTTTTCACAACCCATAAATATTGTTACTGATTCAGCCTATGTTGCTGGCATTGTTTCATGCTTGGAGAATGCCTATTTAAAGTATGTATTCAATGGACAACTATATGCTTTTTTAAAGGAATTGAAATATCTGTTAGACACTCGACATGAACCTTTGTAATGCATGTACGTTCTCATACAAATTTACCAGGATATTTGGCTGAAGTCAATCGCTGAGCTGATGCTCTGGCAGCCCCTGTAATCATTCCAGACACATTATAACAAGCATGTATGTCACATGACTTTTATCACCAAGGTAGTATAGCCCTTCGGAAAATGTTTCAGTTAACTCATGAGCAAGCTTGGCAAATTGTACAGATGTATTCTGATTGTCAACTAATCCCAAACACTACTTGTGACGATGTAAATCCTCATGGATTAGGTCCACTTGAAATATGGCAAACTGATGTAACACATATCCCCGAGTTTGGATGTCTAATATATGTACATGTATCAATTGACACCTTTTCTACCTGCATTGTTGCTTCCGCACATACGGGGGAATGAGCAAAAGACGTAAAAAAACATTTATTATATGCAATTGCTATTTCGGGAGTGCCAAAAATAGTAAAAACAGACAATGGCCCAGGATATGTTTTTAATATAACAAAATCCTTTTTTCAGCAATGGGGAATCACATATGTCACGGGCATCCCTCACTCACTGACAGGGCAAGCCATAGTTGAACGAGCTCATGGTACATTAAAAAATATGTTTTTAAAACAAAAAAGGGGGAGCTTGGGATATGCCCCTCAAGAGATACTATTAAAAGCTATGTATGTTCCAAATTTTTTAAATCGTTGCCAAGACAATATTCCCGGATAGAGCAACATTTTATCACGAAATCAAATGATATCATGAGTAAAGCTAAAATAATGATACGTAACTTAGAAACGAGACAATGGGAAGGTCCATGGCCATTAATAACATGGGGGCGAGGGTATGCTTGTGTCTCTACAGATCGTGGACCACAATGGATGCCAGCAAGATGTATGTGACCTGCAATAATCATGGGAATTCCATGTTGAACAATCACCAAGAATTACCTTGTTGGCAATACTTTGCCCAATGTAGCCTATTCATTCCTTCACAACCAGCAAATATAAAATTACCTTATTATTATTATTAATGTTCTATGAATATACAGTAAAGTATCAAAAATTATTCATATACAAAGTTCTTTGAATATTCAATAAATAGTTTGACAACTTGGACAAGACAACTAAAGTCGTAAAAAATTTACCAATAATTTTCAGCAATTTTAAATATTATCCACATTCTCCAATAGAGAAAAGCAAAAGCTCAATCCCTCTCCTCAAAATGAATGAACTGGAGCTGTCATTATAATTGTCAAAGTAGTAAAGTTTAGCGAGTTCAGTGTTTTAAACAGCATAAATGAAACTTAGTGTTTATTTAAACTATTTAATGTCTCCTTCCTTTGGCTTCCTCGACTCCTTTCATTTAAACTCTTAAATTGTTTGAAGCAAAGATATTCACTTTTAGTTTCCACAGATGTGTATACAGCAATGAAAATACAACCTTTAAACAGAATGCTAGCTCTTTGCTGTGAATCTTGGATAGGTTATGTAATAGTGTATTTTGTATGCAGCAGTCACTACAGTTTTGACAGAAAGCCAGAAGGAACCATTACAGAGTAAACTGCCCATTATCTAAACAGCAATACAAAACAAACTAGGACATTAAAAACCATTAGATTCAAAGAACTGACAACTACTGCAAGTACAGTTTTCAGAACAATTCTGATTATACAAATATAGTTCTGCATGTGGACTTGCCCTGTTTTAAATCACAGTCTGCCTTCAAATGTAGACTGACTCACGGCTGTAAGCTTTTCACTTGGACTGGAATGGCTTAGCCTGGGCAGTACTCCATGACACAGCCAAAGTGCTCCATAACAATGAATACGAAAAGAAATGCAAAGGCATTCACTGCTTGGACCTCAGAAGTACAGCATAAGCCCTGAAAAGTTGGCACTAGACTTTAACAGTAAGCAGTGGCACAAACTTACTGGATGCTTACTACAAGAAAACAAAAACAAACAAACAAAACCCCACCATACTCATAATTGATTCAAACCCTTATAATTGATTCAGTGCCCCAAATTAATCTTAATGAGAACAGGTCAGATTGGCAGTGCTCAGTATCTTCAACTGAATTGTAAGTTTTGGTTGAACCTGATGAGCCTTCGAGTTTAATATCCCTTAAAATCATAGAATAGTTTGAGTTGGAAGGGACCTTAAAGCCCATCCAGATCCACTCCCCTAGCCCTGGTCAGGGATACCTCCCGCTAGATCAGGCTGCCGAAGGCCCCATCCAACCTGGCCTTGAACACCTCCTGGGATGGGGCAGCCAAAACTTCCCTGGGCAACCTGTGCCAGGGCCTCACCACTCTACATTATTTCTATTTATAAATTCACACAGACAAAGGATCTGTCCCTTGATTTACAGTCTCAGAAATATCCTTTGGTCACAGTTCACCCCATAATGAAAAAGCAGTTTTGCTTGTAATTAGTCAAGCAAAAAGATCATGGCTGCCAAAAGCACTAATAAAATTCACCATGTATATCACATAAAGACACTAAGTGGGGGATTTTATTTTAGATTGAAAAAAATGAATTTCTGTAACTTAATGTTGTTGAAGCAGCTTATAAAATCCCCTTGTAATAAATGATGATTTAGGCAAAACAGCCCTGAAATAGATTTAGCTCAGTTTGAAGTAGACACCTTTGGTGGGATTCAGCTGATTAAACATAGGCATGTATCACCATATGAGATAGCATGGGATGTCAAGGACATCTACAAAGAGCTGATATATCACCTCTTGCTATAGATCAGAGAGCCTAAGCAAATTATGACTGTGAAGATAAGCTACTATTTCAGGATGCTATCTGAATTGGTTCATATGCTGGCAGTTCAACATCTTACTCATAATTGCATCTGCAATAATGGCTCACAAAGGGTCACCAGCTGATGAATCATCAGCAAGTGTTCAGTATGCACAACTGCTGGAAATTATTAGTAGCCTACAGGAAGAACTCCTGATCATACAAAACTGTTGAAATGGCTGACAAATATCTACACATTACACTGCTCTTGTGTATCCTAGTGCTGTTCCTTCACCTCAGATACTTAGACTTTAGTCTGCTCCTAAGAGCATTTCATTACATGAATATGCAGGTTTTCTAGTGTTCATCTTCCTATTCCTTGAAAAATTCAATCTAATCAGGTAGTTGTAACAAAGAAAAATGGTTATTTTATATTTAAATATTTAAACTTTTGCTAATGATTGGTAGAATTTCCAAAACCTTGCTAATTTTTTGTTTTCCAAAATGCATGCCCTGGATAAATAAGATTGAAGCAAAATTTAAAATTTTATTTTTTCCCTTTGTTCTCAACGAATGCAGTAGCTAAAAAATATCACTGTTTAATATTAAAATATTTTAAATTTGGGGTTTCTTAACTATATTTATAATCTACTCTTCTTTCAATATCCATCCCTGGAAAGGTGATGGAACAGCTTGCCTTGGATGTCATCTATAAGCATCCAGAAGAAAAGAAAGATATGGGAAGTGGTCAACATGGATTCATGCTGAAGCACTGAGTTTAGTGGCATGGTTTAGTGTTTAGTATTTGTTAGTGTTTAGTAGTTTAGTATTTCATAGAATCATAGAATAATCAGGTTGGAAGAGACCCGCTGGATCATCTAGTCCAACCATTCCTATCAAACACTAAACCATGCCCCTTAGCACCTCGTCCACCCGTGCCTTAAACACCTCCAGGGAAGGTGACTCAACCATCTCCACTGGCAGCCTGTTCCAGTGCCCAATGACTCTTTTTGTGAAAATATTTTTCCTTATGTCCAGCCTAAACCTTCCCTGGTGGAGCTTGAGGCCATTTCCTCTTGTCCTGTCTCCTGTCACTTGGGAGAAGAGACCAACAGCCTCCTCTCTACAACCTCCTTTCAGGTAGTTTTAGAGAGCACTGAGGTTTCCCCTCAGCCTCCTCTTCTCCAGGCTAAATGATTGGACTCTGATCCAGTGGGTCTTTTCCAACCTGGCGATTCTATGATTCTATGATTCTATTATGCTATGAACATGAGGAAAACCTTCTTTACTAGGAAGTTGATGAAGCATTGGAATAGGCTGCTCAGGGATGTTTTGGAGTCTCCTTCTTCAGAGATATTTATACTTGCCCTGCACATTCCTTGCAGCCTCCTGTAGGTGAATATGCTTTGGCAGGGAGATTGGACTAGATGATCTGAAGATGACCCTTCCAACCTCTACCATTCTGTGGTTCTGTGATTTCTTTAGAGTTCTATGTGAAACCCAAGTAAATAATAGCTGATACATTTGAGAGATCCTGTACTTGCTCAAAGTGAGATTATGATACCCAGCTCAATGTGGTCATTGATAAACATCAGGAGTTCTCAAGTCTGAACCAAAAATGAGTAAAAAGGGAAAGCAGGAAGAAAGTAACTTAAACTAATGTGACACAGAACAGGTTTTTATTCCTGTTCATGAAAGTGCATTGGGTTCAAAAACTGTTTAATACCTATTTTGATTTCAGCATTCAGCACCTTAATTTCTCTCCCATTTCTAACACAAAAATTATTTAGATTATTTTAGAAAATACAAAATGGATTGTTTCAGTATTTTTAGTGACTTGAAAAAGTGTAATCTTGTCCTTACTTTTAAAAAGGGTAGAATAGATGATGCCAGGAACTACCAGCCTGTCACCTTCACCTCTGTGCCTGGGAAGATCATGGAACACATCCTCCTGGAAACTATGCTAAAACACATGGAGGACAGGGAAATGATTCAAGACAGCCAACATGGCTTCACCAAGGGCAAGTCTTGCCTGACCACCAACCTAGTGGCCTTCTATGATGGGGTGACCACATCAGTGGACACAGGAAAAGCAATGGGTGTGATCTATCTGGACTTCTCTAATGCCTTTCAGACGGCCCCCCACAACATCTTTCTCTCTAAATAGGAGAGACATGGATTTGATGGGTGGAATGTTCAGTGGATAAAGAACTGGTTGGATGGTTGCATTCAGAGAGTAGTGGTCAATGGCTCAATGTCCAGATGAAGATCCATGACAAGTGGTGACGCTCGGGGATCTGTATTGGGACCAGTGCTGCTTAATATCTTTATCAATGATATTAAAGTGAGATCGAGTACAGCCTTGGCAAGCTTGCAGATGACAAGCTGAGCAGTGCAGTTGTCACACCAGAAGGACAGAATATCCTCCAGAGGGACCTGGACAAGTTGGAGAATTGGACCTGTGTGAATCTCATGAGTTTCAACAAGGCTAAGTGCATGTTCATACACCTAGGTTGGGGAAATCTGCAGTTTCAATACAGAATAGGGGATGTCATGATTGAGAGTTGCCCTGCAGAGAAGCACTTGGGAGTGCTGGTCAGTGAGAAGCTCAACATGAGCCGACAATGTGGGCTCGCAGTCCAGCAGGCCAACCATATCCTGGGCTGCATCAAAAGAAGTGTGGCCAGCAGGTTGAGGGCGATAATTCTGCCTCTGTATTCCTCTCTTGTGAGACCTCATCTGGAGTATTGTGTCCAGCTCTGGAATCCTCAACATAAGAAGGATATGGAACTGTTGGAACAGATCCAGAGGAGGGCTACAAGGATGATCAGAAGGCTGGAGCACCTCCCATACAAGGACAGACTGAGAGAGTTGGGCTTTTTTTCAGCCTGGAGAAGAGAAGGCTCTGAGGAGATCTTATAGCGACCTTCTAGTACCTGATGGGGTCCTACAAGAAAGGGACTTCTTACAAGGGCATGGAGTGACAGGATGAGGGGGGAATGGCTATAAATTGGAGAGGAGAAGATTTGGACTAGTCATTAGGAAGAATTTCTTCACGATGAGGATGGTGAGGCACTGGCACAGGTTGCCCAGGGAAGTTGTGGCTGCTACATCCCTGGAGGTGTTCAAGGCCAGGTTGGATGGGACTTGGGCAGCTTGATCCAGTAGGTGGTGTCACGTTGGAGAATGGCTTGCAGAGCAGGGGCACGGCTCTGTGCAAGAGCTGTGCCATAGCATAAACTGTAAATCATGCTGATAAAGGGAGAAGCACAGGGGCATACCAACCTTGGACAGTTAGATAAACAACTGTGGGAAAGTTGGCGATAGAAGAGAGGAAACAAGGCGTACCCGGGAGCTTGTGAAACTGCACATAGATAGCCATTACGTAGTATTTGACCAATAGAGATGAAACGAGTAGCTGTAAGAAACCAATCATATTATGACAAGTATGTAAGAAAATAGTATAAATGAAGTTGCACGGCACAATAAAGTTGAAGCTTACTTTATCACTCATATTGAGTCGGCTGCTTGCTTCCCTCCGTTTCGTCAAAGTGGCGCCCGGAACAGGGACCCTCGCCTTGGTCCTCACCAGACGACGGAGGACGGAGAAGCACTGGAAAGCAGCGTCCAGGGGGCAGAAGGTTGGACTTGCTGCAGGCAGCGTCATTCAGCCCGTGCCTGGATTCGGGACAAAGAAGAGCAAATCCGCCGTCCGTCTGAATGCTACCCAGGGTTTAAAAGGCTGCACACAAAGTCGAGCTCGCAATGGAAAAAGAGGTAGCATTTGATTTATTAAAACGTTTTCTAGAAAAGCGGGGGGTGGGTCCGTTAAAGGACCTGGCGGCTTTATTAGCTGTAGCAAAGGCTAAGGGCTGTTTTAAAGACCCAGAACAAATGTTTGAGGAAGAGGAATGGAGAAAGTTAGGAGATAAGTTATGGGAGGCAGTCTTAGAAGATGATAAGGTCGTGAAGAAGTTAGGGAAGCTGTGGCGTGTAGTGTATAATGAGCTGTTACAACATCAGGCGGAGGAAAAGGCTGTGAGGCAGGTCAGTGCAGTGCAGGAGAACAGGAATTCGGCTTGTCCTCCTCCCCCACCTCCTGCTGTACCCACAGTCAGCTCACCCCCACCCCACAGGAATGCTCCTGAGGATATTCCGGGAACTGAGGGTCGTCTGCCGTCGGCCCCGCCGGCCCCGCCGCCGGAGCCGCCCCCGCCCCCCTTACTTAATAATGAGTCGGTTCCCGAGCCAGAGAGTGATGGGGGGGGGGCTGCAGCGTGAGAGCGGCGGGAAGCCTAGGCAGAAATAGTGAAAAGTATTATAGACTCAAAAGATATTAGTGCAATAGAGTCGGTAATAGATATAGCGTGTCCTGTAGTTTTCAAGCCCTGCTAGTTGAAGCAATCCAAAAGGTAGGGCAAGATTTAGTAACTGCACAAACCCAGGCATTTGCTGCCCTTGCTCCATTGCAACCTTTGACAAAGATGCAGCAGACAGGCCCGAATCGACGAGAGTATAAGTGTGTTCGATATGGACGTAATGGACACACGCGCCGTCAATGTCGGGAGCAGCAGGTGTGGTGCCAGAATTGCCAAACAAACAATCATAGTACTGCAGCTTGCCGGAGGCCGGGAAACGGGAAGCGGAGCTCCAAGGGCCACAGCGCGCAGATGCCAATAGCAGCCCCAGCGATTTACATGACTGCAGCTGCCCCAGTATCGCAGACACCTCTGCCCAGCTTCGACCAGTCAGCATTTTGCAACTGGCAACCAGAGGCAGCCTCGGACTGGACCTGGCGACAGCAGTAGATACTACACTCATCGACAATCGACCACAAAAGATTGCCTCTGGAATTAAAGGACCGTTGATGATAAATGGACAATCATATGGAGCATTACTAATAGGCTGATCCTCCAGCGGCCTCAAGGGACTTTTTATCCTACCAGGACTAATAGACAAGGATTATACTGGAGAGATTGCTATTGTGGTACAAACAAATTTTCCACCGATTCATATTCCTAAGGGAAGTCGCATTGCACAATTAATTCCCTTGGAACAATTGACACAACAGATTCCAGTGTTCTCTCCTCAAGATAGGGACGCTGGTAGCTTTGGCTCTACTGGGGGCCTGACAATGTTGACCATGCCTATGAACCAGCGACCACTTGCCAGAATATTAATTCAACAAGGACTTGAGACAAAGCAATTGACCGTGCTTTTGGACACTGGTGCTGACATTACAATCGTTGCTATCTCACAATGGCCCCCGCATTGGCCATTGCAGCGAGCGCCAGAAGGCGTGGAAGGAGTTGGAGGCACATCTGTCGTTCAGCGCAGCCAACAAAGGATACAGGTTGTACTCGACGGGAAGGTGGCAACAGCATACATTACCGTGATGCCTCTCCCAACGGGAGTACACGCCCTCGTCGGAAGGGACATTCTAAATCAACTAGGAGTCATTCTCACCACGAATAGACCTTTTCAGGAAAGGTCACTGTCGAATGGACTTTCCCGATCCTTTTAAGGTGTCTGACGGAAAAGCCTGTTTGGATCAGACAGTGGCCGTTGAAAAAGGAAAGTCTGCAACAAGCACACATACTAGTCCAGGAACAGTTAAACCTAGGTCACCTTAAACCATCAACGAGTCCGTGGAACATGCCGATATTTGTTGTAAGAAAGAAATCAGGAAAGTATCGACTGCTTCACGATTTGAGAGCTGTGAATAATCAGATGCAACCAATGGGAGCGTTACAACCAGGACTGCCAAACCCAGCCATGCTTCCAACAGAATGGCATTTGTTAATCATAGATTTGAAGGACTGTTTCTTTACGATTCAGTTACACCCAGACGATACCCAACGTTTTGCATTTACATTGCCTGCTATAAATAGAGAAGGACCTGATCAGCGTTTTGAATGGACTGTTTTACCTCAAGGGATGAAAAATAGTCCTACGCTTTGCCAATTATTCGTAGATATGGCATTGAAACCTGTTCAACAAGCATGGCCTGGAGCAATAATTTACCATTATATGGATGATATTTTATTGGCACAACAGCAGCCCTTTTCTATTCAGCAAGAACGGTTTCTACAACAGCAATTGCAACGACATCATCTTATTATTGCAGCAGAGAAAATTCAACGGTCCCCTGTATGGAAATACTTGGGATGGGACATTACTCAATCTCAGATCAGCCCACAAAAGTTGACTATTAATGTACAGATCCATATATTAAATGATGCGCAGAAACTAATGGGAGACTTTCAGTGGCTCCGCCCGGTGGCAGGAATCACAAATGATGAACTTGACATTTACGCCCTCTTCTAAAAGGGACTGATCCTGCACAGAGAGTAAAACTGACTCGGGCGCAACAAGACATGATTAAATATTTAAGTACAGTAATAGCAGACCGCATCATGGACCGTATAGAACCCACACTCCCAATTGATCTTACCATCTTACAAGGCCGCTTGCATTTTACTGGTGCCTTGATGCAACATAAAAAGAAAAAGGGGGAGACAGGGGTGAGAGTCTTAGAATGGATATTTACGAGTATGCAACCAAAAACTACTATCAGAACAAAACTGGACAGTTTGGCAGAATTAATTCAGAAAGGAAGGACACAAATTTTGCAAATTTTGGGTCGGGAACCATCTGTTATATATCTACCAATACGAAGAGAAGACTTAGAATGGTGATTGAGGAATTCAACAGCTTTACAGCTAAGTTTGTTATCTGAGGCTGTAGAACTTAAAGTAGAGTCACTGAAAATGCCTATACTAAAATGGCTTGGCAACCACGACTGGTTGCTAAAACCCAAGAAAAGTGAGACACCACTCTCTAATGCTGTTACAGTTTATACAGATGCCGGAAGAAGATCACGAAGGGCAGCAGCAACTTGGTTTACCGAAAATCAGTGGCATCATCATCTTTTATCCGCAGAGCCAGGAGACTCTTTACAGACTCTAGAATTAGCTGCAGTTGTTTGGACATGCGCCCAGTGGATGCATGAAAATTAAACATCGTAACAGATTCAATGCAACTACGATCTGCGATAAAACAACGATCTCAACCCTATTGCATAATACACATCAGAAGTCATCAATGGACTGAAGGTTTAGGTGAAGGCAATGCGCGTGCTGATCAACTTGTGACTCTAGCAGCTCTCACCTCAGAGCAAGACCCAGAGGCAGCACCGAGATAGACATGATCACCACCATCGTAGTAGTGCTGCAATCATCTGCACTTCACGCAATAACAGGAAATGGAAAAGGACAATTGAGGTTGGCTTTACTGCCTTGTAATTAGTATGATTATCAATAATTCGGTTGGGAATTTTTGTTTTATCTGGGATCATTGATGCAAGCACTACTGGAATAATTCAAGCAAGGGAAATGATATACAGGGAAATTGAGGTATTGGCTCAACTGACCAGTCTGTAATTCTATCAACACAAAAACTACAAAACAAAACAAACAAACAAAAAGTATTACCATAAGTAAAAGATTTGTTAGACAATTGATATAAGCCTCACTGATAATGAATGTACATATTTTAAGTGCTTTTTGTTCTCGGTACCATGTGTAGTTTAAATATTCATAGCATGGAAAAATTGTGGATCTAATAGTGATAACCAACATTGTATGAATGTATTCGGCTAGCTGAGAAGTGTGTGTGTGTGTGTGTGTGTGTGTGCGCGCGTTTGAAGTACTTCAAACATTTGTGAGACTTACAAATTGGTTTTGATTAATCTTGAAAATATATCTCTGGGACCTTTCAATCTCAAACGTCCACTAAGCCAGCAAACAGGTAGATTTACCTGGGGATCTTTGGAATGAAAGGCTTCAGAAGTAAAAAGTTTAAAATACCTAGCAAAACATACAAAAACTGCCTGACCTTGCAGCTGTATGTGTGTGAGTTCTCCCCCTGCACTCTCCTTCCTTTCTCAGTTTTTTTTTCTTTCAGCTTTGAAGAAGTCTAGAGGAGTTAATGGTAGCACATGGGTACGGCTGTAAGGAATTTGCAGGAATGTGTTGTTTTAATCTAACTGATCGGTCCCAGTCCATTCACAGCAAGTTACAACAATTGACAGATAACATGAAAAAATTACAGCAATGGGAAAATCCTTTAGATGTATGGCTAGGTTCACTGGAAATTGGTGGGTGGTTAGGGACACTATTGAAATATGGATGTTTAATCCTAGTTATTGTAATTTTGATCCTATCAATAATCCCATGTCTAATATCGTGTCTACAGAATATGGTGGCTAAGGCCACAGATCGATTAGTTATGCAAGCTATGCTGGTCCAAAAAGAAAAAGGGGGAATTGTTGGAGAATGGCTTGCAGTGCAGGGGCACGGCTCTGTGCAAGAGCTGTGCCGTAGCATAAACTGTAAATCATGCTGATAAAGGGAGAAGCACAGGGGCATACCAACCTTGGACAGTTAGATAAACAACTGTTGGGAAAGTTGGCGATAGAAGAGAGGAAACAAGGCGTACCCGGGAGCTTGTGAAACTGCACATAGATAGCCATTACGTAGTATTTGACCAATAGAGATGAAACGAGTAGCTGTAAGAAACCAATCATATTATGACAAGTATGTAAGAAAATAGTATAAATGAAGTTGCACGGCACAATAAAGTTGAAGCTTGCTTTATCACTCATATTGAGTCGGCTGCTTGCTTCCCTCCGTTTCGTCAGTGTCACTGCTCATGGCAGGGGGGTTGGAATTGGAGGATCTTTAAGGTCTCTTCCAAACAAAACCATTCTAAGGTTCTATGAATTTTAAATTAAAAGAGATACCCTAACATATTTTTAGCTACTATTTTAGCAAAGCTCCTACAGATGGTTACTCAAAACCCAGGAATCTCCCTATACTGGCAACATGGGAAGCGTAAGAAAAATTAACCTCTACATCTAAATACTTAGGTGCCTAAAAATAGATCCTAATTATTCATATTTCTCTGTAGTATGGTGTTTCAATTTATTTAGAATATATTTACTATTTATGGATATCGCTGCTCACTTTTATCAGACTAATCCTTGATTAGTCATAGGATAAATTAACAGTGTGAATAGAATCTTCCAATAGATATATAATTCTGTACACAGGGATAACAAAAATCAGTAAACAGATGTGTAGTAAAAAAAAAATGCTTCTTTGTCTGAGGTTTGTTCCAATTTATACAAATGTTGAAACAGTTATACATTTGTTTGTAAATGTTACTGAGATACTTTGTTTTCAGACATCATTATAGTTATTGCAGGAATCACCTTATCATTATATGTCACATTGTAGGATCCTGCATTTTGTAATTATGTTCCATGAATAATATAGACTTAATCACTTCTCTGGAAGTGGAAAGAAAGAGAATAATGTTGCTTACATTAAAAGGAAAAAAAAAGGACAATCTCACAACAATTCACTGTTTCTGTTTCATATCCAGCTATTCACTTGCTCTAGATAAAGTAGGCATAGGATGCACTTTTGGGTGCTTTTATTTTCCTATGGGTTTGGTCAACTCTTAGATTTCTGTCTTCATGGTGCAGTTTATTTTGCATGATATCCATTGGCTGATATAGAATAGCCTGAGGGAAGAACTCTCTGTTGCAAATATATACATTTTCACTTCAGATTATCTTTATGCATTGCTCAGAAGCCTGCTGTAATACAATCTGTCTTCATGTCAGATGGACACTACTTCCCCTAAGCCCTGCATCAGTCTTTCTTTTAGCATTCTGTTATTTTTTTAAACATAAACCATTAGACTAATAGCCATGATATCATTCATATGGACAGGTGGTACCACTCCATGCTGTCAGGAGAAAGAGGCTCGTTGCAATGAGAATGTCATGACTAGTATTTCAGAGAGTGGCCATATATATTCATGTTCTTTTATGAACATGAATATGGTATTGTGCACCTGTGACTGGTGTGACAAGGTTTTTACGAATATACATAGTCACAAAGCTGAATCAATTGGTTATGTGTGGCCTGACACAAAGCTGACTGATGTGCAAGCATATCCTCCTGTGGCAAAAACCAAAAAGAAGATCTGCGAGAGTATGTGGAAAGAAACCTTCCAGCCTCCTCTCTCCAAACACTCATTCAAATGCTTTTTGAGAAAACTACAAGACCCAGAGATGAAAAGAAGCTTCTCAAATCCTAGGGGTCATAGGAAATATAAACCAATAATTTATGGCTCTGACACAGCAACAGAGCATTATCGGACTTAATTTTAAAAGGGAAAAAACACTGTACATTAGCACTTATAACTTAGGAGTTGCCCTGTTTAAGGAGAAAATAGCAGGCTAGTTATTCAGCACCAGAGTAGTTCATGCCTTGATAATACAAAATGTAGGGTGTTGTGGTTTGTTTTTTCCCCTCATAACTCCTTCTTTTTATGATTCACTTCAATTCTTTACCACTTCTCCCTTCCCTGACTTCCCCACCTGTCTTTCTGTCAGTTCAAGGTTTTATGGACTTCCATTAAGTCTAGTCTCTAGCATCTAATTTCCAGATGAAAGAGTTTCTCTCTCCAAACTTAGTCATTCCTTTGATCATCAAATAACATGAATAAAAATATATAATGTTGGTTTCCCCTATTCTTTGGAATCAATGGAAGAGTGAGTTTCATTTTACCTTGTTCTTGTGGTGAGAAACTCTAGATGTTACATACTTTGGGGGTTTTTTTTGGGTGGGAAAATCTATTTTTCTTTTGAGAAAGAAGATATTGCAGAATTCACTTTCAGTTTATTTGTTAATAAAGATTTGAATTTGGAGTTGCTTTTTCATTAGAATAAGTGTCAGAAATTGTTTAAACCCAATTTTACATTACATCACAGTAAAAATGATTTATCCAAACCATGGTTCAAAGACAAATGTTTCCTACCAAAAGTGCCAAATTTATATATTTGTTTGGATTAAAGAGGTAATTTATATTTAGAACATAGACTCATTCAATATATAATTATTTAAAGGAGTAAATTTAAAAAACAAGGATCTGCATTAATATACTGATGCAGACATATAAAAATAATAAGTTTGCATATCTGTTTGATCCTACCAGTTTCATACTACTAGAGAATTAATATATTATTTTGTACTGCTTCTAGCACTGAACTGAGCTTTAAAAAAAAACGAGAAAATCAAGAGACACTATAAATTAAGGATTCTATTGGATATCTTTCAAAGACATTATGCTAATTTTCCCAAGAAGAAAGACATGGAAGAATGTGCCAGACTGAAAACATCAGTTCAAATAAATTATCTTGACACATAAAACTTCAAGCAAAACTGCACATTCATGACTAAGGAAGGATGGTTAAGGAGTAATGATACTCATGTAAGATTTAGAAAACCCTAGGTGAACTTTTGTTTCTGAAAGATTGCATTAGTAGGACAGCTACATAAATTTGCAGCTCCATTAAAATGCAAGAAAAAATACGAAGTACCCCATCTTTGACTTCAGTGGAATTTAAATATCCAGTGCCCAGTATTAAAAATCTGTGTACGCTAATGCTGACCATTGAAGTACTAAAAAGTTTTTTATTTTATTTTATTTTATTTTATTTCTTTTTAATTTATTTATTTATTTATTTTACTTGAGCATTCACCTGACATCCTGCTTCTGTGTAAGCCCTCAGTGTTAGAAACCAATTAACAACTTGGCACTCAGATCATTCAGTGATGATCCAAGAAACAGTTGTTCTATCATTTAGGTCTTAAGTGCACAGAAACTGCAGTTAGAGCCACAGCTTTCCTTCAAAGCATGTAAAGAGAAAGGTATGTCTGCTTTTATGCAACAACACTATGATGTAGCAAATCTGAATAAATTTCTTTTTGTGCGTAAGGGAAACCCAGATTTGAAGTTTCCCCCCAAATGTTTTAACTGTTTTGATGTAAGAATGCTTTCAATATTTCCTGGTGAATTTTTAGGAGTTCAAATAGTAAAAATAAAGTTTATTTGGTTAAAAATAAACATAAAAATAACCTAATGCATCCAAAAACAGGATTTGGTTTTGAGTCTCTGCTCCACAGCTTGTTTAGACATCTTGTAAGAAGGGATAGTCATTAAATTAAATACATAAGCAATTCTGAAATTCCTTAATAAACTTACATAGAAAATGTAAATTTTAGGTTTCAGAGAAGTAACTGTATTGAGCTGGCCTGCTGAGTAGTGAAAATGCACACTTCTACAAATATGTCTTCTAAAATGCTTTTTTGTTGCATTCATGCTACTAATCATGCTGACCAATCTCATTTGGTCAATAGAATTAGTAGTATCAATGGAAGAAAAAGGCACAGCAAAAGTTTTTTATCCAAATTAGTGTACAGTGGAAAAGCCATCGGAAAGCCCAATATCAAAGCAGTAAGTTCTTTAAACTAAATAAAAGATATAGTTTAAAAAATAATGTAATTATAGTTAACTAAATTCATCAAGTATTTGACAGGCTAGATCACTTTTAAGAACAACTCTAACTTGTAATTCTTTTTGCCAAGTTAGGATTCAGCACATAAACAAATGACAATATTGCAGTCTGGATATCATCAATCTAACAGTCGTGCTAAGGGACTTTCCTGATCAAGATACTTTTTCCCATTTCTTCAACAGTATCCAAAGCTGGAGAAAAATAAAACATCACTTAGATATGTTGCGTGTGCATAACTTTATAAGGTAAAACCAAAGCAGATCCTATTTGAAATTCTAGAGATAATCTTAATCTACTCGTAATTATTCTCTTTTAAATCTCTAAAACTGTAATTAATGCTCCCAATCTTAGAGAGATATCTTACTTGAAAGAAATTCTGTTTCTAATAGACAGGCCAAAGAAAATTTACTCTGTATCTTTGTACCAATTAAGAAATATCCAGTATCTGCTACAGGCAGCCTACTCCTTCCATACTTAAAGCATTCTCAACACATCCTTCTCTTCAAGTATAATTTCACCAGTAACAAAAAAATCTTATTAAAACCAATATTTAAAAATAATAAAAGATAGTAGCAAAACAATTCATATAATTATACTGAAACCAAAGTGGGTATTAGTAAATTGTCATTAAACTGTTCTGTATAATTGAGCATTTTAGTAATAATGAAACTATTTATTCTTTTTCTCTGTCTACCTATAACATTTAAGTATGCTGGAACTGTTTGAACTACAGGATGATTCTTTTTTTGCTGGTAATAGGCATATTAAAGTTAGATGTCTGCCAATACTACCTAATTTGGCTTCCGCCGTGTGAAAGGAAGCAAAGAGGAGGCACTTGCCCTGGTGTCCCCATGCAACTGTTAGGAAACCAAGAGCCCTTTGCTTATTTTGAGATTTAGGGGACTAAATTTAGTTTGCAGGTTGTGTCTGAAGAGGTGTTTAAGATTCCATTTACATTTAGAGATGATCTGGGCTGATTTCAGTTTCCTACATACCACTAAGCACATAGGGAAATTTTGGATATTCTAGGCTATCCAAACTATCTACATGGGTTTTACAGAGCTAACATGAGAACTATGGAAGCCCTGTGACCTTCTGAAGGCTCTATTTCCAGCTATGTGTTGACAAATAAATCAGCCTGTTAGTGTCATTTGCAGTAGCTTGAGGTATCCATGATAATCTGCAGTAGCCACTCCAGAAAGCTGGTGGGTCTTCCATAACCCTAAGCAATATACATATATAGCAAACAAAATGCCAGTAGATGGCATTATATCACAAGATCTTATATAGCGCTTAAATAGCATTAAGAAATACCGAAGTCAAGCACTCAGTGAACCACTTAATCAAAGTCTTGCCTGCATGGAATTTTAGTTGCTTAAATTCAGAAGAGTGATTCGAGAACCTTTAAGCTGAGATACTGTGTTCAAGTTACAGTACTGGACATGCTTTGCATTATTTCCAGCTTGCTGACTGCTTAGGTACCTTTTTCAAAGTTCACTGAGTCCCAAGTTCAAGTAAGTACAGAGATTGCTTTGATCAGTCTTCTCAGTTCATGTTGAACCCATGTGGTCTCAACTTAAAGGTCTTCGGCTATGCATTTCAGTTTCCCAGAGGTGACTATCGAGAGGCATGTAAAGCAACTGAATTATGTAGAACTCACAAGTTTAGGCTCCAGATTTTCCTGTCCCTTCACTTTCCTATTCATTGGCTTTGACATCCGGAGTGCAGCATCAGTCTGAGCACCAGTCTAAAGTCAAAATTTCCTACCAATCTCTTCTAAGTATCAGGAGTCAGCTTTGCAAATCTCACTTGAGAATCTGAGTGCTTAAGTATAGACAGTATATTTGTAATAATGAGTAC
This sequence comes from Clamator glandarius, assembly GCA_033459285.1. NCBI lineage: Eukaryota > Metazoa > Chordata > Aves > Cuculiformes > Cuculidae > Clamator > Clamator glandarius. The sequence continues at coordinate 241,585 of JAUNZM010000682.1, read as the reverse complement.
CACCTAGGCTGTTTTGCTGAATTCCTATCCAGTGCCACTGCTCATGGGATATAATTATTTCCAAGAATTAGTGAATAGTTCCAGTCTCGGCAGGATTGATACATCTGTCACTAATGTACAATGTTCCTCACTTGTGTATGACTTTGCCTGTATAGGTCTATAGACCTATTAACATCTGTCCCAGGGGAAGTCCTACCTGGAATAAGTAAAAACAGAATTATGAGCTAAAAATGCTGCTGCAGAAGGTAGCTGATGTGAGAAAGTATGAGGACAATGATCACTGAGATAAGAAAGACTACATTCAATAAGAGACTCTAAGAAGAAAAATAAAATCTCAGAAATAGAGCCAAGCTAGCACACACAAGACAGATTGCAAACAACAGTTCAATCCCGCCAGGGCTGCTCTGGCTGTTGGTTCCACGTAGCCTTCACTGACCATCTGTGGTGGGTGTGGTTTAACACTTTGTAAGACAGCCTGGACTGCTGACCCCATCAGCTATGTCTCCACTGGGAAGTTATGGCTAGAGAGAAGCAACCACATAAAGGTGGACTGAGCATATCTCCCACTCTGCTAAGCAAAATACTGCTTGCTGTAGTAAAAGTCTTCTCCCTGCTTCCTCTTCTCCAGTACCCCCAGTCATCCATCCTTTTCCCTTGGTGAAGCTGAACAGTCTCACTTACAGGTATGCTGGTTTTGATAAATGGTATCTATTAACAGAATTTTCATGTCAAAAAGGGCTACTGCTTGTAATAAGAAAAGTGATTCTAAACTGAAACATTTAAGAAAGTAGTTCCACTTGCTGAGAAACTTGGTAGAAACATTGCCAGCAGTAAAGGAAACACAGAAGAAGGAAACAAGAATTAAAGATAGACCTGTAGAAGACGTACCAAAGGAAAATACGTTTTACCATAAATGACAGTGAAAAGCAAGAGCTCAGTAATTAGGAAGTGGAAAAATATTTTAATTTCTCTCTTCTATTACTGTGATACATGCTGTTTTCACTGTTTATTCTCTACAAGTGGGAGAAAAATTGATGAGTGATTTACTACATTAAAAGTATTTGTAGTAAAAATGTGGGAAAAGAAAAGAAAGAGCCAAAAAGATGACAAACAAAAAAGAGAAGGAGCAGTTACCAAAGAGAAACAGAATGTGTGGCATGTATCTTTAACTGGCGGTGATCAAATTCAGTTCAGTGAAAAGGAGGCTGAGGGTTATTGGGGTCACGGAGTTTTCTTAACAACAGGTGATCGCCGGGCCCCATGGTCCTTAACTCAGCATGCTACTTATTGGGCTGGAGGGTTAAACCCTCTGGGTAGGGGCAACCCATTGGCAATAACAACAGACACAGCAGACCAATTACTAGAAAGTGTACACAAAGCTGCTTGCTTGCAAATGATACACGAGAGAAAATTAATTCCTGGATGTGAATCACCAATGATGTTGCCCGTTAACCCTGAAATTATGACTCCCCTGAAAAGGGGACTCCCCAAATCACTTAAACCCACAGGGATATGTATCCAGAGAACCATAGCGTCAGTGGGTCCTGTGGAGAGGTTGGAGGGTTTTCTGCGCAGAGGTGACAATAGCAGAAATGCAGGCAGTACCATGACAGACTCTTACGCTAATTCCTCCGATTTTTCTACACCAGCTGCACCAGGTAACAGAACCTTTACTAGACCTAAAGTCTGGACATGGGGGGAGGTAGCATGAGAATTAATTGATTACAGTAGGAAATATTGTCTTGTGAAGCCTTTGGAAGAAAGATCAAAGGGCATCCGATACGTAACAGTTAAAAATACACTCCCCCATCCCAGTAAAACTGCAGAAGCTGCCAAAGAACAGTCACGATCTAAACCTGTTTCAGCCTGACTTTATTGGTGGCGTTTAGGGCTTAAAAGGGGAATTCCTAAGGATAAAATGGATGGTTTACCTTTAGATAAATTGAGCAAACTGGTAACATAGTGGCGTGTGCCAAAACCACATTCCTTTCCTTCTATGGAAGAAAGTGCACCTGTCATGGCTTCAGCCCCCCCTCTCCTTGACGGTGCAGACAACACATCAAAGCAAATTTCTTCCCCAGAGCAGGGAAACTAGAATCTCCATTTCCTAATGGTGGGCAGGGAAATAGGGAATACATTTATATTCGGCAGCTCACTAAAGCAGAGAAAGGAGATCTATTAATCACAGTGATTGTGGGACCCAAACGTGCACCAGTGACCTTTTTAATTGATACAGGTGCACAGATTTCTGCCCTGACTAAGGAGAATGCTAAAAGGTGTGGAGTTTCTCCCTGAAGGTGAAACCTATCTGTGCTAAATGCCTTAGGATCAATGGAAATCATGAACATCACTCTGGTAAAATTAACCCTGCCGGGGGGAGAGAGCCCAATTACAATCGTAATGGCGATTGGTGATATACACTTATTAGGAATGGATGTTCTTAAGGGAAAAAAGTGGGAGGATACCAAAGGATTACTCTGGTCTTTCGGAATACCCCGACTACACATCAGATTGTTGCAAGAAGCTCCACCACTACTGTTTAGCAAGATCACTAACGTCAAGCAGTACCCCCTTCATTTGGGAGCTAAGGAGGGTATAAGACCCGTTATGCAGGAGATGAAAGAACAAGGAGTTGTGATAAATACTCATTCTCCTTTCAACTCCCCCGTATGGTCAGTAAAAAAGCCTAACGGAAAGTGGCGGCTTACAGTTGATTTTTGGAGGCTAAATGCTAATACTGACCCTCTGACTGCCACAGTCCCAAATTTAGAAGAACTGATTATATCTATTCAAGAAAAAGCACATCAATTTATGGCAATAATAGATGCCAAAGGCATGTTCTTTATGGTACTATTAAGACCAGAACATAGAGATCATTTTGCTTTCACCTGGGAAGGGCAGCAATATAATTTTACTCGACTCCCCCAGGGGTACAAACATTCTCCTACATTGGCCCATCATCCTTTAGCCTTGGAACTAGAGCAAATACCAAAACCTGAGGACATCGCCATCTATCAGTACATCGATGATATATTAGTAGAGGGAGATAAAAAAGAGAAGGTAGAGGAAATCCACCAGAATATAATTTCCTATTTAGAAACTCTAGGCGTGCAAATTCCCCCAGAGAAGATCAAAAACCCTCCCAAGAGGTAAAATTTCTGGGTATATGGTGGAAAGGGAGAATTACCTGTATCTCACCTGACACTCTCACCTCCTTGGAACAAATTAAAATGCCTGAGTCTAAAAAGGAGATACAACATGCCCTAGGTCTTTTAGTGTTTTGGAGAAAGCACATCCCAGACTTTTCCATCATTGCTAGACCTCTTTATGATTTGCTCAGGAAAGGTGCCAAATGGGAATGGACTTCCGTCCAAGAGGAGACACTGAGACTATTGGTTTCTGAAGCTACTGCACACCAGACCTTAGGTCCTATCCACCCTACAGACCCTTTCCAGGTGGAATGGGGTTTTTCCTCATCAGGGCTGTCGGTACATCTATGGCAACAGGGTCCTGAGGATCCAAGACGACTTGTGGGATTTTATTCTCGTAGTTTTAAGGATGCTGAGAAAAGGTATACTACTTGGGAGAAAGGTTTGTTTGTGGTAAGCCTGGCTTTCATTGAAGTAGAAAAACTAGCACGTAATCAACCAATTGTGTTGAGAAGCCCATTCAAAGTGATAAAAACAATCACTGCCGGAATTCCTCCTGACGGAGTTGCACAGAAAGCCTCTGTGAGAAAATGGTACGCGCAGTTTGACCATTATTGCAATGTTTTTTTCTGTAACAGAAGGAGCCTCAAAGAACCTTTCTATCCAAGAAACAGACAACCTGGATATCAGCCAAGATAAACCTGTCTCAGTCATCTGGGTGGCCCCTCCTTTTTCCCAAGACCAAACAGTAAATGCCTGGTTTACCAACGCTTCTGCTAAAAGAGAGGGGAAAGTATGGAAATACCGAGCAGTTGCTCTTCACCCTTCCTCTGATTAGCAGATTATCACTGAAGGACTGGGTAGTGCCCAAGTAGGTGAATTGGTTGCAGTATGGAGTGTTTTCCAATGAGAAGCCCAAACTACTTCTGTTCATATTTACACAGACTCGTATGCTGTGTTTAAAGGATGTACTGAATGGCTCCCTTTTTGGGAGCAAAATGAATGGGAGGTAAACAGAATACCAGTGTGGCAAAAGGAAAGGTGGCAAGAGATTCTACGAATTGCAAGCCAAGGAAACTCTGAGGGTAAAGTCTTATGGGATGCCTGGCAGGTGGACTATATAGGTCCCTTTAAAAGATATGGGGGAAACCATTTTGTGCTGGTTGGCGTTGAAGTAACTTCAGATTTAATTCAGGCTGAAGCTTTTAATAGGGCTACAGGAGACAACACTGTGAAAGCACTGAAAGAATGGTTTGGAACTTTTCCAAAACCTGAGGAAATTCAGTCTGATAATGGCTCTCACTTCTCTGCTAAGGTTATACAAAAGTGGGCAAAGGCTGAAGGGATTAAGTGGGTTTTCCATACCCCTACTACCCACAAGCTAATGGAATAGTAGAAAGGACCAATGGCCTTCTAAAACGACTCCTGAAACCCCATGAGGGGAATTGGGATGTCTGACTCTGGGAAGCTGTCAAAGGTGTGAATGGCCATTGGGGAGTGAATGGATGTCCAAAAATCACTGCTTTTTCCCAAAGGCTCCTACCCTAACTCCTTCTGTAAAAGAACCTAATGATTCTAAAGGTCATCTTATTTCTCAGAACAACCAGTTCTGGTGGAACTCCCTACTGTGGGAAGTGCACCATTGGTACTAAAAACTCCTTTAAATAAATATGCATGGGTAGTCATGAATGCCCTGGGAAAGGAACATAGAATTGTTCCACCATTTTAATTCTTTTGCCTGAAAAGGGCAAGTTTTATTTTTTTTTTTTTTTCAGGAGAACATAGTGGGACATGGAAAATTTATACAGAAGAAACATGAATAAAAGTTGAAAACTTATATGTGAAGATGACCTGTAAAATTTTGATTGGGTTGTTCGTACTTTTCTGCATTACACTCCCTATTTATAACCAAAACAATACTGAATGACTTTGGTCCCAAGCCATCATAAGGTATTCTAGTTCCCTTAGAAATTATCCCAAAGAGAGCTGTCCAGATTTGGCTGTAGTAGTAATGCATGAAAATGAGGTTTACCATTCGTCTGAGTGAGGATGGGATAAGAATGAGTGGATTAGAACCCTCCCGCTATCATTGATGCAGAAAAGTGGAACTTGGATTTCAACCTGAAAAGGCCTCTGTTATCTCAGTCGTTGGCAGTTTTTTAGATTTCAATTTGACATCCAAAATTCACCCTGCCATTTCAAAAGAAATATGTCCTACTAAGAACTGGAAATATGTTAGGCAAAATTCTTTTACTTTGTGTTGCAGCCAGAAATTTACTGGCAACAATACTTCTTTGGACTCGAGTGACGTTAATGTACAAGTTACCAAATCTTGTAAGAAAGAACAAAGTGATTGCTGGCTCAATTTTACAATGGTTATTTCTGTCTCTGTGCTGTGTGATTGGAGAGCTGATCCAAAAACTCAACCAAAATTATTAGGTTTAATTCACAAATTCAAAATGGATGTTGTAAATAAACCAAAACTTGTTGCAATACTCACACACCAAGGCAGAGACACTTCCCTCATTTTAAATGACAAGGAAACAGTTTCTCCTTTTGTCGTTACTCAAGTGATGACATTTACATAAGATGCCAATTAATGGCTGAATCCCTCGTTGAGCCAGCAAACAGCTATAGTATTGGACCACATGGTCTTATTCAACCATGCAGAATCCAAAATTTGGATTGTTGTTTAAATTTTACCACAGTAAAATTTTCTCATAAGGTCATGTGTGGAAAAAATAACACCAGACATTGGGGGGAATTAATTATAGAAGTTTTAACACCTACAGTTCCTCCCAAATCAACACTTCGACCAATGATTTATGAGGTTGGACCATTTGTAATTGGAAACACCGGCCAACAACAAATGTTATTTAAACCAGAATGGTCTCTCAAAAGGGTTGAATTGTTGATGCAAAATAATGTTTCAGAAATTCAACCTGCCTGTTCTCCCTTCTTACGCACCTCTTATGAGGGATGGACCACCTAGCTACGTAGATCTTCTCGAAGACGAATATCGAGAGTCCTGACTGGTGTTTTGGGAACTGGATTGGGGGTTCTGAATAGCATTGATTCAGAAGTATTATTAAACAAATTCGCCTCTACAACTTTTGATTTGGCAAAAATGCAACAGCCTTTACAATCTTCCCTTTTGGCTTTGGGAATGCATCATTGGCTGTTGTCCAACGTATTACCAAAACGGGAAAAAATGAACGTAAAAGATCATGAACTAATTCTAGACACATTTGGTGTAGTCCAAAGTAATATTTCTTTGGCTCTCAGTTGCATCCAGGCTCAATTGTGGATGCAATCAGTGGCTGCATCAATCATTATAGAAGGTGAAGAAGGCTTGAATCACAATGGAACTGTACTCTATCCTTTTGAGCACAGAGCACGGGCCCAAAAGGTGAATGATAAATGGGAAACAGTAGACCTGGAATCCTGCATTGTGCGGAAACAACTATGATTTATTTGTGAAAGTAACGCCATCAGAACCCAAGATTTTTTCCTAGACACTGATCAAAAGGCTTGTCATTTTGAAGTTTGTCCTGAAGTTGACCCTAAAACTGTAATAATATACATTGGCAAATGTTGTATATGTGTGAGAACTCCTTGTAATAATATAACAACAGAGAATGTAATAGCTTATACTAATAATGACATGAATTTTTGCATTTGTAATTTTACTGAAATCACAGGATGTGACTTTTCCTACTCAGCTCCAGTCACTTCCCACCAAATTCTGGAAACTAACCTCACAGTGATTCATGAGTTAATGCCCGTACCTATTGGAATGAATGTAACTCAAAAAAAAGGAATTATTACAGCATCAAGCTTATATCCAACTATTAGAGGAGATTAAGAAAAACGGGCAAAAAGCTCTGATAACAATTCACCATAGTGTGGACGAATTAGAGCAAATTGTGTAAAGAGTGACAAGGGATGGAGAACATAATTGGTGGGATATGCTTTTTGGGTGGTCGCCTACTGCTACGGGCATCCTGAACAAGCTGTGTCACCCTATTATCGTTCTCCTGATTCTTTCCCTAATCAGTATCACTCTGTCCGTGATACTGTATATTCTTAATTGGTGAATGATAAAGAAAATGAGACTTTTGTCATCTACATTCAACACACAAGAGTCCTTGAGCATCACACAAAGGTCTTTTGAGTGTCATATCCAACATAGACATCCTGAAATTTATCGATGTTGAATGGGTTATAAGGCAAAAAGTAATGCAAAAATCTTTCTTCCCTTTTCCTCTCTCCCTCTCTCTCTCTCCTCCCCTCTCTCTTTTTCTCTCTGAGTGCTGCCACCATGTGGTCCTGAAGACAACTTGTCCGGAAGACAACTGATCCTGAAGACAAATGTTGAGCCACCAGGTGGTGTAAGAGTCGGTCAAAGGATCGATTTCTGACTTAACATTTTCTCATTTTTTAGCCTCAGAACTTGACTGTATAAATCAGAAATGCAGGCCTTAGAAAAACAGCCAGAGCTGGTACGGAACGAATGCTTTGTACCTAACTAACTGTACCTACCTCCTTATCTCAAAAATCTTTTGTACCTGTCTTCAAGCCTCCCTGCTCCCCACCATTGTGAAAGATCCATGAAGCAAGGAGGAAAAGATAGGAAGATTAATGACGGGACTTACCACAGACCCATAGCCAACAGAGCATGCGCACAAGGTGATGATGACTACTGGCCTTCATCGGGAGACCCCAGGTCGACCATTGCCACCAGAAGGAGCGCATGCGCAAGAGGAGGAGACCTGCAGACACTCCTCTCTTGGCATGTGTGGCCTGCTAGGTAGAGATTGGCACATATCCACAGGCAAAGGTGGGTCACAGGTGTATTGACTAGCATAAAAGACAGCTCCAGAGAGCTGAATTAGGGGGAACAGAAGACCAAGACAGAAGAAGACACCCCGCCCCCACTGTGGGATCTCCTCCATCAAAGACTGAAACAGCGGAACGCCTTCTGGACCGGGACTCCCAGAGACACCGGATATCTGTGGACCCGTGGTGGTAGCTATTAACCCCTTTTCCTTCACTCTTCTCCCAATCTCTTTCCTTGTTCTCTGTCTCTTTCTATTGTAAGTTGCTTTATGGGCATAATTAATAATGTGCCATTTTAGATCGAAATTTGACTCCAATGACTCATTGAATTATTTGCACTCTGAAATCATAAATGAAAATAACCATCACGTGTCCACTTATGAGTGGACCGTGACACCTTTGTGGAAGGAGACTGAGAACAGAGATACACTACAGGCATTACAGTCATTCCTTAATGCTCTAGCTGATATACAGAATTTATCAAAGTAAATATATGGAATATAAGAATTTGTACAGACTATTATTTAACATAGAAAAGAAGACTCAAGTGAAAAAAAGTGCCAAGAATGAGGAATTTTTTTTAATGCTGTTTAAATCTGTGAAGACCAAACATTGGAAGACATCATAAGCTACGGATTTTCCAATGCTTCCATGATCAATATGCACTCATTATATAATGTAAACACAGACTGAACAGTAATAACTACTGCACTTCTGCTGGCAAAGATTTGTTCTTTACTTTTACAAGACCTTGAATCAGTGGAGACTTTTTCAATTATCTCACCATTTTATTTATTTATTGAAAATGTGACAACCATGCTAATTAGTAAAAATTCAAGTTTGGTATGCCACAGATCTCAAATACTTCCTTTAATATAAAAATTAGTTTAGTTGAGTCCCTGATGTCATTCTTAGGTGAAATCATAACTCAAGTCAATATGACTTTAGCCTACAGCTTACCATTTCCATGGGAAAGTTACAGAGTCCAAGTATTCATTATGGGCATATACTTCCCCAGATCTACACAGGAACACATGCATCCACACATCTAATACTGTACTTTTAAAAACATTAACACAATTTAAGTTTTTATTAAATACTTCAGTTATTCCCTCACATCTATTTTATTTCTTTTGGCAGCTAACACCCTTTTAGTTAAAACACATCCACTTCTGTAGTCTGGTCTCTATTACTGCAAGATGAGTGACTTCTTAGGCCCTGGCCCCTAAGCAAGTCGTATTTACTACGAAACTAACTAAAAAATGTATGGTAGGAATCATAAAAATACTTGGGTTGCGTTACGTGAAGTAAGGTAGAATTCATCAACAGGAAATAAGCAAACTTTCTGATTTCTTTGTCAGATCTTTTTCTTCCATCTTTCCTTGTCCCTGGTTTCTTGGCCCTGCTTCTTCCCTTTTTTTTTGCCTACTTATCCAATCCCTTCTCTCCTCTGCCTTAACTATTCCCACAGCCTTTGGACTACTTTCCATCCCATTCTTAATTTACTTAATCGTATTCTAGCTTATTCATCTCTGAGTTTACACCAGTAAAAAATAGTCATTTACCAATCTGTCCTCCTTATTATCTTCCACATGTTTGACAATGAGGAAGGAGGATGTAATAGCATTGCATCTGTTTTCACAGACTGGCCATGCATAACACAAAGCCAAAGTGAGCCTCTCACTATCCACTCATTAGCTGAAAACTTTTCATACGCTACTCAGTGAATATTTACAAATTATTAATATATACATTTAAATCAAGAGCAATTGCTAGGCAATTCACACAAAGAAAATATTGCTTACATAATGAATATTACTCAAAATCCAGCTCCATGAACAATCAGGGTAAGAAAGGTTTTGAAACATTAGGAAAGTGTCAGACTGCATACGTAAAATTTATTTCAAAAAAAGACATAAAATCTTCTTGTGGTTAAACACTATGTTATGAAGGCTACAAACACTGAGGAAAATAGTAACTACTGTTGAAAGCAGATCACACAGAAATATAACTTGGTTATAACAGAACATGTTTTCCAATTAAATTATTTCTGTAAAAATACTTATCAGAAAATTTGGAAATAAGAAAAAGTATAAAAGCATCTGCCACAAATTGCATCCCATGTCTTTAAAAACATAAACCAATCTAATGGTCGCAAAGTCAGCCAGTCATGTATTGCGTCCTTCAAATATGCATCTGACAAACCCTTAAAATATTTCAGAAGCTGTATTAGAGGTCACCTGAAGATGACTGTAGACAACAGAATTCCCAGGTCACCTCAGGGGTCACTTGTGACCTACTGCATCCACAGGACTGGACACATGGAAGAAGTCAAGCAAAGGCAAGATATCCACACGCTCGTTTCCGGCCCTGACGGGGGAGGGGGAGTTGGATTTGTTTGTCTGTGTGTCGATCCGAAGGTCAATAAGGTAACTCCCAGGGTGAATATCAAAAGCAATATTTATTTCTGGCTCTGGCAAACCTAAACACACCAAGATACTGGAGCGCACAGCCAAGACATGGCGGGGGAGGGGTGGGGGTGCAACCACCCAAAGTTACAGAAATGAATCCTCGTACACAACCCAGGTCCCTCAGATCCTATCTGATACGCACACCATAAGATAACAGGAGGGAGACAGAAAGAAAGAGAGAGAGAGAAGGGGAAAGAAAGATATCAACACATTGATGGCAGCAGCAGATCTCAGGAACACCTGGTGACAGCAGCAGCAGCTTCTTCCAGGCTGTGTGGTCCAGGCTGGGCCAGTGGAAGTGTGGGAGTGAGAGAGATCGACTGACTGCCCCACCTAGTTCCTTGAGAGTCCTTTTATAAGGCCCGTCCAAACACTGCATATTTCTTTTTGGCGGGTCCAGCCCTGGCCGTCTGGCGGTTGGAGGAAGGGAGGAGTGGGGAGTGATGAGTGGGTACAGCAGCCACTGCTGTATCCCCTCCCCCCACCGAAGCCAGCTCTGGGTCCCAATCTCAGCTACACAAGGGAGAGCGGTGCCAGCTCCTGCACTGCCCTTTTGCTGAACCTGGCACTACAGTCAAGCTGGTGCCACAAATGGGTACTCCTCAGACAAAATGTTTAAGCCTAAGAGATAAACATAGTCTGATTTTACATTCCACCCCATGACTTAAACATTTGTCACAGAACTCAAATTGAAAAATCGAGTCCATGCTGTCTATAGTGGTGACACTTGAGGGTGCAACTTGTTCAGTCTAACCCGCCGCTGCATCACCTTCACCCAACCGCAGCCAGCTCTGGGTCTCAAGCTCAGCAAAGCAAGGGGGAGCGGTGCCCGCTCCTACACTGCCCTTCTGCTGAACCTGGCACACAAGCAGGCAGTTTTCAGACAAAATGTTTAAGGCAAAGAGAGAAACAGTCTGACTTTACGCCATATCTCTCCCATTTAGAGAGAATGATGATGTAGGGGACTGTGTCAAAGGCTTTACAGAAGTCTAGACAGATCACATCCGTCGCTTTACCTGTGTCCACTGCTGTGGTTACCCCATCATAGAAAGCCACTAAGTTGGTCATACAGAATTTTCCCTCAGTGAAGCCATGCTGGCTGCCATTAATTGCCTCCATGTCCTCCATGTGCTTTAGCATGTCTTCTAGGAGGATCTGTTCCATGATATTCCCAAGCACAGAGATGAGGCTGACAGGTCGGTAGTTCTCCAGGTTGTCTTTTCTACTCCTTTTAAAAATGGGCATAACATTACCTCTACAGTGGGAGGGGGTTTACTCCCCTGGTCACCATCTTGCTGTCCCAAGAGACAGAGGAGAGTGGTTATCAGTGAAGACTGAGGCAAGAAAGCTGTTCAGTACCTCAGCCCTCTCCGCGTCTGTTGATACGAGGTCACCATTCTTGTTCATCAGTGGGGGTATGTTCTCTTTAACATTCCTCTTTTGATTGACGTACCTGTAGAAGCCCTTCTTGTTAGTCTTTACTTCCCATGCCAAGTTTAGTTCCATCTGTGCCTTGGCCATCCTGACTTCACCCCTACACAACCGGGCAGAATCCCTAGACATATCCCAGGTTACCCGTCCCTGCCTGCACTGCCTGTGCAGTTCCCTCTTCTTTAGTTTAACCAGCAGGTCTCAACTCAGCCATGCCAGTCTCTTCCCTTCCCTGCGTGATTTTCTACATGCGGGGACTGAGTGCTCTGGTGCTTTATGGAAAGCATCCTTAAATATTTGCCAGCGCTGTTACACTCCCGTGTCCCTGAGAATCATGTCCCAGGGGGTCCTACCAAGTAATTTGTTGAAGAGCTGGAAGTCTGTTTTCCTGAAATTTAGTGCCCTGACTATACTCCTCACCTGTCCCACATCCCTCTGGACTTTGAACTCCACCAGTGCATGATCACTTCAGCCCAAGCAGCCTCGGATCCTAATGTCACTGATGAGTTAGCTTGTATTGGTGACCATCAGGTCTAGTATTGCATCTCCTCTGGTGGGGGGTCTCTATCAGCTGGACCAAGAAATTATCTTCAATGCACTCCAGGAGTCTCCTGGATTGCCTACAGCTTGCTGTGCTACTTTTCGAGCATATGTCGAGGTAGTGTAAGTCTCCGAGTAGAATGAGAGCTTGTGAGAGGGAAGCCTCCTGTAGCTAGAGGAAGAATCACAGAATAATAGAATCACCAGACTGGAAAAGACCCATCGGATCATTGAGTCCAACCATTCCTATCAAATACTAAACCATGCCCCTCAGCGCCTCATCCACTCGTCCCTTAAACACCTCCAGGGAAGGTGACTCAACCAGATCCCTGGGCAGCATGTTCCAGTGCCCAGTGACCCTTTCCATGAAAAATTTTTCCCTAATGTTCAGCCTGAACCTCCCCTGGCGGAGCCTGAGGCCATTCCCTCTCGTCCTGACCCCTGTAACTTGGGAGAAGAGGTCAGCACCCCTCTCTCCACAACTTCCATTCAAGTAGTTGTAGAGAGCAGTAAAGTCTCCCCTCAGCCTCCTCTTCTCCAGGCTAAACAACCCCAGCTCTCTCAGTCGCTCCTCATAAGACCTGTTCTCCAGCCCCTTCACCAGCTTTGTCGCTCTTCTCTGGACTTGCTCCAGAGCCTCAACATCCTTCTTGTTGTGAGGGGCCCAGAACTGAACACAGTATTCAAGGTGCGATCTCACCATTGTCGAGTATAGAGGGAGAATAACCTCCCTGGACCTGCTGGTCACGTCGTTTCTGATACAAGACAAGATGCCATTGGCCTTCTCAGCCAGCAAAGACTTTATTGGTTTACTCTCCTTGATCGGGTGGCCTATAGTATACACCAACCACAAGTTTCATGTTGGTTCTTCATTCTTTAATTTCAACCCACAAGCTTTCAATCTGTTTGTGGCTACTCTTCAATAACGGCTCTTCACATTCTATCTCTTTCCTGAGATAGAGGGCAACGCCCTCTATCGAATATATATGAAAATATACACAAATGTATCGAAAATATACACTAATCCAATATTCCTTTTTATTTTGTTATTTGTTATTTTGAGGATGGCCTTTAATAGATCACATATAATACATACTGAGAGTATATAGATGTCTTAAGTGCCAGCGTTTTATTACCATCACAGATGATTAGATCAATTTCCTTGCATGTTCTCTAACAAAAGAATACAGAATTATTTTAACCTGAATCTGCTGTTGTAGCATGATATCATGTATCTAATGGAGAATGAAGCTGTTGCACTTCCCAGAGCTAGCCAACGGCATGCTATATGGGATAGTATGGCAATGCAACAAAAACTGCAAGGCAGGGAAAAAAATAAAACAAGCCAAAAAATCTATCTCAGCTAGAAAAATGATACATTGTTTTGTTGCATCGAAAGTTAATTTCATCTTTATGAAAGCAAAGGAAATTATAGATAGATCCTAAAATATTCAGAAATGCTCAGCATATTGTGTGTTGTGCATTCATTTTAACAGTGGCAAGAACGTCTGAACTATTTCTGAGAACTTCTGGGGCAAGAGCATTTTTTGAACTGCCAAATGGTCAGCATAAATTATGACAGCAATGTTCTTTTATAATTACTGTTTTAAACAAGGAATTCTGCAAAATCAGGTGTTGGGGCCCTAGCGGTGCTAAAGGAATATGAGTCAGTTCGGTGACTATCTTGAATAAGTTGCTGAGGTCTCAAGATAAGGAACAACGTAACTAAGCAATCGACTTGGGGTCAGGAAGGTTAGGTGGAGTCAGAGCATGTGTATTGATAATGTAATTGGATACTAACCAATGGATTTAAAAGTAAAGAAGTAGTTACTAACCAATGATTAGATGACTAGCGAACAAAGCCTGTATGAGATGGTATACAAGTGTGTGCAGCCTGTGAAATAAACAGATTGAATCTGCATCATATTGATGTGTCTGTGATTCTTCCCGGGATCGCCGCGGAATAAATGGACCCCGACAACTGGTGACCCCGGTGTGATACAGGGGTAAAGGAGGTTGCGGAGGAAGGGCGAGGAAGATCCTGCTGCCAGCGAGTGAAAAAGACCCCTGGAGGGTGAGCTGGGCCGTCCGAGAGAGGCGGGAAGTGGCCACGACTGACCGGTGAGTCAGGGACGCAGGATGGGAATTGCTGCATCGGCATTGGAGCGCGCTGCGCTGGAGAGCTTAATGAAGCTCGCGGATAAGACTGATAGTAAATTAGATCGGCAAGCAGTAACGGGGTTGCTTTTGTGGTGCCGAAGAAAGGGTTTTCTCACTAATACGGCTCAACTGTATAGTTGCACAGCCTGGGAACAAGTTGGAAGAGAACTTTGGGAAAACGTGCAATTAGGATCTAAGGAGGCGAGAACTCACGCGAAAACATTCCGTGTTGTTCGAATGCTAATAGAGGAATTGAACAGTGAAGCTCAGGTAGCAGCAGCGCTGCGGGATGTGTTACGTCAAGGGGGGGGCGGTAACTCAGGTGAAGGAAAAGAGTCTTTAATCGATTCGACCTGGACGGTACTCCCGGAATATGAAGGGAAAGAGAGGCTTAAGGTTACAGAGGAAGTTAAGGCTGAAGAGGATGTTGCTTGTGATGATTTTGAGTGCGACCGTAAAAGGGCGTTTCCCATCTCCTTAGCGGAGAAAGAGGCTTGGGGAGGACTAGATGATGAATTACCCCCCTGGACTGAAGAACAATTACCAGGGCCATCGACGCCTACTGCGCCACCGATGGACCTTGATCCAGCAGAAATCCCTTTGCCCCCTGATGGAGAGGAAGTAGAACAGTTATCTGGACTGCAGAAGCAGGAGAAATTAATGACACAGTTACTTAATGAAATGAAGAGGCTTGATAGAAGTTCGGGTCAAGCAACTGTAAAGAAAGCCTATCAGCAGGCACATAAGGCAATTGTGGAAGGTTTAAAAAACATCGAAAAATAATTAGATGGACTGGAAGTAGAAAGACAGGCAAAGTTAGTATCTGCACCGCAGCGAGAATGGCTTTTGCGCATGGTAGAGGACGGGGAATGGACGATTGAGGAGGCTGACCACTATTTAAAATCTAAATATGGATCATCAGCCAGGCTTACTCGCGAAGAAAAGCAGGAAGTGCTGGAGCGAAGGAATGAGGAAGTTCAGAGAAGGTCTGGTCATGCTGATAAGGAAGAAGCAGGGCTACTTTCGTCTCTTTTCCGCTCCTGGAGAACAAAGGAGGCTGGGTTATCAAAGAATGAGGATGCACTGCCACCTAGTAACTTTGAATATAATCACCACTCCCGTTGGAAAGGAGTAATAGAAAATGCTCATCTGGTAGGCGACTTTTCCTTGACACCTATAGCTATGCCGGTGGTGCAAGACGCGAACGGTGTTAGATGGGAAGCCATAGACTGGAAAATGATAACACAATTACAGAAGAGTGTAATGCAGTATGGAACTGATAACAAACTTGTCCGAAATCAAATCCAAGCGTTATTTAGATATTCTCAGTTAGTACCAACAGATTCTAAGGCCATCATGGAACTAATCTTATCTCCCACAGCATATATGCTGTGGATGGCGAAATGGCAAGAAAGACTAGAAGGACATATGTTAGAAAATCTAAACCTTCAGCAAGGGGATCCCTTAAGAACAGCAAATTTGGAGCAATTAATGGGCACAGGAGTGTTTCGTGATCCCCAGCGTCAAGCTGCTTTACATCCATGAATTTTATTACAATCTAAGAATGCTGCTCTATCTGCCTTTGTAGCTTTACCAGAAGTAGGATCACCTCAATTGCCATATACTCGTATTATGCAGAAACCAGAGGAGCCATTTTTAGAATTTGTAGACAGGCTCCGAGAAGCTATTGATAGGGCTCCAAACGTTCTGACAGAAATGAAAGCGGTCTTGACAAAAGAAATAGCCATTCAGAATGATAATGATCCGTGTAAAAAATTAATAGCGTCACTACCCCCAGGAGCATCTCTTACTCAAATGATAGAAACTTGTGCTCGAGCCCCACTACTCTGGGAGCAAGAAAAGGCCAAGATACATGCACAGGCAATGGTGGTGGCATTGAAAGGGGCCCAGGTGCAAGGAAGAGGTGACTGTGAGTTCCAAGGGGCTTGCTTTAGTTGCGGAAAAATGGGTCATTTAAAAAGGAATTGCCCTGAAGCAAATAAGAACGAGAGAAGTTGTGGATTGAGGCAAGCTGACGCTTTTCGAGGGGAATGTAGTCGATGCCAGAAATTTGGTCATAAGGCTGTAGAGTGTCGCTCTCGGTTTAAAAAGGATGGAACGCCTTTGTCGGGAAACCCGGTGAGCCACGGTTCGACGGACGCGGCCAACAAATATCCGCCAACCGTGGCTGTCTCGACGAATTGTCAGCCACCACTAGAGGCAGTGCAGGAGTTGACCTGGCCGTGGCAGAATCCACAATAATTCGCGACAGTAGTGTGCATGTCATACCATCTACGATTACTGGTCCTCTGGGAAATGGACTTTCTGCCTTATTGCTTGGGCGATCGTCCGCAACCAGAATGGGCATCTTTGTTCTCCCAGGATGTATTGATGCCGATTATACTGGGACAATAAGTATTATGATTAAGGTGTTTGCGCCCCCTGTGACTATACCTAAGGGGTCAAAAATAGCACAACTAATCCCTTTTAGAAGTCAAGTGCCTCAAACTACAACACGTATAAGAGGAGAGGAAGGTTTTGGTTCTACTGGACTCCCACAGATAGCCTTTTGTGAGAAAATCACTAACAAACGTCCAAAACGACAGATAACAATTCAAGGTCCTGATGGAATAAAGTTAGACGTGGAAGCAATGCTGGATACGGGATCTGATGTTACCATTGTACCGGCTAATGCATGGCCATCAAGCTGGAGAACAGAATCAGCTAATTCAGTCACAGGGATAGGAGGAGCGATGGTTACCAGGTTAAGCACACTTCTATTGCAAATACAAGATAGTGAAGGAAATACAGCTTGGACACGACCTTATGTAATCCATACTCCCCTGTGGATTATTGGTCGAGATGTTTTAAGTCAGTGGGGAGTTACTCTTCAATCATCTTTTTGACAGCGACCACTGATGGCAGCTCTCGCCCGACATTGAAAATTCTTTGGAAAAGTAATAACCCCGTGTGGGTTGATCAGTGGCCGCTGAGCTAAGAGAAGCTGCAACATTTGGAACAACTGGTAGCTGAACAGCTACATGCTGGTCACATCCGACCCTCAACAAGTCCGTGGAATACACCTGTATTTGTGATTCAGAAAAAATCGGGGAATTGGAGACTTCTGCAAGATTTGAGAGCGGTAAACAAGTGTATGCATGATATGGGAGCTCTACAACCAGGACTCCCGTCACCAGTTATGATACCAAAAAATTGGTATTTGTTGATGGTTGATTTGAAGGGCTGTTTCTTCACAATCCCATTGCATCCTGAGGATTGTAAAAAATTTGCATTCTCTGTGCCTTCTGTAAATCGAATGGCCCCAGCAAAAAGATATGAATGGACGGTGCTCCCACAGGGAATGAAGAACTCTCCTACTATTTGCCAGTGGTATGTGGATTTAGCTTTGCAGTTGTGGAGGAAGGAAAATATTGGATTGTGTGTATTTCATTATATGGATGATATATTAATTGCTAGCCCCAAACCTATTAGTGGTGAGCAAGAGAAATCTCTTCAGTATTGCTTGCAATCATATGGTTTGATCATTGCACCAGAGAAAGTTCAACGATCAGCTCCGTGGAATTATCTAGGTATGACAATCACAGAAAATAGAATACGCCCACAAAAGGTAAAGATAAATTCAAATGTTAGAACTATTAATGATGTGCAAAAATTAACAGGTGACCTTCAATGGTTGCGAACCTTTTGTGGAATCACTAATGAGGATCTGACACCTTTGTTTGACCTATTAAAAGGAGCTACAGATCCGAGTGCCCCTAGAACTTTAACCAAAAATGCTCTTGAGGCCTTGGAAAAAATTGAGAGGAAAATAGGTGAAAATGCAGCTTATCGGTATTATCCTATGTTGTCTGTCAATATCATAGTGTATAACAGAGACAAAGAGGTTGCCGCTGTCATTGGACAAATTGATTTGGACCAAACTTTGTACGTTTTAGAATGGGTATTTTTACCTGTTCGATTGATGAAGACGATTACTCCTCGATTTGAGGCCATTGGTCAACTGCTGTTAAAAGCCCGTAGACGTGTACGGCTCATATCCGGAAAGGAACCAGGTAAAATAATTTTGCCAATAACCTCTTTGGACCTAATAGAAGACTGGTCTAATGTGAGTAATGCCTTTGCCCTAGCAACTATAAGCACTGATCTTGATAACCACTACCCAAGACATCCCTTATTCCATACGCATTTACAACTAGAAGAAAGAAATGTCATCCAGTCACGGCCTATTGGGGGGGCCATCACAGTGTTTACTGATGCTAGCTCGAAGACCGCAAAATATGGGTTTGCATTTTTGCAAAATCAACAATGGGTAATCAAAACTAAAATAGGAAAGGGATCTGCTCAAGTTTTAGAGATAAGAGCAGTACTTTGGGCGTTGACTGAATTTCACAACCAGCCTTTGAATCTTGTAGTAGACTCCCTTTATTCTGTGGGGGTAATAAATCGCATTTCACGCTCCTTGTTGGGACAAATAACTAATGATGTGCTCCAAGAGTTGTTTATCCAATTATGGAACATCATCGAATTTAGAAGTGCACCTTTGTGGTGCACCCATGTCAGGAGCCACACATCTGTCCCCGGACCTTTGACAAAAGGAAATGAAGTTATTGATGCAGCGGTTTCGGGTGTTGTCACCGCTCTGCCTAACATGATCTCACAGGCTACTGAAGCACATGCGTTTTTTCATCAATCAGCTCGCGCCTTACAAAGACAGTTTAAAATCACCAGAGCTCATGCGAGAGCAATTCTTGCAGCGTGTCCTGATTGTGCCCGATTGACCCCGATCCAAGAAGGTGGGGTGAATCCACAGGGATTACAGCCCTGACAAATCTGGCAGACAGATACGACCGAGTTTGCACCTTTTGGGCGATTGAAAATTTTACACGTCAGCGTAGATACCTGTTCAAAGGCCATGTGGGCTACAGCAGCAACATCAACCAACGCCAGGGCTTCAAGAGCTCATTGGACACAAGCCATTGCCATCCTAGGAAAACCCTACTTGATCAAAACTGATAATGCACCTGCCTATAATAGCGCCTTATGTAAGAAGTTTTTTGAACAATGGGATATTAAGCATGTCACAGGTGTTCCACATAATTCCACCGGACAAGCTATCGTTGAGCGTTATCGCCATGAACTGAAGCGACTACTGTTGATTTTGAAAAAAGAGGGGGAATTGGGACCCCATGAACTGGTAGCAAAAGTATGTTATGTGTTAAACTGGTTAAATCCAAGAGAGGGTGATAGAGTACCTGTCGACTCTCACTTTTTGTACAATCCTGGAGATCTATCAAATCATAATGTACAGGTTGAAGTGTTTATTCCCCAAGAGAATGTATGGAAAGGTCCGTATGTTCTGTTGACTTGGGGAAGGGGATATGCTTGTGTCGTTTCAGATCAAGGAAACCAGTGGATACCAGCCAAGTGGGTTTGTCCATGGCTTAGAACAATGGTAGAGTCAACGGAGCCTACATCAGAAGACGTCTGACAACGGCTTGGTGAAGCCTTTGAAAATCTATTGTAATATATGAACTGAAAGTTTGAAGATGTTGGCATATCCTTATGTAGTATTAGTCATTGTAACTGGGTGGCTATCACAAGGTGTTGGTGTGAATGCTGTAGTGCAATTTGGTCTACCCTGAGAGAACGTATGGATCACAATAGCAAATATAACAAATCAGAGTTCCATGTGTTTGGGTCTAGGCAGTGTAACAGAACCATTTCGAACATGTTTAATTGGAGTTCCTGTGTGGCAACCCTCAGAGTTTAAAAACTGGCTTAAAAATACGTCGGTACTGAACTTTGATCAGATCAATGCTAGCCTTAGCCTTCTGATTCCAGGCTTAACCCAGGAGCAGAGAGATGGAGGATGGCAATGTGCCATAATAACGAATTTGTTTGACAATCGTACCAGTCCACCAGAAGAATTAGATATTTGGGGATGTTTGAATGCTACTAATGCCACCCGATGGGGAGGTTGGGTATCCTTTTTACCGCCGACGAGCATGCAAAATACGAACTATTGGGGTACACTAGATTCACAATTGAAGATGCAAGATGTACACGAGCAAACATATACTAATTGCAATTTGACTAATAGCAAAGCAAAGGTATTACCACCAGGAATATTTCTCATTTGTGGTAATAGGGCATGGAACGGAGTCCCAAGCAATCCTAACGGGGGACCATGTTATCTAGGAAAATTGAGTTTGTTTCACCCTAATATAACTCAGGTAATAAAACTGGCAAAGGTAATGTCATCGTCACAGTCTAAAAGAGAAATTCATGAGTTAGATTGTGAAGAAATTGGTGAACCAAAATTTTGGTCTAAGCTACGAACTGTCTTTACCTCAATGCTTATGCCTGGAGCGGTAACTACTAAATTGATGACAGCCTTGAAACAAGTAGCCTGTTGGACCAAAGCCGAACTGAATTTGACATCTGACATTTTAGGAAAATTGACTCAAGATGTAGCCAGTGTTAATCATGCTGTGTTACAGAATAGAGCTGCCATTGACTTTTTGCTGTTAGCACAAGGTCATGGTTGTGAAGAGTTTGAAGGAATGTGTTGTATGAACCTGTCTGATCATTCATCTTCCATAATAATGATTGTAACCCCATGTATAATTAAATGTCTTCAATCACAAATGAATAGAATAGCCAATATGGTGTTTGAAAAAAGAGGGGGAGGTGTTGGGACCCTAGCGGTGCTAAAGGAATATGAGTCAGTTCGGTGACTATCTTGAATAAGTTGCTGAGGTCTCAAGATAAGGAACAATGTAACTAAGCAACTGACTTGGGGTCAGGAAGGTTAGGTGGAGTCAGAGCATGTGTATTGATAATGTAATTGGATACTAACCAATGGATTTAAAAGTAAAGAAGTAGTTACCAACCAATGATTAGATGACTAGCGAACAAAGCCTGTATGAGATGGTATATAAGTGTGTGCAGCCTGTGAAATAAACGGATTGAATCTGCATCATATTGATGTGTCTGTGATTCTTCCCGGGATCGCCATGGAATAAATGGACCCCGACAATCAGGTCTATTGGTTGTAATGAGAACAAGGAAGGCTGAAACTTGGCGATGGAGAAAGGGGGAGAGGGGAAGAAGAGGGGAACATATCCCTGTTCTGTGTAACTGTGGCAGTTCCTCCAGTCGCCTCCCCGGTGTGCGCTGCAGCTGCCTCCAGTGGGGTCTTCTACCATCTCAGTCAGTGACCACGAGCAATTAGTCCCCTTCCAGAGGTAGGAGATATTTCCAGCACAGCCTCCCTACAAACATATCCACACAAAGAGAAACTGGGGCTCCATGTTAGTATGGGGGTTTCCTGATTAATGCTTCTCATTAAGAAGTAACCAGGAATCTTGTCAGAGGCTGTTCCCTAGCACAGGGAATATTATTTCTGCACACCATTGTGTAGCTTTATCAGGAAAAGGCAATTATGCAAAGAATAAAGATTGTTCTCAGCTGTACTCTTTAGACACCTCTTACCAAGAATTAGCATATATAATAGCATTAATTAGGAAATTCAGAAGGTTTTAATGCTAATAGAGAGGAAATCATGGAAGAGAATTGCACTGTACTATAAATAATTGTACTACAGCATTTTCGCTTTTGTTTATATGTCATTTTCTAATGGAATTGGTAGGAGAGCAAACAGGAGGATCAGTAGTTTCTGTTAGCTTGTCTTTCAGGGTTGCACAGCCATGGATATCTGACAAATTAATAATTATGCATACAGACAAAAAAATAAGCAAAATAATTGATTGGAAGGTAGGTCCTTCTCAGACTCTTCTGTTTTACTTTAAAGAATACAAGTTCTTCTACTTCAATTTTTAAAAGTTTTTTCTACCAACTTTTCAGTAAAAAGGAAAAGGATAAAGCGGAAAATATTTAACTTAATTTGGTATCTAATACATAAATGTACTAACAGGTAAGCTCAGTTGATGAAGACTATTTTTTTTAATTTTTAACAGATTTTTCATCTGTATATAAATATAGAAGTATACAATGTTCAAGCACTGCTGCAGGACTTAATGTTACAGCTTGCAGCATGTTCATTTACTACTACAGAAAGAAATGGCAACCTATCCATTTGTTTAACTATTATGGCATAATTTCAACTCCTTGAAATGAAAAAGCAGTATATTGTTTTTTTAGTAGATTCCATCTCTCCTTATCTTACCCTGAAAAATTATATCAAAGCTACAGAAAAACATTGGTCATTATTTGTTTTGTACTTGAAACAAATTTCTATATTTTTCTTAAGAAGTTTCTCATTTTTTAAATAGATGAGTGTTTAGGAATTGGAAAATCCAATTGAAACTGGAAAAAATCCATTTTATGTGTTTAATGAGAAATTAGAAGATTAAACAGTCTATTTACAGCATAGGTAGTGGTACTTCTCTATGGAGAAGTAGTGAACTAATCACTGAAGCTCCTGACCACACAAGGAAGCTCTAATGGGGAATGTATTTACAGAGTGAGAAAGGAGATTTCAGTTGGTTTGGTCAGAAGAGTTTGTCAGCAAACATTTGCAATATTGTCATGGCTATGATACTCTGAGATTATAAATAATAAAAAACCCCTTAGTGTCATAGAATATTTACAGATGGAAGAAGCAGACCCTGGGATTTTTTACTTCAAAAGCAATTAATATTGCTGTGTAATATCATATTACGTAGTGGTTAAAACCAACAGGCCTAAGTTGAACGATGTTTTGTCAATTGGTTCAACCATTTGAAAGAAAAGTGTGGTCGATAGGTCTAAATGGAAGAGGAAGCTAAGAATTGAGGTGATCAATCCTCAACTTCCGCAGGACAGAAGGACAGATAAATGCTAGCTGCTAAACTTAAGATCCCATTGGAAAAGTATACAAAATATAATTATCATTTATGTGAATGCTTTAGTTTAATCTAAATTTTTTATCCACTAGCTCAATTTAATACCATTTATACCGTTGTTAACCCATATCCAGGAAAGTCTAATTTATACATACATGCTGACTAAAAATACGCATTTAATGATTAAATACACTATGTTTCATTATATAAACTGTAAATTTGGATAGGTGATGTACAAATTCACTAATTGTCCCACATGGCCATTGAGCTATCTGTTCATGGTATCATTCTGATCTGTCACTTTACTGCAGGATTCAGAATGCTTTTGGCATTTGTAATCAAAATTAATTACTTAACACCTGTATAATTGGCCTGTGGAAATCTAGGGGGCAGGAATCAAAATAAATTACTTGATCATGTGGACTGCAAGAAAAGACTGACGCCAACACATGATGATCTGTGAAATTACCTTATTAAAACTAGATTTTTTATTCATATCTACATTTTAAACTATTTTATCATTTAGATTATTAAATTCCTGAATGTATGTTAATTGCTTAATTTACCATCTTATTTTAGTAATCCATCTGCTTTGTATGCCAAAAGCATTGTAAAGGGTCAATTTGAACACAACAGTACATTCTGTGTTTTCAGAAGGAAACGGTGCAAAAGCAATTTTCTAAGCAGCATTGATAAGGTTTCTACCCTTGTTCTGCTAGCTGTAATGCACTGTAATGAACAGTCTGAATAGGCTCTGTCTAAGATCTGGCATACAGATATTTCTTAAGAAACTAATGCCTGCTTTTTAAAATAAACTACTACAACATGGAAATGTGGTGGAAAACGGTATGAGAAAGCTCATAGACACACGTATCTTAAGGGAACGTAAAGGTGGACTAACATCTACATTAACACTGCTGCTGTTGCAAGGAAAGTCAATACAAGACACAGTCACAGAATTATTCTATTAAGTGAAAAATACTTCTTCAGCTCATAGTGATTGTCTCAGACGAATGCAGAATATACTGGATAAGTTTTGCATCCAGTCCTGTCCCTGTAACTGTAGCCGGTTTTTCTTAAGTTAATCATCCTATGCACAAAAATCAATATTTTTTCCCTCTCATTATTTGAATACTCCAGTACTTGCTTCATTCAGTGGTTCCAGGATTTCCAATAATTTCCAACCAAAACTTAATTATGGTATGCTTATGCACAGTTTTTTCTTAGGCTGCAGTATCTGCTAAATAGTCTTTACCTCTGATGCATTTAAAGAGAAAAAATATAATTTATGGTTATATTTTCAGTGTCCTGTGGTAAGCTCTATTACCTTGATCACCCTAGTATCCTTCTAGAACTTCTGGAAATAAATAGATCGAAACAACCTGTACTAATTCAACTTCCCTTTTCTTACTCATGTCAGGATCAAAATATAACACACGTTCTAGACAGTTACCGGTGCATTCTTCAGCGATTCAACTTTTCCACATGCTATCACCACTGTGATGATGATCATCATCATGCATATGAAATCTGCTCTGAGGAAAAAGAACCTTAGGAAGGTATCTTCCTGCATGCTCGGTCTTTCCTTCCATTACACTGCTTGTCTTCAGTTTTTACTTTAGAACTAATAAAGCGTGTGACCTTGAAAATTCATTATTAAACTCTCCCATTTCACTAGTTCAGTCTTCAAGGTCATGTCATTTTTCATTTAGGCCATTTTTAATATTCTTAGGCTTAAAGCTGCCTCCTGATTTGGTAAGATTAAGAGATTCCTAACACATAGTGATGCAGTTTGTGCCATGTCCTTATTGGAACTCATGAAAAAAGATCAGGCTTTAGTTCTCTGAGGAATTTAACTAGTCATACATCCCCATCTAGACAGTTCACTTTTTCAAGTATTTGTTGGGTCTACTGTACACACACCATTCTGTGTGCCCACTCACACAGTTAAAATCAGAAACCATTATAAACTATAAAGGAATGGAAAAAAGGTACTGGCCTTTAGGTCAGGAAAGGTCAGAATTCTGGTTTGGCCTGATTTCTGTCTCAAGAGTTTGGTTTAGCATGTTATGATTTATATTCCAGCAAAGA
The DNA here is from genome assembly GCA_033459285.1 of Clamator glandarius. Classification (NCBI taxonomy): domain Eukaryota; kingdom Metazoa; phylum Chordata; class Aves; order Cuculiformes; family Cuculidae; genus Clamator; species Clamator glandarius. Next base: position 216,037 of record JAUNZM010000682.1, on the reverse strand, counting down.
TGCACTGGTTTTTATTTTATTTTCCTCTTGTACATTTGATTATGTCTTCCTTCAACGTGTTTTCATGCAATCAAGGTTGGACTCAGGAGTAATAATCAGTAAAAATATACCTCTGCATTTCCTATTACTCTTAAAGATTTCATCTCTATATTAATAGATTAATTAAAAATCCATTTTAATTGATCTGAGATTTTATTGCATAATTGTAGCTTGGTAATTATCTTGTCCCATCCTACTTTGGAAACATTAAACTCTATACGAAGAGCAAAATTCAAAGTCATTTCCACCTACACAATCTTATTAAGTAGCCTGTATTTGTCCCCATACTCACTATCGCATCAAAGAGAGAAAACTAGTTTAATCTCATAGGTCATACCTAAATTCTCAATAAGATCCTTACTTAAGAAGGATTTTTTTTCTTTCTTCCTCTTCTACTTTTGATTATTTGTACAAATGAAAAATCTTCTGTTCATTCTGATAATATTTATTTTGTCTCTGTACTTCTCAATATCAGTACCATTTGGAACCACAACCACTAAATGTATTACCATTTGTACTCAAGTACATAGCAAAGTAACTAAAGTCAATAGAAATGCAAACAGTAATGATCATGGTTAGTCTGCCTTCACAGCGTGGTTATGCTGGACACCTCCTTCCCTAGATAACTTCAAAATGATTACATAAGTACAGGAAATAATAAATAACAATGTAAATTTTATTTGCATTTGAGTTGTTTTGGGGCTTTGGGGAAGTTTATGCTTTTTTCCAGTATTTCTCAAAAGTTATGTGCATTCTAAAATACAATGCAACTTCACAATCACTTTGATTTATGCATAAGATTTCCTCTAGAACTGTTTTAGAGTCTTTTTTCCTAGCAAATAGGTATAAATAGAAATGTGCGAATATGTGGACTATGAAAAAATAGTAAGGCTATAAAATTAGATTTTACAGGATCTTCTTTCAATCTAGATTTTCCAAATTTAACCATTTTGGTTTCATTGAACGTAGGATACATGAAAAAATCCAAAATAAATGAAAAGCGAGTTAACATCATACAACTGTTAATACTACAGTGTTAGATTTGAAAAATAAGCATGTGACAATTCCAACCTACAAAATGCATTCTCTGTATTGTTTGTTGGCTCTACTACCAGAGTAATAACTTTGTTTTTTTTTCTGGAAACATTATGCATTGTCAAAATAAAAACAAAGCTCTCTTAGTGGTTCAAGAGATAAATATGTCTTTTCTGTACACAAACAGAATCAGACTGTTTAGCTGAGAAATGTCCTGTTTTATTTATCATGTTGTATTACGAATATACTCCTTATAACTAACTTGTGTAAAAACTTTACAGTTGATCATATGCATCTTTTATTAATCAATATTTTCACTCACCCAAACAGATTCTATATTGATATGGCTTCTCTCTTATTATTTTGCATCTAGGTCTTCTGCAAAAAAAGAGGTTTTCTATGGTAACTTAATCTTTTGGGAAAGGAGTGGATGTGAATAAAGGACAGAATTTAATTAGTTTACTTTGAATTGTAATATAGGTGCCTTAACTGATTTCAAATAGCATGGAAAAACATGAAGACTGAGAGAAACAGCATCCTCGTTTAGTGCTTGGTTAATAAGAACCAGTGATTTACAATTCCATTGTGCCTGCTTCCATAGAGTTTCTTATGCTCATGCCTGAAGAACAGTTTCATTTTAAAACAAATCTAGTTACAGCAATTAAATCTCTTTAGCAATTATGTTCTTAAGCAGGTTTCAAATTCACTGCTAGGCTTAAATTTCAGACTCTAAGCTAATTAATAAGATCTGATCTTTCTCTATAAGTAGAGATCTACTTTTTAACAAGTGATGTTTTAAAATGCATTTTAAATTTATATTTTATTTTATAAATAAATAAAGAAATCGATAATCATATAGATTTTGAAAATACATCTATACAAAAAATTAAAAGGTTCTCTGTGGATAAATGCAGTGTCTATTCGGCATGATCACAGCAATCATCTGACACATTGATAAAAAATAAACTGAAAATCTCTGTGCATTTGCCAAGCATTGCTATTTCTTACATAGAGAACGATTACTCTACAGAAGTACTTGCCAGCTTAAATTCCTAGCGCTCCATATGCAGACCTTGGCAAAGAATATACATTCCCATAAATTTTCAGTAAATTCTTAAGACAATAAATTATAAGAATAAAAGACCTTCTCTTATAACACATTCTGTCTTTTCCAGACCCGAGTGAAATTGTAACAGCTATAATAGATAACAGTTTCAGCTACAATACCATAAAAAAAAAAAGTGGAGATCTCTGCTCAGGAGGTGACTTTTAATTCTAAGGTAACATTATTAAAACCACATTCTCCTCTGGAAAGCTTCTACAACATCAAAATTAAAACATTCTAAAAATGGTTAATAGCCATTTTCCTATATTTTTAAAATGCAGTACTATTCTTCAAAGTGATTTAACATTTTGCACACGATCATTTCTTTAAAACAAATGACTGAAATTATACATTCACTGTTTGGAATTCAAACTTAATACAAGTTCATGCATTTAAAATTTATCACTTTTAACCTTTAAAAGCTGAATGTTTTATTAACGTACCTTTTCTGCTCATGATTTTTATGTTTGTAACCAACTTAGACAAAGGAACTTTCCATCAATCACAACTCCTTTAGTATTCCATTAAAATACTATGATGGGAACTGCCAAGACAACTGCTGATAAGAATCAGTTCAGAATTTTTTTTTAATATTATTTTTTTTTCTGCATCAGAAATTAAATTAGTACCAGGAAATGACTCTTTTCTTCAGAGATTTTTTTCATCAAAATAGGGTTTTGTAATAAAGCAAAATTGCTCATTATAATTCATATAATGGAAATATTCTATTTCCCATTTAAAAAGTGATATTGCAATTTAAATTTTAATTGAAAACATTAATATTTTCAATTTACTAAACCTCAGACTTGTGACACATACCAAAATCTGTTTCACTTTCTTTGAGAATATAATTTCCTAACACTCGTATTTTTTGAAGTACAGGTGAGTTCCTTTTTCAAGCAAAACAGAGTTTCAGCTTTCAGTTGTCCTTTAATATATACAATAAATGGTAGTCATGAAACTCTCTATCTACCTCATCTAAGTATCAAATATCATTATCAAAAATCAGGGAAAATGCCACCTATTTGGGGGGTTTATTTCTCTGAAGTTATTATTTCAAATAAAGAATCAAAGTATAAAGATTATTTTATCATTTGCCTTTCACACCGACTAGCATCTTACTTCTGATTAAAATGAATACATACGTACATTATTCTTTCAAGTAGGAATTAGAATCACTTATCACAAATGAGAGCTTTTATAATTCAAGTGAGAGAATCAAGAAATGTCTTGCTGGCTTTATATTTTGTTACAAGCAATGTAGGACCAATTAAATAGTTGATGAAAGGTGGCTAAACAAACAGACCATTTCAATACACGTAGAAAATGATTTTTCATTTAAAGATGTAGATTTTCTCGAGGGCAGGGCAGGGTGGGAGATAAATCTCCTGTTTTCTGTGGAGCAAGTAAGTTCTTATCTTAGAGTATTTTATGATGGAACATTAACATGAAGAGATTTTGCCGCCTGGAGAAGTGAAGGCTTTGAGGAGACCTTATAGCCACCTTTCAGCACCTGAAAGGAGCCTACAAGAAAACTGAGGAGGGACTATTCATAATGGCTTGTGGTGACAGGACATGGGATAATGGGTATAAACTGGAGAGGGGCAGATTTAGGTTTGACATAAGGAAGAATTTCTTCACCATGACAGTGGTGAGGCACTGGCACAGGTTGCCCAGGGAAGTTGTGAGTGCCCCATCCCTGGAGGTGTTTAAGGCCATGTTGAATGGGGCCTTGGGCAGCCTGGTCTGATGGGAGGTGTCCTTGCCCGTGGCAGGGGGGTTGGAACTGGATGATCTCTAAGGTCCCTTCCAACTCAAACTATTTTATGATTCTATGATCTCTGCATACACAACTTGTAGGACTCTTGGACACTGAAGAATAATGTTTACCCTCATGAAAGTCCATCACACTTACACTGCCCAGTGTACTATAAATGAGTTCTCAGGAAGTGTCTTTTTCCAGAGTAAATCCCCAAACTCCCAAAAGGAACAGTACCTATCCACACGTTGCTGTAGTCTTGATAATAAGGTTTAAAAATCAGTTTTGCAACTGAACAGATCATTCAGATGTTGTGAACAGAGGTGATTCTGGCAGGCTGAGTGTGCAGTAACAAGCATTGTCTGCTCCACACACAACAGGCAAAAGCTGATCTTAATTCATTAGTTTTCTTGGACTACTGCCTGCACTTAGTGCTGAAGAGGTAAGTTTTCACTTGTGTTTTCCTTCATTTTTTTTCAGTCAGATTTTAGTACTGTTTCATTATTAAATGGTATCTCTTGCAAAGTCATCAGTACAACAGAGACTTCCAGCTATTAGAGTAACAGCTTCTGAAACAGCCTTGATTATTTGCCTTTGTAGTACTTTTGTTTTAGTCTTTCATGAAGTGTCAGAAATGCAGAAATAACTGATTACATTGAACTCTGGCACCTACATAAGCTTTTAACCCTGTCAGTCAGTAACACAAAGATAAATGGTTCATAATTACACTGTATATCTAAGCAACATTGTTATTTTAACTGTATATGTTGATTTAACTGAAATATGAAAAAAGAAGAAATTGTTAAAATATGATACTTCAAACTAGAACATCCATTCAGCACATTATTACAGAGAGCAGAGCAGTGAGATGACTGTTTTCCACAACCTCAATGGACTCTGTTCTTTAAGCCTAAACTGAAACATCTTGATCTTTCTCTATGTCTTAAAGAGCAAAAAATAACCTTTTTTTTTCCTTTTCATTATATAAGGAAAAAAACAGTTTTGGTTTTAATCTCAGTCTATTTATCTTCAGAAAAGAACACCCCAAGGTAATTCTAGTGAGAAACAGAATTAATACTGTCCTTTAACTTCTCTACACTTCGACTTTTCTAGGGAAATTTTTAATTTGTAGGTTTAACAAAACAGAAATATGCTCACTGAATGCTGGTGAAACAGAGACTGAGGTTAAAAAATTCCTCAGTCAAGACAGTTTATTAATGCATGTTCCTTGCCTTCTGCCACTTCCCTGGTCTCCTCAAAGTAGTTCTGTAATTTAACAGGAACATTTAGCAAATGAAAAAAGTGTGCATTAAATAACAAAAAAATGGTTGATCCCAGATGCTTAGTCTCCACTGGAAAGGAAGTGCAGGAGAAATGGGAAGAAAGAATGAGCATTCCATTCTCTAAGTATGCCTGTCTGTTCACCATTTTTTTCCATTTTAGGGGCATGAAAATAGCATACTTCAGAACAAACCAGATTGCAACCAAAAATTCTTCAGCACTATGGCAACTTTGGTTGCTTTGGATGCAGATTAATCTAATCAACCCTTAAACACAACAGCAAATGCAAGATAAAAAATAATAATAATGAAAAAAATAAATGTTTACCAGATATTTTTTAAATATAGTCTACTTTATTCACTTGGAGAAAAAAAGATGTGTGCCACAGTTGACACAGCAGTTGCTCAGCATATTAGAACTCTGCATTCAGAGAGATTACAGAGGGCAGGTTTCACATGTTTTGTCTTTTCCTAACCTCTCCTAGGCATCCATTCATACCTAGTAGGATAAACAAGACTCTTGCTCTTAACCAGTATAAGGAATTTTTGTCTTCTTTTGGATTTTTAGAGCTGAAAGTTGCAGAACTGCAGAGATTTCTTCATATCCCATTTATGCATTTATGCCTCTTACAACTAAGAAATGCTCAAAGGCTTCTGAATTTGAATCAGTGTCCTCTGGGATCCTCAAAGAGCAAAAAAAGGCAGCAAGGCAGCACATATTGTCCATTATTGAATTGATTTCTTCTAAAAAATGCCAAGAATTCCCCCCTGCCTTCGAACACCTTGAGTCCTAAATGACAATTTTTCTATCCTTTATTTATGAATAACCCAAGTTGGTGACTATTCAGATCAAAAGTATACTGAAAAATATTTTCTGGCAGTTCCTTCTCTGTGATAAGGACAATAAGTTCAGAAAAAGAAACCCATTTCCTTTTACGACAGTTTTGAATTAGTGTTTATTGAATCATCAGTATAAAGGTTACGATCAAAAGTTTTCAGCAAAGCATCAATACTGACACCGGCACTGGTACTTCATGCTCATAACTAGAGCACTGATGGGCTTAAAACCGCTTCATAAAATGTTACAATGGGTAAGACAGGATCTTACATCACAGGACGAGAATCTGTCTATGCCCACATATGAATTTGGCAACTGTGCAGAAGAGCATGTAAGAAAGAGAAGAAAGGTTGCTTTATGGAGGGAAGTTTTTCTTTAAAACCCATAATGTACTGGAGAGCATTAAAACATAAACTGTTTAACCTTTCCTTCTGATTAAATTAAAAACTCACTAGACTGATTTTTAATTACAAAGAAAAAAATTAGAGAAATTGAAAATGCAAATGTCAACAGAAATGTATGTATGGCAAAACATCAGGACTGCTGTGATTTTTGTTTTATCCTTTTTGGAAAATGAGGCTTCAGACATATTCAAACAATATCCATGTCAGAGACGTTTCAGGGGAAGATGAAATAAAATTGTCCTAAAGCATCTCATTCCCTCTCTCCTTTATTGCTGCATTTTCAGTAACAACCCTTTGAACATATTAGGACTGCAGATAAATTGCTAATGTAATTACTGTTCAGTTGAGCTAAATGAACAGTACATTAGAAACTATTTTGTGGTTGTGATACAATAATGTGAGAAGCTGACCAAAGAAGGGTGGCTGGATTTCACAGGGAGTTAAGGGGATGTTATGAGTGAAGCAGCTGGATTTCACAGACACCTAAAGGGAGAAGTGAGGACCTTTGTGAAATCACAGTCTTCCAAGGCCAGCAGTATGCAGGCAACCATATCAGCAGTATTATATAAAGCTACTGTTACCTCTACAATAGTATCAAAACATCAAATATGAGCATGGGCATAGCAAAACTGAGAGCAGTGGGGAAAAATAATTATTGGGGTGTTTACTTGATAGAAGACTGGGAAGGTATAAAGATTGGGAAAAGGTGAGTCAAGGAACAGGAAAAAATACAATAAGCTGTGTAGTCAGTGCTTTTGGGGAGGGAGGGTGTGGTAACTGCGCAGCAGCCTTATGCTTGACCAATGCCACCAGAATCAGAGCAATAAACCAAATCCATTGTGTGTGTGCACCACATGAGTCAAATCTGCTTCTGTGGTTAGGAGGAGGGAAGATGGAGAGAAAGGAAGGAGAAAGAAAGAAGTATGTTTTCCCTGGCTAACAAGAGGGCCCCCACAAGGACAAATCAAGCATCCTGGTCTCACTGTGTCGGTGCCCATTACAGTCTGATGACTCTGGCATCTACCAATCCCTTCCTAGCAAAGAGTACTAAATTCATAAAAAGTGAAAGGAATAAAAGCATATATATAAAAATTTGTCTCAGTCGGGTTTGGGGGTTTGACTGTGTGAGATTCTCAGATGTCATCTCCTCTATTTTCAGTTAAAATATTTCTTAACATATAAACTTAATCAGTATTTTTACACATCTGTGTCTCAGTGAACTGAGAATGGCCATAGTGTAAGTGCAGTGTCAAGTGAGTTCCCAAAATACCTTTACAGTCAATAGAAAATAGGATATTTTAGTATATGATTCATCTGACCTGTTTTGATATCTACATTTGGCAAAGTGATTCACAACTACACATTTTCGGTTTCTTGTTATTACCTGTAAAGGAAACCTAAATTTTTACCTCAGATGTAGATCTTTACTGCATTTCAGCTTCTTCTCTTCTTAAAATGAAGAGGAGCTATCTGTCTGGTTTATCCATCAAACAGGTCAGTATGCCTTCAGAAGCATAGAGAAATGATCACACAGGTAGGCCATTGATGACTTTAAAGGTTGATATTAAGCAACCTATAAACTCTAGGATTTTATTTAATTCAGCTATATTTATCATTTGGTAAAACAATTATTACATCTGCAAATGAGGTTACAACCCTAAGATTACACCCAGGGTCATATGGAGATACAGAAGAGCACCAAGGAACTTAGGAGCTGATCACCAATGGAATCCCCTATCTGCCTCGTCTCCTACTCATCACCCATCACCTGCACTGCTCAGTTCCTAAATGTGTATGTTTCTGACCATAATATCAATGATTCTGACCCTACATTTTTAACATTTTTAAGAATTCACAGAATTCACAGAATTCACAGAATAACCAGGTTGGAAGAGACCCACTGGATCGTCAAGTCCAAACATTCCCACCAATCCCTAAATCATGCTCCGAAGCACCTCATCCACCCTAACCTTAAACACCTCCAGGGACGGTGACTCAACCACCTCCCTGGGCAGACTGTTCCAATGCCTAACCACCCTCTCCATGAAGAACTTTTTCCTAATCTCAAGACTAAATCTCCCCTGGTGGAGCTTGAGGCCATTCCCTCTCATCCTGTCCCCTGTCACTTGGGAGAAGAGGCCAGCACGCTCCTCTCCACAACCTCCCTTCAGGTAGTTGTAGAGAGTAATAAGGTCTCCCCTCAGCCTCCTCTTCTCCAGGCTAAACAACCCCAGCTCTCCCAGTCGCTCCTCATAAGATTTGTTCTCCAGCCCCTTCACCAGCTTTGTTGCTCTTCTCTGGACTCGCTCCAGAGCCACAACATCCTTCTTGTGGTGAGGGGCCCAGAACTGAACACAGTACTCGAGGTGCGGTCTCACCAGTGCCGAGTACAGAGGGAGAATAACCTCCCTGGACATGCTGGCCACGCCGTTTCTGATGCAGGCCAAGATGCCATTGGCCTTCTTGGCCACCTGGGCGCACTGCTGGCTCATGTTCAGTCGGTTGTCAACCAGCACCCCTAGGTCCTTCTCCTCTTGGCAGCTTTCCAGCCAGGTTTCTCCTAGTTTCTACCCCTGCTTAGTGTTGTTGTGCCCCAAGTGCAGGACCCGGCATTTGGCCTTGTTAAACCTCATGCCATTGGTCTCAGCCCAGCAGTCCAGCCTGTTCAGGTCCCTTTGCAGAGCCTCCCTACCCTCCAGCAGATCGACACTTCCACCCAGCTGGTGTCATCTGCAAACTTGCTAAGGGAGGACTCAATGCCTTCATCCAGGTCGTTGATAAAGACATTAAACAGGGCTGAGCCCAGGACTGAGCCCTGGGGAACCCCATTTGTAACTGGCCTCCAGCTGCATTTAACTCCATTTACCACCAACCTCTGGGCCCGGTCATTCAACCAGTTTTTCACCCAGGAGAGTGTGTGCCCGTCCAGGCCAGAGGCTGACAGTTTCCGAAGCAGAATGCTATGAGAAACTGTATCAAAGGCTTTACTAAGGTCCAGGAAGACCACATCCACAGCCTTTCCCTTGTCCAAGAGTTTAGTCACTCGGTCATAGAAGGTGATCAGATTACTCTGGCAAAACCTGCCTTTCATGAACCCATGTTGACTGGGCCTCATCACCTGGTTCTCTTGCAAGTGCTTCTTGATAGCACTCAAGATCACCCGCTCCATGACTTTCCCCGGTACCGAGGTCAGATTGACAGGCCTGTAGTTCCCCGGATCCTCCCTGTGCCCCTTTCTTATAGATGGGCACGACATCAGCCAGCCTCCAGTCCAGCGGAACCTCCCCAGTCATCCAGGACTGCTGGAAGATGATGGAAAGGGGTTTGGCCAGCACATCTGCCAGTTCCCTCAAAACTCTTGGGTGGACTCCATCCGGCCCCATAGACTTGTGGGTATCTAGCTGGGCAAGCAAGTCTCTAACCACCTCCTCTTGGACCTTGGGAATCTCATACTTCTCTTCCACCCCCTGGGGTTGTGCACAGAGGGAACAATTTTCCTTACTGTTAAAGACTGAGGCAAAGTAGGCATTGAGTACTTCAGCCTTGTCTTCGTCCCCTGTTACTATTGCTTCCTCTGCATCTACTAGGGACTGGAGATTCTCCCTAGCCCTCCTTTTGCTTTGTAGAAAGACTTTTTGTTGTCTTTCACAGTCTTGGCCAATCGCATTTCTAGTTGGGATAACTAGTTGACTTGCTCAGCTTGTGCCTACCCTCCGCCGTCAGGCGCGGGTAACCCGTTGAACCCCATTCGTGATGGGGATTGGGGATTGCAATTCTTCCCCATGAACGAGGAATTCCCAGTAAGTGCGGGTCATAAGCTCGTGTTGATTAAGTCCCTGCCCTTTGTACACACCGTCCGTCGCTACTACCGATTGGATGGTTTAGTGAGGTCCTCGGATCGGCCACGGCGGGGTCGGCCACGGCCCTGCTGGAGTGTCGAGAAGACGGTCAAACTTGACTATCTAGAGGAAGTAAAACTCGTAACAAGGTTTCCGTAGGTGAACCTGCGGAAGGATCAAGAAGGAATGGGGAAGAGTTTTTTACTTATTTCAAGGACAAGTAATAATTGTAACAAGGTTAGTTATATTATTTCCTGCATTCCTATATTGATTTGTCACCAGACTTGCACTGTTTACAAGAAACTAAATACTTATTGCTTTCCTTGAAACAAATGTTTGGTGCTGTTGCTAACAAGAAAGACTAACTAAGAGAAACGTAGTGATCTTACTCTGATGATTCTGTGTGCATGAATGACTTTCTTGACTGACAACAAGTTTTTCCTACATTAAATACACCATCCAAAAATTCAGACGAGGGTACCAGTGCTTAAGTATGAACTTACATAGGCTTATTTTGAATCACATGCTAACACATTGGTTTTAATAGCAGACTTTGTTTTTCAAGCTTCTGTAAAGGGCCTCAGCAGGGCAGTCTGTTCTGTCTCCTCATTAACTCTATTCCTAACTTTCTGGGCAAAGAGAGCTACTGTGTTCAGTGTGTGTGGTTTTTGCTGAGTGCTTTCTGCCTGTGTTGTTCTGCGTGGCTGGATGTGTGCAAACACCCTGCATATGAGTGACCGTGTGATGGACAGGAATGTCCTCGGCACCTCACTGCTGGCTACACCTGGGAGCTGTGACTCTCTTGCACCTATAGAGCTGCCAAATTGGCCAACCCTATTATTAATGATGGTTAAAATTCATTTATAACTGTAGTTGCACACAAGCTAAAATCTAGTAAAATATTTTTGAACTACAGCAGGGTTAAAAAGTCTCTCTCACACTGTCTTTTTAAAATATTTTTAACGTTATTAACAAACAATTTGTCAGTATTTCAATTCTGTACTAGAGATCTGTTTATACAGGTTTTAAATTTTGTACATGCTATTCGGAGAGTTATTTCATGATGCCTAAAGGAGAATCTTCAAATGCAGACTTACACTGCCAATGAAATTCCCTATATGGCTGCATAGACTGTAATAAAAAGAGCTATTTGATTCAATTGTAAAAAACTTGGGGATTAAACATGAAAAAATTTTAGATTTGTTGAATTGTATGAGGACTTTTAGAAAAACAATAAACATTAAATATGTATTTAGTATAAATACTACCAAATATCATAATGCTATGATATAATATAACAAATATTATTAAATGTAATTTCTATATGTTATATTCTTGCATAGTGAACATAACTTTTCAGAATCATTGTTTTTAACCATTTTGAAGAATACCTATATGACATAAAACTCAAGTCCTGATTAATTTTAAGTATCCTCTCTGCTATGTGCAGCTATGTTGTCTTGCAGTCAAAGGACCTCAGTATACAGCAGACTCTAAAGACTGACTGATAAAATCATGGAAATCTCACAATCATTTGATAACTTCTTGTAGCCATGCAAGATGTAGGACAAAGTGACTATTTCACAGGAGTCACTACTGGAAACACTTCTATGGTGAAGAAAAAGTGGATTTTACCTGGGGGAATTACCCCTAGAACATTATAAATCTTGACAGTATTTTCCTGAGCCTTGTTTTATGTTTTACTAAGCACAGAAAGTAGTTAAGCTAGGACAAGGCCCAGTCCTACAACTTACTGAAACAAAATATATTACACTGTGTGATTGCCCTAGACGGTGATTTCCCGAGCTGCTCCCAAAGTCACAGAGATAGTCCTATGGCAACTCAGGCTAAGAACAAACAATCAGCACACAGGAGAAAATTACAGTCTTCTATAAAGTAATGACTGGTTTATGTTTGTTTGTTTGTTTTATTCCATTTTCCAATGCATACTAACTCAATATTTTTGTTAACATCATCTTGATAATAAATAATCTATACTGTTCTTGTTCCATAAGATGCTGCTGTCTCCATTCTGCTATAGTTCACTGGCCTGTACACATGCGTGCCTGCACACAGACATTATTTGTATACTTAGAGTTTATACTATGGTTAGGCACAAGACTGACTTAAAATGAAAGCTAAATCTAATTAGGAAACAGAAATTAAGTATTCTTCCTCTTAAGTCCCTTGACAGGTCTGAATTAGTAGTTTTTCTAAGAACATGCCACACTAGGACTGGATTGCCACTACTTATTTTTACATTACTTTTTGCCTCACAACCCGTACAACATCGATAAATTTTGGATATCTATGTTGGATATGACACTCAAAAGACCTTTGTGTGATGCTCAAGGACTCTTGTGTGTTGAATGTGGATGACAAAAGTTTCATTTGCTTTATCATTCACCAATTAAGAATATACATTATCACGGACAGAGTGATACTGATTAGGGAAAGAATCAGGAGAACGACAATAGTGTGACACAGCGTGTTCAGGATGCCCGTAGCAGTAGGCAACCACCCAAAAAGCATATCCCACCAATTATGTTCTCTATCCCCTGTCACTCTTTACACAATTTGCTCTAATTCGTCCACACTATGGTGAATTGTTATCAGAGCTTTTTGCCCGTTTTTCTTAATCTCCTCTAATAGTTGGATATAAGCTTGATGCTGTAATAATTCCCTTTTTTTTGAGTTACATTCATTCCAATAGGTACGGGCATTAACTCATGAATCACTGTGAGGTTAGTTTCCAGAATTTGGTGGGAAGTGACTGGAGCTGAGTAGGAAAAGTCACATCCTGTGATTTCAGTAAAATTACAAATGCAAAAATTCATGTCATTATTAGTATAAGCTATTGCATTCCCTACTGTTATATTATTACAAGCAATTCTCAAGCATATACACCATTTGCCTATGAAAATTATTATAGTTTTAGAATCATAGAATCATAGAATCACAAGGTTGGAAGAGACCCACCAAATCATCGAGTCCAACCATTCCTACCAAATACTAAACCATGTCCCTCAGCACCTCATCCACCCATCCCTTAAACACCTCCAGGGAAGGTGACTCAACCACATCCCTGGACAGCCTGTTCCAGTGCCTAATGACCCTTTCTGTGAATTTTTTTTTCCTAAGTTCAGCCTAAACATCCCCTGGCAGGGCTTGAGGCCATTCCCTCTTGTCCTGTCCCCTGTCACTTGGGAGAAGAAGCCAGCATGCTCCTCTCCACAACCTCCCTTCAGGTAGCAATGAGGTCTCCTCTCAGCCTCCTCTTCTCCAGGCTAAACAACCCCAGCTCTCTCAGTCGCTCCTCATAAGGTCTCTTCTCGAGCCTCTTCACCAGCTTTGTCACTCTTCTCTGGACTCGCTCCAGAGCCTCAACATCCTTCTTGTGGTGAGGGGCCCAGAACTGAACAGAGTATTCAAGGTGCGGTCTCACCAGTGCCAAGTACAGAGGGAGAATAACCTCCCTGGACCTGTTGGTCACGTCATTTCTGATACAAGCTAAGGTGCCATTGGCCTTCTTGGCCACCTGGGCACACTGCTGGCTCATGTTCAGACGGCTGTCAACAAACACCCCCAGATCCTTCTCCTCCAGGCAGCTCTCCAGCCAGACTTCTCCTAGCATGTAGCACCGCATAGGGTTGTTGTGTCCCAAGTGCAGGACCCGGAATTTGACCTTCTAAAACTCATGCCATTTGTCTAAACCCAGGGGTCCAGCCTGTTCAGATCCCTTTGCAGAGCCTCCCTGCCCTCCAGAAGATCCACGCTTCCACCCAGCTTAGTATAGTCCTCAAACTAACTAAGGTTGTACTCAATGCCTTCATCCAGGTCATTGAAAAGACATTAAACAGGTCTGGACCCAGCACTGAGCCCTGGGGAACCCCACTTGTAACTGGCCTCCAGCTGGATTTAACACCATTTACCACCACTCTCTGGGCCTGGCCATCCATGCAGTTTTCCACCCAGGAGAGTGTGTGCCTGTCCAGTCCAGAGGCTGACAGTTTCTGAAGCAGAATGCTGTGAGAAACTGTGTCAAAGGCTTTACTGAAGTCCAGGAAGATACATCCACAGCCTTTCCCTCATCCAGCAACCGAGTCACTTTGTCATAGAAGGTGATCAGGTTATTTTGGCAAGACCTGCCTTTTGTGAACCCATGTTGACTGGGCCTGATCATCCGGTTGATAGCACTCAGGATCACCCCCTCCATGACTTTCCCTGGCACTGAGGTCAGACTGACAGGCCTGTAGTTCCCTGGATCCTCCCTGCGACCCTTCTTGTAGACGGGCACAACATCAGCCAGCCTCCAGTCCAGTGAAATTTCCCCAGTCAGCCAAGACGGCTGAAAGATGATGGAAAAGGGTTTGCCCAGCACATCCGCCAGCTCCTTCAATACCATCCAGTCCCATAGACTTGTGGGTATCTAGCTGGGCATGGAAGTCTCTAATCACGTCCCCTTGGATCATGGGAGCCTCATTATGCTCCTCTAACACGGGGGTTTGTACACAGAGGGAACAAATTCCTTTACAATTAAAGACTGAGGCAAAGAATGCATTAAGTACCTCAGCCTTGACCTCATCCCCTGTCACTGTTGTTCCATCTGCATCCAATACGGACTGCATATTCTCCCAAGTCCTCATTTTATTTTTAATGTATTTATAGAAAGATTTTTTTATTATCTTTCACAGACTTAGCCAATCTGATTTCTCGTTGGGCCTTAGCCCTCCTGATTTTTTCCCTGCATAATCTCAGTTCCCTCCTGTAGTCCACCCAAGACACTTGTCCCTTCTTCCAAAGCTCATAGATGTGGCATATTAAACAGGACTCTGCTTTCATTAAATGGACTTAAATGGACTCTGCTTTCATTTCAAGCTAAGACCATGTTTATTGTTACAACCTCATCTTTATACCTTAGTGAAACGTCAACAGTCCTGCAAGTCCTTCATAAAAATTTCCACAGCTGTTCTTCTCCTTCCCAGCTCCTCATGACCACTGTTATTGTTTCTATGCCTTCTTGTTTTTGCCACTGATGTTGAATTTTCTCAGGCGGGAGACTAGCTGGTTATCAAAGCTCCCTGCACTGTTATCTCCAGAGGCTCAGCAGCATTCATGGTCATTCTTGCTCAGCATCTCTTCTGACATGTCCCCCTTTTTTGTTTTCATGAACTACTAATATTTGTCTTAACACTATCAATCAAGCTCTACACGAAATTAATTAAGCAAGGCACACAAATAAATAGGCTAGAAAAAAATCACGTAAAATCTTAAAACCTATCATGGCCATTTTTATAATCCAAGGTCCAATTCCAATAAAAATACCTGCACATGTATTCCATTCATTCTATATTTGCATTTTTTCTGTTAAATCTTCTCAAGTGTTAATACTTTAATGTATAAATTCTGAATGGTCAAAATACTAGAAAAAGCTGCCAGTGAGGCATTTGTTTGATAACGGTGAACCAAAGTGTGGTTTAAAATCATAGAAACATTCAGAATTAATCATATGAATTTGCTTAATGTACATGGGCCTCCTGAAATATAGGAAGGAATATCTGCCCATGCTCTTTCTCCTCAAATAAAATACAGTTCTCTTGGTGATTGCAGGGAGATGTTGTTGGATTTGGATATATCTGCAGATATGTAATTACATCATATAAAATCATTTCAACACACACTAAGTAAGGAATTAACATTTTATGTGTGTTACATTTTTACTTATACAACTAAAATATTTACTAAAATCTACTTTTATCACACCTAATAAAGAACATCATCTATCGGCAAACTTACTAAAGAGATGCTAAATAGATTGGTTGGAGTTGCTACTGACAAACACAAATCTTTCTGTGCTGCATTGGCTAGGTTTACCCAGATGTTTTCTTGGGATTGTGCAGGGATCCATGGAATGGTGATTGTTCAACACGAAATTCCCACGATTATTGCAATGCAGGTTGCACACATCTTGCTGGCATCCATTGCAGTCCACGATCTGTAGAAACACAAGCATACCCTCGCCCCCAAATTATTAATGGCCATGGACCTTCCCATTGTCTCAAATTTAGAACATACATAGCTTTTAATAGTCTCTCGAGGGGCATATCCCACGCTCCCCTTTTTTGTTTTAACAACATATTTTTTAATGTACCATGAGCTCGTTCAACTATGGCTTGCCCTGTCAGTGAGTGAGGAATGCCCGTGACATGTGTGATTCCCCATTGTTGAAAAAAGGATTTTATTATATTAGAAACATATCCTGGGCCATTGTCTGTCTTTACCTGTGTGGGTTTGCTATTTCCTTTAAAGATTCCCCTGTATGTGCTGTTGCCCATATTGTATTTGAATACTTGTCAATTGAAACATGTACATATCTCAACCTTCCAAAATCAGGCATGTGAATAGTATCTTTTTGCCAAGATAAAGTGCTTAATCCCCTCGGGTTGGCTCCTCTAGGCTGTAATGATGTTATTTGTTGATAATCTGGGCATATTTTATTATGTTCTGGGCTAATTCTAATGAAATTTTAAGTTGCCTACGTAGTGCCTTGGCAGACTGATGATAAGATTATGTGACATTAGTGCTTGTTGAATAATGTTTGGTAGTGGGCCTTGGACTGGCCCTGCTGTCAGTCTGACTGCTATTCTGTTCCCTTCAACTATAAATCCTGGAAGTGATGTGTGACTCCGAATGTGTATCACGTAACGTTCTGCTCTTCTAGCTGTGAATTGAAACCATAATTGCTTTAACATTTAAAAGCAATCACTCACTGTTTATCTGTTTTAACCATCCTCTTTCTATATGCTGCACTACTCTGGCTACATTTTGTGAATCTGTAACTAAATTAAAGGGACTACGATGCCATTCAAAGGCTTAGCACTGCATATAATTCCACTATTAGTGCTGATTTTTCTACTATATAAACTACACTTTATTTGCCCACTGTCCATTTTCTTTCCACGTTAGTACTGCTCTTCTGTTTTTCCTGAGCCATCAGTAAAAATTGTAGGGCTGTCAACCGGTCGCTCTCTACATAAGGGCTTCTGTTCTATTTGTAATGTTTGCAGAGAGGAAAACAATTTATGACTTGGTAAGTGGATATCAATACTTCCTGGATAATCTTTTAGAGTTACCTGTAAATTCAAACTATTTGCCATGCATCACTTAGCATATTCTTTTGTCATAGGGATATAAATGATTGTCGGGTCCTGTCCTAATAACTTTACGCTTCTTTTTCTTCCCTTGGTGATTATCATTGTAATCATTTAAAATATAGTGACTATGTTTTGTTTTGGGGTTTTTTGTTTGTTTTTTTTTAAGGTTGATGTGATAAAATATCCACTCAATAATTTGTAATGCATGTTTTTAATTTTCCTCTATTCATTGGCCTAATATCCCTAAGGGTTGTCTGTGCTAGGGCCCAGCAGTTGCTGATGAGGGACACTGGAATGCAGAGTGTTCTCACAAATTGGCATTCTAATTACAAGGCAGTAAAGCCACCCCTCAATGGTCCTTTTACGTTCCCTGGTATTGTGTGTACTGCGGACTATTGCAGCATTACTGCAATGGTGGTGATCACGTCTATCTCGGTACTGCCTCTGGTTCTTCCTCTGAGGTGAGAGCTGCTGCTTGCCGTGGAGGCATCTGTTTCGGTACACACCTCCAAACCATGCTTTGCTCCTGGTTTTCTGACAATACTGTCCTGTTCTTATCTCATTTTGATCTACACCACCTGGCAAAATATTTACCCTTTCCACACCAAGGGCAGATTTTAGGCCCTCTATCCTGGCATTGTGTGTGGCAGTCTCTTTTAAGATGTCTCTCCTTGCCACATCTATAACAGGATGTCTTTCTGTCCCAGTTTACAGTCAGGGCAGAATCCATCAGCTGTGCTTGATAGGTTAATAGTCCCAGCTGTTGTTGTAGGATTTTTCAGACGGCACCATATCTTTCTACATTTGTCATTAGGATTTTTTATCTCTAATTGCAAAATTAAGGCTTCTTTAACTGCTCTGCTTGTCGAGTGCATCTTTCAGTCTGTCTATAAATACCACAAAAGGATCATGCCTGTTTCAACTTTCCAAAATCTGGTATCTTTAAAAGTGTTTGATAAACCCAAAAGCTGCACCCGTTGTAAGATCACATTATTTAAGCTGTCTTGATTCTTGAACTACTACCAACGTTGTTTAATCGAGTCATTTCTTATTGTATCTGTTAACAGTCCTTCTGTAATGCCAAAACTGTCTGGGCTTTGCGGCAGCAGCGGCTGGCAGGCCCCCCTCGGCCCAGGGCAGCGTCCTCCCTGCAGCAGTAGCTCAGCAGTTAGTACTTTCTCTACAGGTTTTCGAGTCTACGACCTCCCACGAATAAATCCCAGGAAATGTTTGTAGCTGTTTAAGGTCACTGCACCTCTGCTGATGAAAATAAATCGAAGTTCTCTCAGGAGGTGCTGGCCCCAGATCAAAGGGATTATCAGCAGTCACTGATGGCCCTGTACCAGTCTCCAAATAGGGAATATCACTCCTTCTCTGCCAAAGGGATAGTGTTTGGATTCGGTCCTCCAAAAAAATTCTTTAGCTCTCACCAGCAAAGCCAGAGGCAGGGATGGATCCCTCCTCCTCCTCTTCTTCTTCTTCTTCTTCCTCCTTTTCTTCTTTGTCCTCTTCTTATTCCTTTTCTTCCTCCTCATCTTCCTCTTCCTCTTCCTCCTTTTCTTCTTCATCCTCTTCTTCTTCTTCCTTTTCTTCCTCTTCCTCCTCTTCCTCTTCCTCCTCTTCCTCCTCTTCTTCCTCTTCCTCTTCCTCTCATAGTAGTTTTTGTACATGTAATTTTGCACATAGACTGCCTTCTTGTTCTCATGGTGTAGCCGCTTCTCGACCTTGATGCGTTCCAAACTTCTCCCGAGCAACCTGATAAGGCCACATTGTTAGACCAGCACATATTCCCTCATGGGTATATGGTGGAAAGGAGGAATGACCTGTATCCCACCTGATACTCTCACCTCCTTGGAACAAATTAAAATTCCTGAGTCAAAAAAGGAGATACAACATGCCCTAGGTCTTTTAGTGTTTTGGAGAAAGCACATCCCGGACTTCTCCATCATTGCTAGACCTCTTTATGATTTGCTCAGGAAAGGTGCCAAATGGGAATGGACTTCCGTCCAAGAGGAGACACTGAGACTATTGGTTTCTGAAGCTACTGCACACCAGACCTTAGGTCCTATCCACCCTACAGACCCTTTCCAGGTGGAATGGGGTTTTTCCTCATCAGGGCTGTCGGTACACCTATGGCAACAGGGT
Organism: Clamator glandarius; assembly: GCA_033459285.1. Classification (NCBI taxonomy): domain Eukaryota; kingdom Metazoa; phylum Chordata; class Aves; order Cuculiformes; family Cuculidae; genus Clamator; species Clamator glandarius. Next base: position 196,439 of record JAUNZM010000682.1, on the reverse strand, counting down.
CCTGAGGATCCAAGACGACTTGTGGGATTTTATTCTCGTAGTTTTAAGGATGCTGAGAAAAGGTATACTACTTGGGAGAAAGGTTTGTTTGTGGTAAGCCTGGCTTTCATTGAAGTAGAAAAACTAGCACGCAATCAACCAATTGTGTTGAGAGGTCCATTCAAAGTGATAAAAACAATCACTGCCGGAACTCCTCCTCCTGATGGAGTTGCACAGAAAGCCTCTGTGAGAAAATGGTACGCGCAGATTGACCATTATTGCATTTTTTCTGTAACAGAAGGAGCCGCAAAAAACCTTTCTATCCAAGAAACAGACAACCTAGATATCAGCCAAGATAAGCCTGTCTCAGTCATCTGGATGGTGAGAAGAACCATTAGGCTGCACACATTTCTGCCGGCCTGAAAGGGTTAAGCTAGAACTGCAGAAGGGAAAAAAGGGGCCCCCCTCCTGGAAGGGAGGGGTGCCCTGGGAACTCTTGGCATGCCTGATGGTTGCTCCCTTATTCCATGATTTAGAGCAAGTAAAGTTGCAGGCTGAGATAATGTGCTCTGTAAACATTGGAAGGACGTTTCGAGCTAAGTTGAGATGAGACAGTAAATTCAGCTGTGTTCCCAGGATATGAATGTTGATAGTGATTATGTCCAGATGCTGTTGTGTGTGTGAACCTATTTTTTGAACTACTATCTGAGCATGTATATATTGCCACTCTTGAAGTAAAGTTTCGCTATTTGCCACCAGAGCGGTAGCCCGTCTGTTAATCAAGGCGTCCTTGTGAGCTGGTCTCCGTCAGGGTGGCCCCTCCTTTTTCCTAAGACCAAACAGTAAATGCCTGGTTTACCAACGCTTCTGCTAAAAGAGAGGGGAAAGTATGGAAATACCGAGCAGTTGCTCTTCACACTGCCTCTGATGAGCAGATTATTACCGAAGGACTGAGTAGTGCCCAAGTAGGTGAATTGGTTGCAGTATGGAGTGTTTTCCAATGAGAAGCCCAAACTACTTCTCCTGTTCATGTTTACACAGACTCGTATGCTGTGTTTAAAGGATGTACTGAATGGCTCCCTTTTTGGGAGCAAAATGAATGGGAGGTAAACAGAATACCAGTGTGGCAAAAGGAAAGGTGGCAAGAGATTCTACGAATTGCAAGTCAAGGCAACTTTGCTGTTGGCTGGGTTGTTTCACATCAGATAGACAGGGGTACAGCTGGAGAGTGGAATAACAGAGCTGATGAACTGGCTGGACTTGCTCCTGTGCAAAAGGATCAAACCTCTGAGAATTGGGAGCATTTGCTTGAGTGGTTGCACGTTAAGCGTAATCACACCGGTGCAGAAGACCTGTATCAAGAAACCCTCACTCGTGGCTGGCCAATTACCAGAGAAATGCATAAAACCTGTATATTGGCCTGTGAGCAATGACACACACGACTTGAAAGACACCCGCTAGAGGATGATCCTTTGCATTTGAGAGAGGGTAAAGGCTTATGTGATGCCTGGCAGGTGGACTATATAGGTTCCTTTAAAAGATATGGGGGAAAATATTTTGTGCTGGTTGGCGTTGAAGTAACTTCAGATTTAATTCAGGCTGAAGCTTTTAATAGGGCTACAGGAGACAACACTGTGAAAGCACTGAAAGAATGGTTTGGAACTTTTCCAAAACCTCAGGAAATTCAGTCTGATAATGGCTCTCACTTCTCTGCTAAGGTTATACAAAAGTGGGCAAAGGCTGAAGGGATTAAGTGGGTTTTCCATACCCGCTACTACCCACAAGCTAATGGAATAGTAGAAAGGACCAATGGCCTTCTAAAACGACTCCTGAAACCCCATGAGGGGAATTGGGATGTCTAACTGTGGGAAGCTGTCAAAGGTGTGAACAGCCATTGGGGAGTGAATGGATGTCCAAAAATCACTGCTTTTTTTCCATAGGCTCCTACCCTAACTCCTTCTGTAAAAGAACCTAATGATTCTAAAGGTCATCTTATTTCTCAGGACAACGAGTTCTGGTGGAACTCCCTACTGTGGGAAGTGCACCATTGGTACTAAAAACTCCTTTAAATAAATATGTATGGGTAGCCACGAATGCCCTGGGAAAGGAACATAGGATTAATACACATTGGATTGTTCCATCATTTTAATTCTTTTTGCCTGAAAAGGGCAAGTTTTAATGTAATAGCTTATACTAATAATGACATGAATTTTTGCATTTGTAATTTTACTGAAATCACAGGATGTGACTTTTCCTACTCAGCTCCAGTCACTTCCCACCAAATTCTGGAAACTAACCTCACAGTGATTCATGAGTTAATGCCCGTACCTATTGGAATGAATGTAACTCAAAAAAAAAAGAATTATTACAGCATCAAGCTTATATCCAACTATTAGAGGAGATTAAGAAAAACGGGCAAAAAGCTCTGATAACAATTCACCATAGTGTGGACGAATTAGAGCAAATTGTGTAAAGATTGACAAGGGATGGAGAACATAATTGGTGGGATACACTTTTTGGGTGGTCGCCTACTGCTACGGGCATCCTGAACAAGCTGTGTCACCCTATTGTCGTTCTCCTGATTCTTTCCCTAATCAGTATCACTCTGTCCGTGATAGTGTATATTCTTAATTGGTGAATGATAAAGCAAATGAAACTTTTGTCATCCACATTCAACACACAAGAGTCCTTGAGCATCACACAAAGGTCTTTTGAGTGTCATATCCAACATAGACATCCTGAAATTTATCGATGTTGAATGGGTTGTAAGGCAAAAAGTAATGTAAAAATCTTTCTTCCCTTTTCCTCTCTCCCTCTCTCTCTCTCCCCCTCTCTCTTTCTCTCTGAGTGCTGCCACCATGTGGTCCTGAAGACAACTTGTCCGGAAGACAACTGATCCTGAAGACAAATGTTGAGCCACTGGGTGGTGTAAGAGTCGGTCAAAGGATCGATTTCTGTCTTAACATTTTCTCATTTTTTAGCCTCAGAACTTGACTGTATAAATCAGAAATGCAGGCCTTAGAAAAACAGCCAGAGCTGGTACGGAACGAATGCTTTGTACCTAACTACCTGTCTTCAAGCCTCCCTGCTCCCCACCACTGTGAAAGATCCATGAAGCAAGGAGGAAAAGACAGGAAGATTAATGATGGGACTTAGCACAGACCCATAGCCAACAGAGCATGCGCACAAGGTGATGATGACTACTGGCCTTCATCGGGAGACCCCAGGTCGACCACCGCCACCAGAAGGAGCGCATGCACAAGGGGAGGAGACCTGCAGACACTCCTCTCTTGGCATGTGTGGTCACACCTTATGTGTTAACCATTCACAATCCTTCAGTATTTTTGTTTTATCCGGTTTTCGCTTTAGGCTTGAACCACAATGGGACTATACTCTATCCATTCAAGCATAGAGCATGGGCCCAAAAGGTGAATGATAAATAGCAAATGGTAGACCTGGAATCCTGCATTGTGCAGGAACAACTAGGATTTATTAGTGAATGTAACGCCATCAGAATACAAGATTTTTTCCTAGACACTGACCAAAAGGTTTGCCATTTTGAAGTTCGTCCTGAAGTTGACCCTAAGAACAAATACAAAGTGCTGCAGGTGGAATCAACACCCAAGGATGATGGCTGCCACAGCCTAGAATCTTTCCCTAGGCTGCGCCATCCTCAGACAACCAAAAAAACATACTCCATTAATAAGAAGAGGAGAGTGATTGTCGTAGGGGATTCCCTACTGAAAGGAATGGAGGGACCCATCTGCAGACCAGACCCGCTCCACAGAGAGGTCTGCGGCTTACCAGGAGCATAAGTGAAGGAGGTAGATAGAAAACTTCCTTCCATGGTCCAAGAGATGGACTGTTATCCTCGGATAGTATTCCAAATTGGTAGTGATGACATAGAGAACAGAAAGCCCAAAGCCATCAAGAGAGACTTCAGGGCTCTAGGGAGAATGATGGAGGGCTCTGGGGCTCATATAGTATTTAGCTCCATTCCAATGCTAAATACAGAGGAGAAAGTAGTCAAAAAGAAGAAATGTACTAATGCCTGGCTCTGAGCCTGGTGCGAGGAGAGGGACTTCGGATTCTTTGATCATAGTGTGGCCCACGCACCCCCAGGCTTTCTTACTAGGTATTGGACACTCCTGTCTCCTAGGGGGGCTAAAGCCCTATCTAAAAATCTAGCAAGGCTCATTAATCGAGCTTTAAATCAGATGTGAAGGGGGAGGGGGATGAGACCAAGCTAGACAGCAGTGAGCCTGGAAGTGGGTCATCAGTGACTTGGAGATGGTATGCTGGTGAGGACCACCAGTACATCACCACACAGCAAGTGGGGGCGATTACACCTGGGGATGGTAAGGAAGAAACTGGCACTCTGGTGTTAGCTACTCCAGCAACCAGTCAATTGGGAATAAACTCTATTCCCTTTATGAGGGCTGAAGGTTCGCCAGCCCAGCTGAAGTGCACACAGCATGGGTAATAAGAAGTGGGATTTAGAAGCTTTCCTAGGTCAAGGAGGCTATGATGTCATTGCCATCATGGAAACGTGATGGGATGACTCATATAGCTGGAGTGCAGCTATGGTGGGGTATAAACTCTTCAGGTGGGACAGGAAGGGTAGGAGAGGAGTCGGGGTAGCCCTCTTTGTAAGGGAGGACTTGGATACCATTGAGCTGGATTGTGGCGATGAAGAGATTGAGTACCTGTGGGTTAAAATCAGAGAAGCCCAAAAGAAGGTAGATTTTGTGATGGGAGTCTGTTACAGACCACCCAGCCAAGAAGCAGCAGCTGATGAGCTCTTCTATAAACAGCTGGGTTTAGTCTCTAGATCAATGCCTCTTGTTCTCGTGGGAGACTTCAATCTTCCAGATATCTGCTGGACGTACAATAGAGCAGAAAGGAAGCAGTCTAGGAGGTTCCTGGAGTGCATGGCAGGCAACTTCCTTGCACAACTGGTAAGCAAACGGACAAGGGAATGTGCCCTCCTGGACCTGCTGTTTGTGAACAGAGAAGGCCTTGTGGGGGATGTGGTGGTAAGAGGACGCCTGGGACAAAGCAATCGGGAGATGATAGGGGTTTCAGTTCTAGGTGAGGTGAAGAGGGTGGTTAGCAGGACAGTTGCATTAAGCTTCCAGAGGGCAGACTTTGGACTGCTGAGAAAGCTGGTTGGCAAAGTCCCATGGGAGACAGTCCTTAAGGGCAAGGGAGTCTACGAGGGCTGGGTACTCTTCAAAAAGGAAATCCTAGCAGCTCAGGAGAAAGCCATCCCCATGTTCCAGAAAAAGAGTCGGCGGGGGAAAAATATAGCTTGTTTGAGCAAGATCTTGAGAGATATCAAAAAGAAGAGAAATCTCTGTATGTCAGAAGAGATGCTGAGCAAAAATGACCATGAATGCTGCAGAGCCTCTGGAGATAACAGTGCAGAGAGCTTTGATAACCAACTAGCTTCCTGCCTGAGAAAATTCAACATCAGTGGCAAAACCAAGAAGGCATAGAAACAATAGCAGTGGTCATGAGGAGCTGGGAAGGAGATCAGCTGTGGAAATTTTTATGAAGGACTTGCAGGACTGTTGTTGACATTTCATTGAGGTATAAAGATGAGGTTGTAACAATAAACTTGGTCTTAGCTTGAAATGAAAGCAGTGTCCACGTGTGTTTAATACGCAACAAATGGCACCCGTATCGGGTCTCAACGGAGACTCATGTTAGGAGCATGGACCGGTGACGTACATTGGCAGAACGTTTGGAGGGGCTGAAACGAAGCCCGAGTTGCACCGTAGATACCTGCCTGCTGGACGGAAGGTGAGCCGCCGATAAGGGGATGGGGAACACAATAACCCAGGAAAAGAAAGATGTAATAGATTTACTTAAATGTATTTTAAAGAAGCAAAATCGAACGCTATATATTAATGATTTAAAGTGCTTTTGACTTGGGCTTGGGATCATTGAGCCGTCTTTTGATGTTTGCTCGTCATTCAAGCAAGAAACCTGGAATAAGATCGGAGTTCGACTATGGGATAAAGCAACTAGGTCAGATAAAACAGCTACAAAGTTGCTTGGTCCCTGGCGGAATGGTTTTGAAGCATTAAAGGCGTATGTCAGCTCTAAAAAGCACAGCGATAATTCAGAGCCGAGTGCACGGTCGTCAAGAACTGCACTAACCCCCCACCCCAGTCCAAGACCCACTACCAAACATTATTCAACAAGCACTAATGTCACATAATCTTATCATCAGTCTTCCAAGGCACTATGTAGGCAATTTAAGATTTCATTAGAATTAGCCCAGAACATAATAAAATTTGCCCAGATTGTCAACAAATAACACCATTACAGCCTGGAGGAGCCAAACCAGGGGAATTAAGAGCTTTACAAATTTGGCAAAAAGATATTACTCACATACCTGAATTTGGAAGGTTGAGATATGTACATGTTTCAGTTGACAGGTATTCAGATGCGATATGGGCAACAGCACATACAGGAGAATCTTTAAGGGAAATAGCAAACCCACACAGGTAAGAACAGACAATGCACCAGGATATATAAGTGATCAGCTTGAGAAGTTTTCCAACCTAGGGGATAACACATGTCACAGGGGCATACCACTTTCTCCACAAGAAAAGGTGATAGTAGAACAAGCCCATCAGACACTAAAAAAAGTTATTAAAACAAAAAGGGGGAATGAACATAGAACAGATTAAGGAAGGCACTGTATGTATTGAATTGCTTAAATGTGCAAGAGAATTAGGGAATAGGATAATCACCTATAGTAAAGCATTTTTTCATCTTTACAAACAGATGGTCAGCAGCTCAACGAGGAAGGACCATATCAGTTGATAACACGAGGTCGAGGACATACTTGTGTTTCCACAGGTCAAGAACTCAAGTGGATGCCAGCACGGTGTTTCTGTCCGTATCTAAGCAGAAATAGCAATTATTACGAATATGACAATGATACTAATATGGACAGCAATAATACTGGGACTATATCAGCACTCATGGACAGGGCAAATAAGCTTGAAGAGGAATGATGATTGAAAAAAACCAACAGCAACAAAACTTGTTATAAAGGATTCTTAAGTAGGAAAGCTAGCTAAAGGCTTTAATCAAAGTCACTTTTCTTGCATTAGTATAATTCTGTGTATCTGTAGTTAGATATTTCTATGTTTAATCATGTGCCAATCATGTTTTCCATGAAAGGTACAACAAAAAATTGATGATTTATTTAGTTTATAATGTTTATAAACAAATTAAGGGGGAAATGTGGCATAAAGATTCCAGTATTGCGTGGATGCTGGGGCAAACAGCCAATGCCTTGGTGTACCTGCAATATTAGCGGCCAGCACGGAGCAAACGGCTGATATTCTCATGCTTGCTTGCTTGTTGAGACCTTGTAATCTTTATTAAGACCTGTGGATTATTAGGGAAGGAATGCACTAGGCAAAAAACATGAAGATAAGGGGCACAACCTGGCACTATTGACCATTTCTTTAATCTGCCACATATATGGGAGTTCTTTATGTAAAAGCAGTGCAAGTACTTTCTAACGACAGAGAGACATTTAGTAAAACATTCTTATCTGATGAATATATGGCATTTTTTCTTCAAGTTGTTGCAATTTAGAGAAAGAAATAGTCCAAATAAATCCAAACACTCAAGAATCAGGTCATCACATCGGCAAATATCATAAAAGAGGAAAGAACAAACATTACACTAAACTTGTATCTGTATACATATAGAACTGCCCAAAATTCTCTTTCTTCATGCCTTAATAAAACCAAAGTATAATTTGGGGTTTTTTTACAGCTATAATCCAAAGACATGCCTCCATTTTGCTTCTAATTTATGTATTCATTAAGATGAAGGAATACGCTATCATTGCCAGATTTTAGAAAGTAGTTGTTCAAAACATCTCAGAAGATTCTGCTGGCTCCAGTACCACAACACAGTGCTCCTCTAGCACTTGCATAGGCAAAACCATAAAATCACGTTACCTTCATGCATTTCAAAAGGTTGTGTAGCAACTATAAACATTGATTCCAAGGCTCTAGGGAAAAGCTTGTATCTGACATAAATTCCACTGCAATTAACAGTGTCAGTTGTGGGGTCTAGAACAACTCTCCACAGGAAACTCTACATGGCCAGCTCTCCATGGAGAAAACTGTGTGCTGAGCTGCAAACCCTAACCCTAAGACAGAAAATAAAGTAAACTTTTTAGTGATTTCCATGTAATAACATAATACAGTATAAACAAATTTTAAAACAAAGAGGTTCATTGTTTCCCCGCAAATCACTACAGTCCTTATGATCCCCAGTGGCTCTACATTTCATATATGCATATCCTCTACAATTCTCTCTTTCTCATAATAAAGACTGTGAGATTTCTCTAGTACTTTATCTGTTTTAGATCGGTCTTCATACAACCATAACTATGAAAAGCACTGCTGTTCACTGTTTGTATATCCCAGTATTGATGGCAAGAGAAGGAATAGGAAAGGAAAAGACTTTGCAGACTTCTAAGAAGCTCATGCAGTGATGGTGGGCTCTTGGTAAAAATAATGAAGTTGTAAAGTACAAATACTGGTGGCATTTGCAGTTAAACAGAATATGAAATCAAAATCGATTGTGACAAAGTGAAAATGCTATTTATAATTTTAACTGCAAGTAAATTTAGAAACATAAGATAAATTATATTAGAAGGGAGATGTGGAAATAATTTAGTCGAACCCCCAACTCAGAGTAAATCCAAATGTGGGGTGATGTTATGGGTTTTGTTCAAAGAAAATTTGAATATCTTCAAGGATGGAGATTCCTCAGTCTTTCTTGTCGACTTGCAACCATAACTATTGTTTTCCCTTATATCTATTTGGAATTTTCTCTCTCATCCTTTCACTATGTACCTCCACAGAGAGTCTGGTTTTGTCTTGCCTCCACCTACTACACTGAAATTAGGTTGAAGACAGCAATATGTTTCCCACCTCCTCAAACCTTCCCTTCCAGCATGAACAAACCCAATTATCTCACTATCTCTTCATATATCATGTGTTCCAGATCCCCAACAATCTGGTGGGCTCCCCTGGAGGAGCTCACAAGACATTCTGGGGAAGTGTCAGGGAAAATTTTTACTGTCAGAGTAACTGAATAAAAGTTAAAATCCATTGTCTGATGTGGCACTCTGAAATCCCTGTTCAGCAATTACACAGATACAAAAATATCCCCTGGGAGCTTATTGAGGCTTTGTATGTAGGAAGGTTAAAAATATAAGTAAAAATCATTTGGTCTGTCATATATAAACCAAAACAGACATATCAACAGATGATACAAAGCATATGTAAAGCCATCAATGAAGAAAATTTCATTCATACCTTGTGACTGTTTCTGTGGAAGCAGAGAAAAGACAGAAAGAATTCTGATGATGGAGGAGTAGAGATAAAAGAGAAAGAAATTTAAGAGTTTATTACATTAGTGAGAAAAACAGGACTCAAATTTTCCTTTTCTTCCCTCCTGATTTATTGTAAAATTGTTATTTCTGAACTTCCTTTAGACTGTCGAGTGCATTGTATAGTTTTTACTTTTACAGTACTTTGAGGAACAGGGAACAAATATACACACTGCAGATATGGAGCAAAATCAGTGTTGTTTTAATACAGGTGTCAATCAAAACCAATCTATAATATCATACACACAAATTATACTAATAAAAGAGACTGCAGCTTACTCAAAAACAATAAGCTTCCATGATCCAAGAGGAGGTGATTAGAGACTTGCTTGCCCAACTAGACATCCACAAGTCTATGGAGCCTTGAAGGAGCTTGCGGATGTGCTTGCCAAACCCCTTTCCATCATCTTCCAGCAGTCCTGGCTGACTGGGGAAGTTCCACTGGACTGGGAGCTGGCTGATGTTGTGCCCATCTACAAGAAGGGTTGCAGGGAGGATCCGGGGAACTACAGGCCTGTCAGTCTGACCTCAGTCCCAGGGAAAGTCATGGAGCAGGTAATCTTGAGTGCTATCATGAAGCACATGCAAGAGAACCAGGTGATCAGGCCCAGTCATCATGGGTTCACGAAAGGCAGGTCTTGCCAAACTAACCTGATCGCCTTCTATGATAAAATTGCAGGAGATGTTAAAAAAAAAGTTATTTTTCCATACCTCTGCATTTCCAAGAATGCAAACATTCCACAACAGAACATGATTCTTTAGGTAACTCAACTTCTTCCTCTTTTCTATTAAGAAGTGAAGCAGTTTCCACAGAGCTGCAACTGCCAACTACAAATGTAGCCTTGGTTGATGACTCTGCTAATACAGGTTTTATGACTTCAGCTGCATAAAGACAATTAAAATGAACTTTAGTTTACTAAAAACTTTAATTTTGATTCCAAATACAACATGATAACACAGATTTCACTATTTGATCCAGATATTCAGGAATAGGTTCAGACTTTAAAATGTCGAAAATTAACATCTCCATCTTTGGGAGCTAAATCTTCTTCTACTGTGTTAGTTATCTGATGTTTTTTCAGAAATCCAGATTGCTTCCTCCAACAGTTCTCAGGGACCTTTTTCTGGGCCATCACTGGAGATGTTATGGGATTCTTCAGTGAGAGAGTGGTTTCAGTCACTGCTTGCTCAAAGAAAATATATTTCACAGCAAGGAAAGAAAGGTTAATCCAAGAATGATTACTTGTTAGATATCCATACAGGCCATGCTAAAAAAGAAAAATCAATAAATAAATATATGGTATATACAATTTGTTTATCACAACATTCTGACATCTCTTTGCTTTAGAAAGGGTAATATTTGATCATCATTTATATAGCTACTGAAATTCCTGTCAAAAGAAATTTCTAGCAGGACATTCAAGTATGCTAGATTAGGATAGAAAAATCCTTATTTTTATAAAGAATTTTTAGGTTTCATAAACTATTTTCTAAATCTTAGTTAAAAACCAGCCCAAGTAAGAGAAATGACTGGAAAATAGTCACCATTTAATAGCTACAACAAATTGATTTAACATCTATCTCCCAAGAATAAAGTAGAAACGTTCAATTATCATCTTCTTCCAATAATGACTACTATAATGGAAGTTGAACTGCTAGGAGGGGGAGAAAAACCTAAGAGACAGTTCTGAGTTTTCAGCAGTAATATGGAACCACAGCTGCTCATAAATTCAGTTGAGCTGAAGGACAAATAAAAATGAAATAGCTTTTGTATTTGTATGTAAACAGTCAGGATTTCTGCAGTCAGAAAATTTATCTTTCAGTGTGCTCTGAAAGGTGTCAGCACTAGTGGGAAAGAGATAGATATTACTTCAAGAAGACTGAAAAAATGGCATAATATTGACATATTTCTTATGAAATGTCATCTCCAGTTCTAAGAAATCCTACAGCAGTCATGTCTACAAGTGTTGTACCCTACGACCATAGCTTGGAAGCACTGGAGAATAGACCCTAATCAAGGAAATCTACTCCTCTTCTGTGAAGTCACCTACTGAGAAAGGTGGAACTGCCATAATGAAACATTAGGTTCAATTATCTTTGGTGTATTTTCATCCAGTTCCATTGTATTTTATACAGTACTGCTTTGAGCAGCTGATTCTGCTATCCAGCGACTGTGGGCATGAACGAGAATCAAACCCAGGGACTGTATTAAAAACAGAAAAAATAAATATTAATTTTTTCAACTGTAACTAGGTATCTAATCTACCAAGTTTAAATGTTTTGGGGTTTGGTTTTGTTTCCCAGGCCCCAAAAGTCTAAAGCTAAAGGCTGATTTTCCACACCTCTCATCAACACCATTTTTAGCCTATCAAAACATTCATAGCTTTGAATCTGTTCCACTCCATATCCTTCCTCTTGTCTCAAACAATAAGCAGAGGAAGCCGAGGGCACTGTAGAGGTAAGAGGGAAAGAATTAGTGCACATAAAAAAGCCATGAGTATTTTGTACAGAAATGGCAGACACGGGAAGTCTTTAGGTATAGATACAGGGGATGTTATTAAAAATTACCATGCTAAACTAGACTAATGGGATGCAGAACACAAGTCTATAGAAAATAAAAGCTTTATTCATTGCACCAGGACATCTTACTGATTGCATAACTACAGGTGAAAAAAAGCCACAAACCATAATCATTTTGACCTTCTGTGTTACAGGATTTGGTTTATTTTATTCTTCTTCCAGAACACAAGAAAAATGGCTAAGCTGCCATATAGGATGCCCCTCACGACTCTCTCTCAAAAGCTGCAAAAATAACAAAAATAAAAAATAGGTCCTATTTAGTACACATTAAAATCAACAAGTGAGCTTCAACACAGTATTTTTATTTAATCATTAAGAAATCATGAACAAAATAGCCTACAGTCTACTGTTTAGCCTATGTTAAACTATAAATAACAAAAAACCTGGATAGCCACTAAAACAAAACAAAATTTGTTTGCTTTAGATCAGAACTCACACTATTGAGTGTGACATTTACAGTGACATTAACAAGTTACTGTCCATCAGCTGAGTCACCGTAACTCTTTCTGTGCATTCCCTTTGTTCACCTGAGTGAAGAAATGCATAGCCTGCAAGAAGCACAGGGACTGAATCATAGAATGGTTTCGGTTAGAAGGGACCTTAAAGATTATCCAGTTCAAACACCCCTGCTATGTGCAGGGACACTTCCCACTAGATCAGGCTGCCCAAGGCCCCATCCAGCCTGGCCTTGAATGCTTCCAGGGAGGGAACATCCACAACTTCCCTGGGCAACCTGTTCCAGTGCCTCACCCTCCTCGTTGTGAAAAATTTCTTCCTAATGTCTAACCTAAATTTTCCCCTTTCCAATTCAAAGCCATTCCCCCTCATCCCATCACTACATGCCCTTGTAAAAAGTCCCTCTCCAGCTTTCTTGTAGACCCCCTTCAGATACTGGAAGGGCGATATAAGGTCTCCCTGGAGCCTTCTCTTCTCCAGGCTGAACAAGCCCAACTCTCTCAGCCTGTCCTCATATGGAAGGTGCTCCAGCCCTCGGATCATCTTTGTAGCCCTCCTCTGGACCCATTCCAACAGAATACCAAGCTTGATGTTGTCTTGAAGTTGTTCTTACCTCTAATACCAAGGACACAAGCTGGAAAAAAGGTCATAAAGACAAAGTAGTTGGCAAGAACCGACATACAGCCAAAGCAGCACATAATTTCAAGCTGTCTTACACCTACGTAAAAAGAAAAAAAAATAACATTTGAATATGCATCAGGCTTTCTATATCTTTTCTCTCATGATGCAAGGTCTCACCTGACATAGTACCAACAAAAGGCACTCCACAAGTTCATTCTGTGTAAATGAAGGGCCTAAAATTGCCATTCCATGTGAAATATTTTCTCTTCTTTCATTCTAAAAATTAAAATTTGTGTACGTTAGCATAAAGAAAAAAAAGCAAAGTAAGGGAGTGCAAATAACATGATTAGTATATGATTAGTAAATTAAGTTATATTATAGGGATAAAGTCTTATAAAACAGATGTTGAAAATGAACTATTCTTTCATTGCTTCATTTGCTATAAGTTATTATACTTTGACACTCTTTATTTACACCACAAGCTATTTTAATTCTAAGCTCCTACAACACTGGGCGCAGACTTTAATTAAAGTACATTCAGAAGAACAGGACTTCTACACGTTAATATATAAAATAGAATCTACTTACATCATGGCATCTCAAAAATTCTTGCAACCACATATCTGTACCCTAATTTGTTTTTTTTGTAAAATTATTTAACTCTAGACTTAGCTGTCAGAAAAGAGGGCATAAAAGACACTAAACCTTTCCCCAGGAGAGAAAAGTATTTCCTCCGGAAGTCAGTCACGGAAAACTCTAGAGATCTGCTGCTGGGTTTGAGGGGAGGGGAAAAGAAGCTGTGGTGAAAACATATTTGTGAAATATTTTCTTCAAATAAATAAAACATTCTGTAGTCCTAATTATTATATAATAATATACAATGCACTATAATATCAAATATATAATGTACAATATACTCGTATATACTCAGAGCAGAACCGGCAGATCTTTAAGGATGCTTTCCATAAAGTGCGAGAGCACTCAGTCCCCAGATGTAGGAAATGGAAAGGGAAGAGATCAGCATGGCTGAGTCAAGACCTGCTGGTCAAACTGAAAAGCAAGAGGGAACTGCACAGGCAGTGCAAGCAGGGACAGGGAACCTTGGAAGACTACAGGGACACTGTCCGGTTGTGTAGTGATGAGTTCAGGAAGGCCAAGGCACAGCTGGAGCTGAACTTGGCAAGGGAAACAAAGGCTAACAAACACGGCTTCTACAGGTACATCAATCAGAAGAGGAAGGTTAAAGAGAACGTACCCCAACTGATGGATGAAACTGGGTGTATTGAGAGAGACCGTTATTGAACTGCTTTGGCTCAACATAGCTGTGAACCACAACGATCTCATAAGAGACTGTTATTGCAACGAAGAGCTGATCTCGTAAGAGCTGCCAACCACAGAGACGAACTGTCCCCAATGGAAAAACCACAACATCCACCCGAAGCGGTGCCTACCAAGCTGACCACCATGAACACCTAGGCACGCGCGCATGGAGGAAGATGTCTTCCTGGAAATGGGCAGACTGTTTGGGGAAATTGTGGGGACTGGGGCGATAAAATCAGGGGCCTCCTGCTTCTCGGTAGCTTCGTACTTGTGTGTGTTGCTGCATGTGTCTCCCCCCCATCTTCCTGGAGCTTGGAGTATCATCGTTGCTTGGTGGGCTCGGGGTGCTCGGTTCCTTTGTTGTTTGGTGGACTCGACCTTGTGTGTGTTGTTGCGTGTGCCCCCACACCCCCCCCCAGTCTTCCTGGAGCTTGGAGCATCATCGTCGCTCTGTGTCCATGTCTTCATCATCACCTGCACCGAGACCGATCCAACGGAACATCGCTGGATTCGTGGTGGTGGTAATTAGCTGCATCTCTACCATTTTCTTGCTTAGGGATTCTAACTTTTCCTTTCTTTTCCTCTCTGTCCTATCACTGTTATCAGTTGTTCCAGAAAATAAAGCTCGCAAGATTGTATGGCATCTGGCCTCGTTTGTGCCTTAATCTCAGTCTCTTGGGATCGCTTAAGAACCCTCCCCGATATTGGATCGGGACACTGTGGACCTTGTATCAGCAGACAAGGAGAAGGCTGAGGGACTCAATGTTTTTGCCTCAGTCTTCACTGACAACTGCTCCTTTCCTGGGTCATGGGACACCAAGATGGTGACCAGGGGGGTAAACCCCCTCCCACAGTAGAGGAGGATCAGGTTCATGACCACCTGAGGAACAGGTCCAGAGGAAGCTAGGAAGGTGATCAGAGAACTGGAGCACCTCCCATACAAGGACAGCCTGAGAGAGTTGGGCTTGTTCAGCCTGGAGAAGTCTCCGAGGAAACCTTATAGCGACCTCCCAATACCTGAAAGGAGCCTACAAGAAAGCTGGAGAGAGACTGTTCACAAAGGCTTGTAGTGATAGGATGAGGGGGAATGGGTATAAACTGTAGAGGGACAGATTTAGGCTTGACATAAGAACACTTCTTCACTATGAGAGTGGTGAAGCACTGGCACAGATTGCCCAAGGAAGTGGTGGCTGCCCCATCCCCAGAGGTGTTCAAGGTCAGGATGGGGCCTTGAGCAGCCTGATATAGTGGGAGGTGTCCCTGCCTATTGCAGGGGTTTGGAACTGGATGGGCTTTGAGGTCCCTACCAACCCAAACCATTCTATGATTATATGATATATAATATGTTATAGTATATTACTGTATGTTCTATTATATTTTTTCATCACAATTATTATGCTCAGTTATCATGTACAGTATTTTATAGGTATAAATTAAATTTCAGTAAAAAAATACTTTTATTTCAGAACTTTGAATAATAGGAAATGCACATTCCAGTGTACAATGAGCAAGATATACTGTTGGGCTGTGTTAATTGCATTAGAGAATGAATATGTATCTATCTACACATATGCCACATTTGTTCTGCTAAGATTTTTGTCTAGAAAATATGCCTTTTTCTGAATTATTATTATATGTTAAACGTCTATTTATATACTGCCCCTGAGCCCTAGGTCTAGGGACTCTAATCTCCTTAATAAAGCTAGAAGCATTGCTGTTTAATGTTCTGAACCTATAAAGTACTCACATATACATTTAACTTGGCTCACATGATTATGCACACTAATTTTACAGGGATTATTCTCTTGATCACTGATCGGAATAAAAGACAATATAAAATATAGAATAGGGATTATATCTGATCTTTTTAATGTATCACCAATACCACATTCACCTATATGCTTCTTCACCTGAATTATTCATCTTTGAATATTAAATTCAAAAGCTCCATTGCAAAAACCAACCAACCAAGGAGAACCCTGACCAGTGAGTTGGAACTGAGTGCCAATTTGGCTAATGCACTTGCTCTTGAAAAATCAATCAGAAGCAGGAACAACGGTAAAGCTTCACTGAAAGAGAAGGTTAAGTGTTAAGAGTAAAATTCAAGGTTTATTGTAGAGGAAAAAAAAATAAAGCAAGAAATCCAGAATAACAATTCATTACTTGCTTTAAACCTGTCAGTTCTTTATCCAAGAAGTGAATGACCACTGTACTAAAAACAAAACTTGAGAACATTGTGAAGGGGCCAGCAATACCTTTACAAGAAAAAAACAAACCACAAAAAAAAGGAAGAAACACTATGCCTTTAGATCAGTTCTGAAGCAAACAAATGACAATTCTCATATCTCAGTGCATACACAACAGTTGAGACTGATGTGTGGGCATATGATACAGGGGAAAAGTTAGAAAAAATTAGAGGGCTTAGCTCAATGAAATGTGTACTGTCTGCTAGTAAAGGCCTCAAAGACTCTGGATGTTGATAAGAGAGGAGCTCATTCACAGACATTCACTGATAAGGGAAAGCTGGAATGTGCACAACAGCAGAAAGCTGACTGCACCTGTGCACAGATCGGGTTCAGGGACGATTCATGAGGAAGATGAGGACTACTTCAGCCCTGAGCCCCAGACCATGACACCGCACCTGCACGAGTATGGGAGAAGCTTCTCGAATCTAATTATAATAAGAAACAGGGAAAGGTCATGAATATGTAATAGGCGTTTATGAATAGGCCTGTCTTTATACTATAACTATCTGCTTGTTAGACCATACGGTGTGCAAGTTTGGAGGATTACCCCCTCGCAGCCGCTGGCAAATAAACGCATACCTACTTTATAACCCTTAATGGAGTTATAGAGTTTGATTTCGCAAAAACAATTTGGCACCCCAGATGGGACACCCTCTCTATCTGGCTGCAGGACCAGTGGGAAGCAGGATGTTCTAGGCAGCACCAGACTATTTCTCCGGAGAATCTCCCATCCCCATCCAATCTCTGTGGGGAGAGAGACGGCCCATCAGTGGGTGGACAAGGTATGTGACTTGGGGATATGGATACCTGCAGAGGAAGTAGGGGATGAGTCTCTAAGTCGTGTATGGGACACACGATGACGAGGAGCTAGAATGCTCGCCCCTGGGAATTGGAAAAAGAGGATGAGCCTGCAAATCGTGCATGGGACTCCACACGCGATGAAGAGGAGCTAGAATGCTCACCCCTGGGATTGTTGGGCCCAACGGGATGCGTAGTGAGGTGAGCTGTGGGGGATTCCCTATAGCTTGCCAAGACCTTGTAAGGCGTCTGGAGCTGGGGATAGCTATCATTGTATTTTAAGTGTTGGATGTTCCTGGTACCGTGTGTGGTTTGGATATCCATAACATCGGAAATTGTGGATCCATTTCGACTGGTCGTAACTAACACTGTGTGAGTTGGGTTAGCCCTGAAACAAATGGCTGTGTGTTTGAGATGCAGCATTGCTGCGAAGCGAGTGAGGAGTTCTGATTGTTGTGTTGTTAATTTGTTCTGTGCTCTGTGAATTGTTTAATGTATGAGAGAGTGATGGAGCTTGGCAGGAATTTAAAACATTGGATACTGGTGGGGAGAGAAGTGGGTACGCCGGGGTGGGCTCAAGTAGCCGACCTGTGCCACCAAGGAATTTCAAGTACTATACAGGTAAAACTAGGCAGGACAGCTTGCTCACTCTGCAAAGTGAGGTGCACTGCCAGAGACAAAGCACTTGAACCTTCAAATGTTTATAAAACTTACAAATTAGTTTTGAAAATATCTAGCAAAAAGGAAAAGAAAAAAAAATGGAAAACCCCAGCCTTGCGGCTGTGTGTGTGTATGGGTGTCCTCCCTTTCTGCTTCTTTGCTGAGTCCGCGGGAGTTAACCATGTTATCTCTGTAGGGAGATACTGGGTTATGAACAATTCTATTCGCATAAGAATAATGAGCAAACTAGCTATTGTAGGGATTCCTAAACAGGCTTTATTAAAAGATGGGAGAAAGGATCCTTAAAATTTTAAGAGTGTCAACTACTGATTTATCCAAAATTTGTTGTGTGATTATTTCTGCGGATAGTTTTATTGTGTATAATTGGGGAACAATACGTTCAGGTTTGGTATATGTGTGTGTATATTATGTTTATCAGTAATGTAAGAAAGGTTGAACTACTGCCTAATTGGCAAGGACAAAACTTAATGTAATTTAACGGAAAGTATGATCAGTAGTGGAAAAGAAAATTTGGTTCCAGAAATACAGGACCTTGAGGGGAAAGACCGGGAATGGGTTAAAGAACAGTGTAATTGAAGGTTTTAGTGAAAACTGAGAAAGAAGGAGGTGAGACTAAGGAAAAGGCAAACTAAAGAAACTAAAAGCGGAAAACAAAAAGAGCCTTCTAGGGTGTGTATTAACACATTGGAAGGATGTTGTTTGGAACTGGGAGGACTGAAAACAAAAAGACCCTTATTAAATATTGTAATCAATGTTGCCTGCTTTACAAATTTGATGGTGGGGCAAAGTGGCCACTTAATGAGACAACAGATTATAACACCCTCTTACAATTAATATTGGTTTTGAGGAGAGAAGGAAAGTGGGATGAAGTGTCTCATGAGGATATGTTTTTAACCCTCCATAACAATATGGAGTGATAAAGGGACTGTGGAATTGTGCCCCCACAGTACCCTCTGGCACTCGCCAAGGAATCTGGAGGTAAACTGAGGCAATTGTTGTTCAGTGGGCAGCATCGGACAAAAGTGTACAAAGTTAAACAAAACTCGCCAGGCACCAGAACAGGATCTAACTGATCTGTTTAAGCCTCCCCCTCAATCACAGGAACAATATGTCGACTCAGAAAGGACCCCCTCTCCTCTGGATAGCCCTGTATCCTTCCATGTTGACGGGAGCATCACAGAATCAAATGCAGAGATCAATATGATCAGCGAGTGTTCACTTTATTGAGCTTAGCTGTTTCTTTATAAACCCTTTTCAATTACATAACTGGGTGCCCACGAGGGTATCTACAGTGTCTTATTGTTTAAAGGTAGCTGTCTGTAAAGCTATTACTAACATATTATTGGATAAACTACTGCACATGCTAGAAAACCAAGTTACACTAAAATTAACTATGTTGATAGTTCTCTTTAATTGTTTTTCTTTCAGCTAGTGCTCATTCCCACTGAACTAGCTCTTGTATTCCTTTCAGCTGGCCTTTGCTTATCATAAGGCTGTCTTTTCTCCTCACCGAACTGGCCTTTGTTTATCTTTCAGTTCTCTGTTTCAAGGCGTTGTTAGAATTGTTCAGTATCAATCAGTCTCACAGCATCCAGGCCTTCTTCTATGTAAAATGTTCCCACGCTTCCACATCAGAAAACGTCTACTCCAATGGTCCTCCAGGCAGCTCTCTGGGAGGCAGTAGGACCTGATGGAGGGCCAATGCTAATCAAAGTACCTTTTCCACCGCCAATTTAGAAGCATGGAAAGGGTTGCCCGAGACTACCGGAATGATCCGGTAAGTGCAGCCAAATATTTTCAGTTTATTATAAGACCACACAACCCCGATGGGGGAGATCTCCAGTTATTACTGGAGTGTTCGACAGAGACATAGAAACAATTAAACAGTTAGTCTTAAAGACTGCGGGGGATTTGGCCGAAGATTATTATAAGTGAGAAGGGGCGGACGTTAAAGATTATTTCCCTCTTCAAGACCCAAAGTGGGATGCAAACAGGAATGCCCATAAAGAAAGGTTGCAAGCATATCAGGGGCGGATTCTGGAAGGGATGGAGAGAGCCATTCCCAAAACAATATATTATATGCAGTTAAGCAAGGTCCTTCCGAGTCACCATCTGAATTCCTGGATTGATTAAGGGACGCAATGTATCACAGCACACCACTGGATCCTGGGTCGAAGGTAGGAATACAACAACTAGTTTCTTTGTTCTTGGGTCACTCAGCAGGGGATATCAGGCATAAATTTCAAAAGCTGCATTCCATAGGAGATAGGAGCCTGCAAGTATTGTTGAATGAGGCGAAAAAGAAATGAAAGAGAGCAGAGTAATCAGAAAGGACAGATAGTATCCCATGTGAAGGAGGATTGATGGAGATCTGGGAAATCCACCCTAGCAGATCATCTGCTTATAATGAAGCTAAGGAAAGAGTAAAATAAGGTAGAATTTTAATTGACACCGGGGCAACATATTCAGTTTTAAACCAAGCTTTAATACACCTGGGAAATGACTACATGACGGTAAAGGGAGCAACTGGCCAAAGAGAAAAGGCATATTTTTGCAAACTTTTGAAATACAAATTGGGGAAACAATGGGGTATACACCAATTCCTGTACATGCCCCAATTCCCCGAAGGCACTCTTGGGGAAAGATTTATTAAACAATTAGGGGCTGTGATTAAATTTGGAAAAGGAGAAATTACTCTGGAGGTAAATGATCAACAATACACATGAATAATGAGCTTATCTCCAGCTAATGTGCCCCCAGGAGGAAAGGTCGACAAGGAAATTACGAACCAGGTATATCCTGGGGTATGGGCCACTGATGTGCCCGGAAAAGCAAAGAATGCTCCACCTGTTGAGGTCAAATCAAAGAAGGGCAGCAGCCAGTAAGAATTAAATAAGATCCCCTAAAGAGAGAAGACAGGGAAGAAATTCAGCCAATACCTGTCTATAAGCCTGATGGATCATATCAAGTGGTCCAGGATGGGGAAAGGTCATGAATATGTAATAGGTGTTTATGAATAGGTATGTCTTTACACTATAACTATCTGCTTGTTAGACCATACAGTGTGCGAGTTAGGAGGATTACCCCCTCACACCCGCCGGCGAATAAACACATACCTACTTTATAACCCTTAAGGGAGTTATAGAGTTTGATTCTGCAAAACATAAACAGCTCTGGTTTTAGAGTTTCACAAAACAATTATTTCAATAATTACATCTCCAATGTTTATATAATCCTACACAATCTCTCAAAGAATTACACTTTGATCTATACTGAACATTTATACTTATATCTAGCAAAGATTTAAAATAACTCTGTTCTGTACATAAGTATTAAACCCCTTAAATTTATTACCAATTTATATTTGAAAAGGCAATTACAATGAATACAGAAAAAAAAAATCAGTACCTAAAATGTATTTTGACCCAAGCTGCCTTAGGTTCCAAAACTGGAAATATATATAAGGAGTGGGGTCAAGAGAGGAATAGAGGGGCAGAATCACCTCCTTTGACCTGCTGGCCACGCTTCTTTGGATGCAGCCCAGGATATGGTTGGCTTTCTGGGCCACGAGTGCACACTGCCGGCTCATGTCAAGCTTCTCATCGACCAGCACCCCCAAGTCCTTCTCTGCAGGGCAGCTGTTAATCATGTCATCCCCCATCCTGTACTGAAAATGGGAATTGTTCCAACCCAGGTCCAGGACCTTGCACTTGGCCTTCTTGAACCTCATGAGGTTCTCAGAGGCCCAATTATCCAGCCTGCCCAAGTCCCTCTGGATGACATCCAATACTTCTGATGTGGCAACTGCGCCACTCAACTTGGTGTCATCTGCAAACTCGCTGAGGGTGCACTCAATCTCACTGTCAATATCATTGATGAAGATATTAAACAGCACCAGTCCCAGTATGGACCCCTGAGTGACACCACTAGTCATGGATCTCCATCTGGATTTTGAGCCGTTGACCACTACTCTCTGAATACAACAATGCAACCAGTTTCTTATCCACCGTATCATCCACCCATCAAATCCATATCTCTCCAATTTAGAGAGAAGGATGTTGTGGGGGACCGTGTCAAAGGCTTTCTAGATAGATCACATCCATTGGTTTACCCGTGTCCACTGCTGTGGTTACCCCATCATAGAAAGCCGCTAAATAGGTCATACAGGATTTGCCCCTGGTGAAGCCGTGCTGGCTGCCATCAGTCACCTCCATGTCCTCCATCTGCTTTAGCACAGCTTCTAGGATGATCTGTTCCATGATCTTTCCAGGCACAGAGGCGAGGCTGAAAGGTCAGTAGTTCCCGGGGTCGTCTTTTCTACCCTTTTTTAAAATTGGGACAATGTCACCTTTCTTCCAATCACCAGGGATGACTTCTGACTGCCATGAATTTTCAAATATCATGGAGAGTGGCTTGGCAACCACATCTGCCAATTCCCTCAGGACACTGGGATGCCTCTCATCAGGTCCCATTGACTTATAAATGTTCAGGTTCTTCAGGTGGTTGTGAACCTGATCGCTCTCTACTGTGGGAGGGGGTTTATCCCCCTGGTCACCATCTTGCTGTCCCATGACCCAGGAGGGGTGAAGGGAGCAGTTATTGGTGAAGACTGAGGCAAAAACGTTAAGTCCCTCAGCCTTCTCCTTTTCTGTTGATACAAGGTCACCATTCCCAACCATCAGTGGGAGTACATTCTCTTTGACCTTCCTCTTTTGATTGACATACCTGTAGAAGTCCTTCTTGTTCGTCTTCACTTCCCTTGCCAAATTCGGCTCCAGCTGCACCTTGGCCTTCCTGACTTCCTCCCTACACATCCGGGCAGCATCTCTATACACATCCCAAGTTACTCATCCCTGCTTGCACTGCCTATGTAGTTCCCACTTCTTCCTTAGTTTAATCATCAGGTCTCAACTCAGCCACACTGGTCTCTTCCCTTCCCTGCCTGATTTTCTGCATATGGGTACTGAGCGCTCTTGCGCTTTATGGAAAGCCTCCTTAAAGATCTGCCAGCTCCCTTGTCATCAAGGACCATATCCTAGTGGGTCCTACCGAGTGACTCCTTGAAGCACTGGAAGTCTGCTTTCCTGAAATTTAGGGTCTCGACTATACTTCTCACCTGTCCATATCTCTCTGGACCTTGAAGTCCCCCAGTGTGTGATCAGTGCAGCCCAGGCTGCCTCCGATCCCAATATCACTGATGAATTCGCTTGTATTCGTGACCATAAGGTCCAGTTTTGCATCTCGTTGGGTGGGAGTCTCTATCAGCTGGACTAAGAAGCTATCCTCAGTGCACTCCAGGAGTCTCCTGGATTGCCTACAGCTTGCCGTGCTACTTTTCCAGCAGATGAGGGGTGGTTGAAGTCCCCACGCAGGATGAGAGCTTGCGAGCATGAAGCCTCCTGTAGCTGAAGGAAGAAGATTTCTTCAGTTGGTTCTCCTTGATCGGATGTCCTGTAGTATACACCAACCACAAGGTTCCTGTTGGTTCATCTGTCTTTAATTCTGACCCACAAGCTATCAAGATGTTCATGGCTACTCTTCTACAACAGCTCTTCACATTCTCTCCCTTTCCTGAGATAGAGGGCAATGTCTCCACCCCTCCTTCCAGGTCTGTCCATTCTGAACAGCCTGTAGCTGTTGATAGCGACACTCCAGTCATGGGATTCATCCCACCACGTTTCCTTCATGGCAACTATATCATAGCTTTTTAGTAGCATGGTAGCTTCCAACTCCTCCTGCTTTTTACCCGAGCTTCATGTGTTAGAGTAAAGGCACTTCAGCTGGGCTGCCAGTTCACAGAATCACAGAATGACCAGGTTGGAAGAGACCCACTGGATCGTCGAGTCCAACCATTCCCACCATTCCCTAAATCATGCTCCTAAGCACCTCATCTACCCTAACCTTAAACACCTCCAGGGACGGTGACTCAACCACCTCCCTGGGCAGACCGTTCCAATGCCTAACCACCCTCTCTGTGAAGAGTTTCTTCCTAATCTATAGCCTAAATCTCCCCTGGCGGAGCTTGAGGCCATTCCCTCTCGTCCTGTCCCCTGTCACTTGGGAGAAGAGGCCAGCTTCCTCCTCTCCACAACCTCCCTTCAGGTAGTTGTAGAGAGTAATAAGGTCTCCCCTCAGCCTCCTCTTCTCCAAGATGAACAACCCCAGCTCTCTCAGCCGCTCCTCATAAGGCCTGTTCTCCAGCCCCTTCACCAGCTTTGTTGCCCTTCTCTGGACTCGCTCCAGAGCCACAACATCCTTCTTGTGGTGAGGGGCCCAGAACTGTACACAGTACTCGAGGTGCGGTCTCACCAGTGCCGAGTACAGGGGGAGAATAACCTCCCTGGACCTGCTGGTCTCGCCGTTCCTGATACAAGCCAGGATGCCATTGGCCTTTTTGGCCACCTGGGCACACTGCTGGCTCATGTTCAGTCGGCTGTCAACCAGCACCCCCAGGTCCTTCTCCTCCTGGCAGCTTTCCAGCCAGGTTTCTCCTAGTCTGTAGCTCTGCTTAGGGTTGTTGTGCCCCAAGTGCAGGACCCGGCATTTGGCCTTGTTAAACCTCATGCCGTTGGTCTCAGCCCAGCAGTCCAGCCTGTTCAGGTCCCTTTGCAGAGCCTCCCGACCCTCCAGCAGATCGACACTTCCTCCCAGCTTGGTGTCATCTACAAACTTGCTAAGGGAGGACTCAATGCCTTCATCCAGGTCGTTGATAAAGACATTAAACAGGACTGGACCCAGGACTGAGCCCTGGGGAACCCCACTTGTCACTGGCCTCCAGCTGGATTTAACTGCATTTACCACCACCCTCTGGGCCCGGTCATCCAACCAGTTTTTCACCCAGGAGAGTGTGCACCCGTCCAGGCCAGAGGCCAACAGTTTCCGAAGCAGAATGCTGTGAGAAACTGTATCAAAGGCTTTACTGAAGTCCAGGAAGACCACATCCACAGCCTTTCCCTCGTCCAAGAGTCTAGACTCTCAGTCATAGAAGGTGATCAGATTACTCTGGCAAGACCTGCCTTTCATGAACCAATGTTGACTGGGCCTGATCACCCGATTCTCTTGCATGTGCTTCATGATCGCACTCAAGATCACCCGCTCCATGACTTTCCCCGGTACCGAGGTCAGGCTGACAGGCCTGTAGTTCCCCGGATCCTCCCTGCGCCCCTTATTATAGATGGGCACGACATCAGCCAGCCTCCAGTCCAGCAAAACCTCCCCAGTCATCCAGGACTGCTGGAAGATGATGGAAAGGGGTTTGGCCAGCACATCCGCCAGTTCCCTCAAAACTCTTGGGTGGACTCCATCCGGCCCCATAGACTTGTGGGCATCTAGCTGGGCAAGCAAGTCTCTAACCACCTCCTCTTGGACCTTGGGAATCTCATACTTCTCTTCCAACCCTTGGGGTTGTGCACAGAGGGAACAATTTTCCTTACTGTTAAAGACTGAGGCAAAGTAGGCATTGAGCACTTCAGCCTTGTCTTCGTCCCCTGTTACTGTTGTTCCCTCTGCATCTACCAGGGACTGGAGATTCTCCCTAGCCCTCCTTTTGCTGTTGACGTATTTGTAGAAAGACTTTTTGTTGTCTTTCACAGTCTTGGCCAATTGCATTTCTAGTTGGGCCTTAGCCCTCCTGATTTTTTCCCTGCACATTCTCACTTCCTCCCTATAGTCCACCCAGGATTCCTGCCCCTTCCTCCAGAGGTCGTAGACCCTCCTCTTCCTATTGATGTCTCTCAGGACCTCCCTACTCAACCATGCTGGTTTCTTACCCCGATGGCTACTTTTCCGGAACTTGGGGACGGCTTTCTCCTGAGCTGCTAGGAGTTCCTTCTTGAAGAGCGTCCAGCCCTCATGGACACCTTTGCCTTCAAGGAGCGCCTCCCATGGGACTTTTCCGACCAGCCTTCTGAACAGCCCAAAGTCTGCTCTCTGAAAGTTGAGTTGCATCACCTTCCCAGTGGTACCCTTTATTACGTACAAGGTGTTTTAGAAAAGTGTCCTCCCTAACACCTGACCCCTAGCCACCCGTCCTCCCACTGTTTGTTACAGGCTAGCTTGATGTTCTTCCCCTCCCCCTTCACATCCAGTTTAAAGCCCTATCTACAGGCCTTGTAAGCTCCTGGGCAAAGATACCCCCCCCTCCCCCACACACACCCCAGCTGCCACGTACAAGTCTAGGCTTCCGGCAGTCCAGAAGTTTTACCACCTCTCTGTGTAAGCACTCACTGAATTCTGTTATTTTTTTCTACTCGCTCTTCTTATCAAAAATATTGATTAACTGCATTTTAACTGTATAAATTACCAACAAACCATTGTTGGTAAAGCTCAACTTCAACAGCAGGAATTGTAATGCTCTCTTCCTCTGATTGTCTCTTCTCTACTTTCTGCTCAATATTGAGCAGCAATTCATGTTAATCACATTTAAAACAGTTCTTTCTTCATCTGAAACACATGAATTGTTCTCACATACAGTATTCTGCAACAGTTCTCATGTATCCATAACCAATTCCCAGGTTACTGATGCATTTTCATCATCCCCTTTGATTTAAATAGATGAGATTCAACAGAAATTGCACATAACTGAGAACAGGGATGTTCTGTACAAATAACTGCATCCTAGTCTATTTGCTGTGTTCTACCTTTAGATGAGTTCATCAAGGATGTTTACTCATGAAACATAGATAGAAACAATATGTCATAAAACACTCTTAAATACATTAGTACTGGGACTTTACTTTTCTCATTGCACGAAATCAACAACTTAAAACTCTGTGATTAATGTTAACTATATGAAACTTTTTCGGTGGCATCCAGCAGCAGGACAGTGCGTACTGCGGCGGGGTGGCCATTTGAGGCTGTGAGGTGCTTCCCTGAGCCAGGAAAAGCCCAGGAAAACTCAGGCGGGAGTGGGGCAGGCGGTGCTGGGCTCCTGACACCCAGAAGCAGTTGGTCCCGTGCAGTGCCTGATGGGAAGGGGTGGTCCTGACAGCTACCACGGGAGATTTAAACGGTCCCGCAAACAGATGCGGGGTGTGTTAGTGTAACAGGGCAGTTTGATCGGCAGTTCGGGCAAGCAGGGAGGGCACAGAGAGAGGCTGGAGGCTGGCCAGAAGGGACCGAGGACCATGGTGGCAACCTGGCATAAAATTAAAGCTGCTCTAGGTGCTGCAGCAGCCAAGATGAATGTAGCCACCCAGACAGAGCCTCAGTGGGCACATGCAGCTACCCAGACACTGGGCTGCAGGCAGTGCTCCCCTCCCACACCAACTCATGCCTCTGGCACTGGCTTCACTTCTGGAAGCTGTGCTCACGTAGGGGAACTCCTCCGCATGATGGCAGAGCTGAGGAAGAAAGTAACTAGACTAAGGACTATCGGAGAGTGTGAGAAGGAGATAGATCAGTGGAGCAGCGCCCTCTCACAAACTCAGCAGGCTGTCAGAGCTAGTGTGGCTGAGCACCACCCATCTGCCGACAGCAAGACTGAGGGAATAAGAGATGGGGAATGGCAGCAAGTTCCTGCCTGGCACAGGAAACCCGCTGCCCCAGACATGGACTCTGCTTTCATTTCAAGCTGAGACCAAGTTTATTGTTACAACCTCATCTTTATACCTCAGTGAAATGTCAACAACAGTCCTGCAAGTCCTTCACAAAAATTTCCACAGCTGGTCTTCTCCCTCCCAGCTCCTCATGACCACTGTAATTGTTTCTATGCCTTCTTGGTTGATGTTGAATTTTCTCAGGCTGGAGGCTAGCTGGTTATCAAAGCTCTCTGCAC
Organism: Clamator glandarius; assembly: GCA_033459285.1. Lineage (NCBI taxonomy): Eukaryota > Metazoa > Chordata > Aves > Cuculiformes > Cuculidae > Clamator > Clamator glandarius. Next base: position 168,544 of record JAUNZM010000682.1, on the reverse strand, counting down.
TGTTATCTCCAGAGGCTCTGCAGCATTCATGGTCATTTTTGCTCAGCATCTCTTCTGACACCAGCCAAGAAGAAGTAGCTGATGAGCTCTTCTATAAACAACTGGGAGTAGTCTCAAGATCGCTACCTCTTGTCCCCATGGGAGACTTCAGTCTTCTGGATATCTGCTGAAAGTACAATACAGCAGAAATGAAGTAGTCTAGGAGGTTCCTGGAGTATGTGGAAGACAACTTCCTCGCACAACTGGTGAGTGGGCCGACAAGGGAAGGTGCCCTCCTGGACCTGTTGTTTGTCAATAGAGAAGGCCTTGTGGGAGATGTGATGGTTGGAAGATGCCTGGGACAAAGTAATCACGAGGTTTCTGTTCTAGGTAAGGTGAGGAGGGGGATTAGCAGAAGAGTCACATTACAATTACAGAGGGTAGAATTTGGACTGTTCAGAAGGCTGGTTGGCAAAGTCCCATAGGAGGCAGTCCTTAAGGGCAAGGGAGCCCACAAGGGCTACACGCTCTTCAAAAAGAAAATCCTAGCAGCTCAGGAGAAAGCCATCCCCATGTTCCGGAAAAAGAGCCACGTGGGAAAAAATGCAGCTTGGTTGAGTAGGGAGATCTTGAGAGACATCAAAAAGAAGAGGAATGTCTATGAGCTTTGGAAGAAGGGACAGGTGTCAAGGGTGGACTACAAGGAGGAAGTGAGATCATGCAGAAAAAAAAAATCAGGAGGGCTAAGGCCCAACTAGAAATCAGATTGACGAAGTCTGTGAAAGATAATAAAAAAATCTTTCTATAAATACATTAACAATAAAAGGAGGACTAGGGAGAATATTCAGTCTCTATTGGATGCAGAAGGAACAACAGTGACAGGGGATGAGGAAAAGGCTGAGGTACTTAATGCCTTCTTTGCTTTAGTCTTTAATTGTAAAGAAAGTTGTTCCCACTGTGTACAAACCCAGGAGCTAGAGGAGCGGAATGAGGCTCCCATGATCGGAGAGGAGGTGGTCGGAGCCTTTCTTGCCCAACTAGACACCCACAAGTCTATGGGGCTGGATGGGATCCACCCGAGGGTACTGAGGGAACTGGCGGATGTGCTTGCCAAACCCCTTTACATCATCTTGCAGCGGTCCTTGTGGACTGGGGAAGTTCTACTGGACTGGAGGCTGGCTGATGTTGTGCCCATCTACAAGAAGGGTCACAGGGAGGATCCGGAGAACTACAGGCCTGTCAGTGTGACCTCAGTGCTAGGGAAAGTCATGGAACAGGTGATCTTGAGTGCCATCATGAAGCACATGCAAGAGAACCGAGTGATCAGGCCCAGTCAACACAGGTTCATGAAAGGCTGGTCTTGCCAAACTAACCAGACTGCCTTCTATGACAAAGTGACTTCCCTACTTGACGAGGGAAAGGCAGTGGATGTAGTCTTCTTGGACTTCAGTAATGCCTTGACACAATTTCTCACAGCATTCTGCTTCAGAAACTGTCAGCCTCTGGCCTGGACAGGCACACACTCTCCTGGGTGGAAAACCAGTTGGATAGCCAGGCCCAAGGAGTGGTGGTAAATGGATTTAACTCCAAATGGAGGCCAGTTACAAGTGGTGTCCCCCAGGGCTCAGTGTTGGGTCCAGTCCTGTTCAATATTTTAATCAATGACTGGGATGAAAGCACTAAGTGCACCCTTAGCAAGTTTGCAGATGACACTAAGTTGGGAGGAAGTGTGGATCTGCTTGAGAGTAGGGAGGCTCTGCAGAGGGATCTGACCAGACTGGAACGCTGGGCTGAGACCAATGGCATGAGGTTAACAAGGCCAAATGCCAGGTCCTTCACTTGGGGCACAACAACCCTATGCAGTGCTACAGACTAGGAGAAGTCTGTCCAGAAAGCTGCCTGGAGGAGAAGGACCTGGGTGTGCTGGTTGACAGCCGACTGAACATGAGCCAGCAGTGTGCCCAGGTGGCCAAGAAGGCCAATGATATCTTCGCTTGTATCAGAAATGGCATGGCCAGCAGGTCCAGGGAGGTTATTCGCCCTCTGTACTCAGCACTGGTGAGACCTCACCTCAAATCCTGTGTCCAGTTCTGGGCCCCTCACCACAAGAAGGATGTTGAGGCTCTGGAGAGTGTCCAGAGAAGAGCAATGAAGCTGGTGAAGGGGCTGGAGAACAAATCTGATGAGGAGCGACTGAGAGAGCCAGAGTTGTTTAGCCTGGAGAAGAAGAGGCTGAGGGGAGACCTTATTGCTCTCTACAACTACCTGAGGGGAGGTGTTGGAGAGGTGGGAGCTGGCCTCTTCTCCCAAGTGACAGGGGACAGGACAAGAGGGAATGGCCTCAAGCTGCTCCAGGGGATGTTCAGGCTGAACATTATGAAAAAAATTTCATGGAAAGGGTCATTGGGCACTGGCACATGCTGCCGAGCGAGGTGGTTGAGTCACTTTCCCTGGAGGTGTTTAAGGGATGGGTGGATGAGGTTCTGAGGGACATGGTTTAGTGATTGATAGGAATGGTTGGACTCGATGATCCAGTGGGTTTTTTCCAACCTAGTGATTCTATGATTCTGTGATTCTATGAATATCTTAGTTTCAAAGACTTTGAAGCAAAGCAAAACATAGAAAAGGCATAGCAATATTCTATGAAAATACTACTACTTTTGAATACCACATTGTTTCAGGAAAATCAGAATTAGTTCTTTCTATAGTCTTACCAGTCCTAAAATTAGCAATAAAACTCCTAAATTCTTGCAGTTGGAATTATTATCTAGGCAATTAACAAATGGTTATTAGATCAAGAAAGTTTCCACAATCTTTCTTCACATATTGCTTCTTACATTTCTAAGTAAAACTAATAAGTGTAAAATGGCTTCACAAATATCAATTAGGAAATAAAGCATTAATTTGATTATGAAAGTAACTCTCCATAATATGTGTTATTAGCCAGTGTTTTATAATTAACTGCTGCTATGAAATGCAAGATGTCTTCACAGAATCATAGAATAACCAGGTTGGAAGAGACCCACTGGATCGTCGAGTCCAACCATTCCCACCAATCCCTAAATCATGCTCCTAAGTCATCCACCCTAACCTTAAACACCTCCAGGGACGGTGACTCAACCACCTCCCTTGGCAGACCGTTCCAATGCCTAACCACCCTCTCTGTGAAGAATTTCTTCCTAATCTCAAGCCTAAATCTCCCCTGGCGGAGCTTGAGGCCATTCCCTCTCATCCTGTCCCCTGTCACTTGGGAGAAGAGGCCAGCATCCTCCTCTCCACAACCTCTCTTCAGATAGTTGTAGAGAGGGGATCAGTCTTACTACTGATCTAAGGGTTAACTGAATAGCAGCAACTCCTAATCTAAAAGGGTTCTTTAAAGCCTGCATGCTTATTTAACCTGCTTGGAGTGCATCCTTTATTTTGTTACTAAGCAATTAGCATTTCTAGAAAACATTGATGAACATTTCATGCATATTCTGCACTACTGAGTGCTGTAAAAATAATAATAATGAAAAAAAATCAATGCATACTATCAGCTCATATTCCTAATTATCTTTGTTTTTATAGCTACACTGACTTATAGCTTGAAATTAATAGTGCATAACTTTATATTTAAAACTGAAGGTTATCATAAACATAGTTTTTTTAAATTTCAAAATGGTGGTTCAAAAGGGACGCTTTATAAATCCTATCCATTTCCTTCCTGTCTTTGTTTTCAATCAAAAATTTCCAGAGACTATTTAAGCAATCCATTCCAGGAATCAAAACAAAATTCAAACAACAAAAATACTCCAACGCGTTTAAAAACTTGACCAGAATGTAAAAAACAAACTAGACTGGTTGTATGTAATGCTTTAGAGCATTAAATCTGTCACTTAAACATATGACCATTTGATTTAAATACCCAAGATTTATCACATAGTTCTCACTAACCTCAGAGCAATCCTCTGCAACACCATCTATTAGATCAGCATAAATTTCCCATTTCTTGTTGGATGACTCAGCAATGTCTACAGTATTATACAGGAATTGAGTGGGAAAAATAGCTGACTGAAAAGCCTGTGTGGAGCTTAACTGAAAAGCATATGACAACACACAGAGTATCAAATTGTCAGATAGCGTTCTTTTGGTTTTATAAACAGAAACCACACTCACATGGGCCCATCACTGTAGCTCCTCAAACCCCTAACGGAAGGCTGGAGACACAGGGGACGGAAGGGAGAGAGAGGATGCATGGGAAGGCCGACTCTCTCCCTACAACCGCAGAGCCCCCACGCATTGCCAGGCAGAGAGTCGTCGAGGCCTGTGCAACGGCAGCTCACTCAGGGGCGCTGTAGATGGCAAGTGCTGAAGACAGCCTTCCTTGGCCCCACGGGGTGTGCTGCGGGGCCATGCCCTTTGCCGTCCAGGAGAAGGCAATAGGACAGTGGCTCTAACCTCCCCTGCCTGCCACTCAGAGCAGCACGTAAGGAGGGCCGGGACGTGAGGCCACCACTCCCTGGGAGCAGTAATGATGACAATGCCCACCCCAGTGCCACCGTTATGGGACAGATGTCTGAAGAGCTGCTCAGAACCCAGAGCCCCAGCCCGTCTCCCAACCACCGAGGACCCGTGTAGAAACGGTGGGCTGTCCGCACAGCACCTGATCCATAGGCGGCCCATATCCCCTCCTCAGTCCCACCGTTCTCTTCTCACCACCTTGGCACTCCGCTGCTACACAGGCTACACTTTTCTCCTTCCCGCCGTGCTACGGACTGAGGCTGCTGCTCGTCTCTGAGCAAGGACACCCAGGACACAACACGCCAATCGCCACCATCACCTGACTGTACAGAACAATGGAGAGGGCCCGGCACATCCAGCCTGTCGCTCACTCACTACGTCGCCGAAACAACCACCTGGTGAACACTGCGCAGCTTGAGACTCAGTCAGGAGCAAGGAACACGCCATCTTGCCATGGGCTGCCCACCAATATGCCCCCGCGCTCCTCTCTTCTTATTTCCTGATGGGACGGCAGGATTCGACTTATTTACATACACTGATCGACTGACAGGTTGGCTGACTCGAGTTGTGCTCTGTTGTTCAGATTTCATCTTGCTGACCACGGGAGCCCTGCTCTGTCTCATCTCCTATTGACAGGTTGTCAAAAGCAGCAGCGTCCACTGACATTCAGGAAAAATGCAGTATACTTATGTTTTCACTTTTTAGCTGTGTATTTGAGAAACATAATCTGTTTTCAAAAGAATTTTAAGGCAGTTTTAATGATGACAAATGTCCCAGAACAGTTGACAGTAGATGTGCTCTCGGAGTGATATATACAAAGTATGAGCACATGGAGAATAATGCAAACCATGTCCCTTTTCCTACACCTTGTGGTACTCCTGTCTTTTCAGCAGGATGACAGACTGGTGTTGCAATCACTTGCCTATGGCGGGGGGGGGGGTTGATGTGATACAGGGCTAGGTGGACTAAAAATTGATGACATTTACATCTAATAGGATAACAATTGCTTAGCTTTTTTAGCAATTAGTCAGCTCGAGATAAGCACAAAGAAGGGACTAACACTTAAGGGGTGAACAGAATAGGAATAATTTAGCTGAAGCAACTGACACTTAAAGAACAGCAAGATAGAAGCTGCCCACACTTAAAGAATACACAGGATGACAGTTGCTTGGCTAAAGCAACATATTTCTATAAGCCATTATGTAGGAAGGGATCTGTTGCTAGATGATTTCTGATAAGCAAGACAAGTTATCTGGACCTGTGATAAGAGCGGAAAATAACACTGACAAGAATGCCAAGAATCTGGAGAACGTGCACACAGATTGAAGTTAAGACAATTGGCCTTATCCCTGAGAAGACACTGCACAGGCACAAACAGGAAGAGTCTCTTCTCAAACTCATTATAATAAGAAGCGGGGAAAGGTTATGAATATGTACAATTTTTTTTTTTTTTATTTTTATGAATCTGTAACATTTTCCTATATAAAGTTGAGACAAGTTGCCACGGTAGGCATGTACGGGGTTTTTTTTAGAAATAATTCTCCCGTGTGTCTCAGCGCTGAATAAACATACCTACTTTATAACTTCTTAAGTTATAGAGTCATGATTCCACGTGTCAGGTGGGGCAGGAAGGTGGCCAGATGTGTAAGGGTCATGGCAGATGTGTGGCAGAGGTGGGGGTCACGAACCCCCTCCCGCTCCCCCCCCCAACTTCAGAGAGCATGGGGAAAGGTGCAGAGGATGCCCACCCTAGGATGAGGGAGGCAGAAAGTGATGGAAATTTCCAAAACCATGGGGTTGATAATTGGCTCTTGGTGCACCATCACTTGTAGCAATTAAGGCATGAATCCCATCGATGAGGCGACAAGTGAGATCACCTTTATTGAGTTGATGCAAACCTTATATAGTGTTTCTGTATCCAGTCAGCAGCTACCCCAGTGAATTTCCACCTGTGAGAATCCCGCAGTTACAGTGATAGAGTGAAATCTTTCATGCCCACATCTCCCCCTTCTTTGTTTACAAACATCACAAACTATCGATTGTTTGTTGTACCTTTCACGGAAAGCATGATAGACACATGATTAGGCATAGAAATATCTTACTACAGGTACACAGAAATATACTAATGCAAAAAAAAGTGATTTTGATTAAAGCTTTTAGCTAACTCATCAGTTCCTATCCACAAAATGAGTTTTCCAACTCAAAAATCCTTATAACAAGTTTTTCAACCAGTGTTCATCTTCAAACTTCTTGTCCTGTCATTGAGTGCTGATACAGCCCCAGCATTATTGCTTTCCATATTAGCATCACTGTCATCATCATCATAATTACCATCTCTGCTTAAATACGGATGGACACACTGCGCTAGCATCCACTTGGGTCCTTGACCTGTGGAAACACAAGCATATCCTCGACCCCATGTTATTAACTAATATGGTCCTTCCCATCGGCCTGATTCTAAAGATTTTAATAATACCTTGGCTCCTTCCTTGCTGAGCTGTTGACCCTCTGTTTGTAAAGATGAAAAAATGCCTTTCTATAGGTGATTGTTCTAGTCCCTAATTCTCTCGCGCATTTAAGCAATTTAATACATACAGTGCTTCCTTAATCTGTTCTACGGTGTTTCCCCTTCATTCCCCTTTTTTAAACTTACTGTGTACTTCAACATAGGACGCTGAGTCTGTAACGACTGAACCCAATGTATTTCAGGGACTCCCATGGACCCATAACCTTGTGAGCCATGCTCTATAGAGTCAACTTGGAACACAGCTGCTTTGAACAAAACGAATTGTGCTCTCCAGCTATCCTTGTGGAGACGGTGTCCATACCATTGCTTGAATTATTCCAGTAAAGTCTGCATCTATGACCCTGGGTAAAAAAAAGATTCTGAATCAAGTCATTGATAATCATTCTAATAACAAGGCACTAAAGCCACCTCCTAATGGTCCTTTTACATTTATTGTTGGCCCCTCAACACAAGAAGGATGTTGTGGCTCTGGAGCGAGTCCAGAGAAGGGCAACAAAGCTGGTGAAGGGGCTGGAGAACAAATCTTATGAGGAGCGGCTGAGAGAGCTGGGGTTGTTCAGCCTGGAGAAGAGGAGGCTGAGGGGAGATCTTATTACTCTCTACAACTACCTGAAGGGAGGTTGTGGAGAGGAGGGAGCTGGCCTCTTCTCCCAAGTGACAGGGGACAGGACGAGAGGGAATGGCCTCAAGCTCCGCCAGGGGAGATTTAGGCTTGAGATTAGGAAAAAGTTCTTCACGGAGAGGGTGGTAAGGCATTGGAACGGTCTGCCAAGGGAGGTGGTTGAGTCACCGTCTCTGGAGGTGTTTAAGGTTAGGGTAGACGAGGTGCTTAGGAGCATGATTTAGGGATTGGTGGGAATGGTTGGACTCGACGATCCAGTGGGTCTCTTCCAACCTGCTTATTCTGTGATTCTGTGACTGCGGACGATTGCAGCACTACTGCGATGGTGGTGGCCATATCCTTCCCGGCGCTGCCTCTGGTTCTTGCTCTGAGGTGATGTGGGAAACCTCAGCTAGTCCAGGGAGTCAGAGTGTGTGAACTTAAACATTGGCCTAGAATAGATGCCCGTGTATCCTTGGAGAAGCTAGAAGGTAGCAAGAAGAGCCAAGTAAACAAGATGAGGAAGCTGCCATGCCGCAGGAGGAATGACCCAATTATGAAGTTACAACTGAGAAGGAGTCATCCAATTATGAACTGTTGGTCTCTAGCTAAACCAATCATGCATGAATGTGCAGCTCGTGAAAGGGTGTAAAAAGTCTTGTGAAATCAATAAAGATGTCCTTTTGCCCACAACTTCTATATGTCGTGAATTACCCCGACTGCGACAAAGTGAGAGCTGCTGCTCGCCGCAGAGGCATCTGTGTCAGCATGTGCCCCCAAACCACGCTCTGCTCCTGGTTTTCCTGACAATACTCTCCCGTTCTTATCCCATTTTAATCTGCACCAACTGGCAAAATGTTTACCCTTTCCACACCGAGGGCAGATTTTAGGCCCTCTCTCCTGGCATTGCATGTGGCAGTCTCTTTTAAAATGTCTCTCCTTGCTGCATCTATAACAGAACGTCTTTCTGTCCCACTTTACAGTCAGGGCAGCACCTACCAGCTGTGCTTGATAGGTAAATGATCCCAGATGCTGTTGTAGGATTTTTCAGACCGTGCCATATTTTTCTACATTTGTCATTAGGATTTTTTTATTGCTGATTGTAAAATTAAGGCCTCTTTAGCTGCTCAGTTGTCTACCTGCTTGTCAAGTGCATCCTTCAATTCTGACATCTGGTATCTTTATAAGTGTTTGATAAGCCAAAAAGCCGCATCTGTTGTAATATCGCATTATTTAAATTGGCTTGATTCTTGAACTGCTACCAACATAGTTTCTGAAACTGCCTACACCACAGAAAGCGGCAGCAGCAGCGGCAGCAGGTGCCCCCCCCCCGCAGCCAGGGTGGAGCAGTTAATACTTTCTCTACAGGTTTTCGAGTCTCCAGCCTCCTGCGAACAAATCCCAGGACAAGTTTGTAGCTGTATCCAGCGACAGGACGGTGAGTTCTGTAGTAGGGGTGCCCATAGGCAGCTGGGTGCTTCCCTGAATGGGGAAAAGCCTAAAAAAAACTGGATCGGGAAGTCGATGCTGGGCTCCTGGCTCAATGGCCGTTCCAGCGCGGTGCCTGATGGGAGGGGGCGGTCCCAGGTGCTTCCGCAGGGGATTTAAAGAGCCCTTAGGGAGCACAGCGACCGGAGCACAGGCGAAGAGGAGCGGGGCAAAGAGGTGTGGGGCATATTAAACAAGGCAGTTTGAGCGGCAGTTCGAGCAGGGAAGGGCTGGAGCACGGTAGGAAGAGACTGAGGAAAATGGTGGATACCCGACGAAAGACTAAAGCCGCACCAAGCGTGATGGAGGCCACCACCCAGATGGAGCCCTGGTGGGCACATGCAGCTACCCAGACCCTGGGCTGCAGACAGTGCCCCCCTCCCATAGCGGCTCATGCCTCTGGCACTGGCTCCTCCTGTGGAAGCTGTGCTCGGGTAGGGGAACTGCTTCATATGGTGGAAGAGCTGAGGAAGGAAGTGGCTAGGCTGAGGGCCATCAGGGAATGTGAGAGGGAGATAGATGAGTGGAGCAGGGCCCTCTCACAGGCTGCCGGAGCTAGTGAAGCTGAGCACCACCCACCGGTAACCTGCAAGGACGGGAGAGACAGAGATGGGGAATGGCAGCAGGTTCCTGCCCAGAGAAGGAAATCTGCTCCCCCCACCCAGGCAATTAACCCCCAGATCACTCTAGGGAACAAATATGAGGTGCTGAGGGTACATCCAAGCCCTAAAGATGAAGAGGGCTGCACCCACAGCCTAGAAATGTTTCCAAAACTCCATCATCCTCCCACAGCCCTAAAAACATCCTCGGTTAAAAAGAAGAGGAGGGTGATTATCTTGGGGGATTCCTTTCTCAAAGGAATGGAGGGTCCCATCTGTAGGCCGGACCCGCTCCATAGGGAGGTCTGCTGCTTGCCGGGAGCATCAGTGAGGGACGTTACTAGAAAACTCCCTTCCCTGGTCAAAGATATGGACTACTACCCGCTCTTAGTTTTTCAAATTGGTAATGAGGAAATAGAACATAGAAGGCCTAAAGCCATTAAAAAGGGACTTCAAGGCACTTGGGAGAATGATCGAGGGCTCTGGGGCACAGGTAATATTCAACTCCATCCCAATACTAAGGAACCAGGAGCAGGAAATGAGGAATAAGAAACTGGTTAATGAATGGCTTAGGGACTGGTGTGAGAAGAGGGGCTTTGGGTTCTTTAATCATGGGGAGGCCCACGCACCCCCAGGCTTTCTTACTAGGAATGGGACACGCCTGTCTGCTAGGGGGACAAAAGCCCTCACCAAAAACCTAGTTAAGCTCATAAATCGAGCTTTAAACTGGATGTGAGGGGGGCGGGGATGGAGGCCAGGCAGGATGGGAGTGAGACTGGAGGTGAGACTTCAATGGCAAAGGGGTGGTGTGCTGGCAACGCCTGCCGGTATATCACCACTAAGGAAGAGGGGGTGAGTGCAGCTGAGAATGGTAGGCAGCAAACTGGCACTGTGGCCTTAGTTAAGTCAAGGACCGCTCAGTTGGGGAGGAGCCCTATTACAAAGGCTGAAGCTACGCCTGCCCAGCTGAAGTGCATTTACACTAATGCACGCAGCATGGGGAATAAGAAGGTGGAGCTGGAAGCTGTGGTAGGGCAAGGAGACTACGATGTCGTTGCCATTGCGGAGATGTGGTGGGATGACTTGTACAACTGGAGCGTACCCATGGTGGGGTATAAACTCTTCAGGAAGGACAGGAAGGGCAGAAGAGGAGGCGGGGTAGCCCTCTATGTTAGAGAGGGCTTTGCTATCCTTGAACTGGACTACGATCAGGATGGGACTGAGTGCCTGTGGGTGAAAATCAGAGGAGTCCGTGGGCAGGAAGGGATTGTGATGGGAGTCTGCTATAGACCACCCAGCCAAGAAGAAGCAGCTGATGAGCTCTTCTATAAATAACTGAGTGTAGTCTCAAAATCGCTACCTCTAGTCCTTGTGGGAGACTTCAATTTCCCAGATATAGGCTGGGAGTATAATACAGCAGAAAGGAAGCAGTCCCGGAGGTTCCTGGAGTGTGTGGAAGACAACTTCCTCACACAGCTGGTGAGCGAACTGACAAGGGACGGTGCCCTCCTGGACCTGCTGTTTGTAAACAGAGAAGGACTGGTGGGGGATGTGAAGGTTGGAGGATGCTTGATGCAAAGCGATCACGGGATGATAGAGTTCTCGGTGCAGGGTGAGATGAAGAAGGTGGAGGTTAGCAGAACAGTCGCATTCAACTTTCAGAGAGCAGACTTTGGGCTGTTCAGAAGGCTGGTTGGAAAAGTCCCATGGGAGGCGCTCCTTGAGGGCAAAGGTGTCCATGAGGACTGGACGCTCTTCAAGAAGGAACTCCTAGCAGCTCAGGAGAAAGCCGTCCCCAAGTTCCGGAAAAGTAGCCGGCGGGGTAAGAAACCAGCGTGGTTGAGTAGGGAGGTCCTAAGAGACATCAATAGGAAGAGGAAGTTCTACGAGCTTTGGAGGAAGGGGCAGGCATCCTGGGTGGACTATAGGGAGGAAGTAAGAATATGCAGGGAAAAAGTCAACAGGGCTAAGGCCCAACTAGAAATGCGATTGGCCAAGACTGTGAAAGACAACAAAAAGTCTTTCTACAAATACATCAACAGCAAAAGGAGGGCTAGGGAGAACCTCCAGTCCCTAGTAGATGCAGAGGGAACAAGAGTAACAGGGGACGAAGACAAGGCTGAAGTGCTCAATGCCTACTTTGCCTCAGTCTTTAACAGTAAGGAAAATTGTTCCCTCTGTGCACAACCCCAAGGGTTGGAAGAGAAGTATGAGATTCCCAAGGTCCAAGAGGAGGTGGTTAGAGACTTGCTTGCCCAGCTAGATGCCCACAAGTCTATGGGGCCGGATGGAGTCCACCCAAGAGTTTTGAGGGAACTGGCAGATGTGCTGGCCAAACCCCTTTCCATCATCTTCCAACAGTCCTGGATGACTGGGGAGGTTCCACTGGACTGGAGGCTGGCTGATGTCGTGCCCATCTATAATAAGGGGCGCAGGGAGGATCCGGGGAACTACAGGCCTGTCAGTCTGACCTCGGTACCGGGGAAAGTCATGGAGTGGGTGATCTTGAGTGCTATCAAGAAGCACTTGCAAGAGAACCAGGTGATCAGGCCCAGTCAACACGGGTTCATGAAAGGCAGGCCTTGCCAGAGTAATCTGATCACCTTCTATGACTGAGAGTCTAGACTCTTGGACAAGGGAAAGGCTGTGGATGTGGTCTTCCTGGACTGCAGTAAAGCCTTTGATACAGTTTCTCATAGCATTCTGCTTCGGAAACTGTCAGCCTCTGGCCTGGACGGGTGCACACTCTCCTGGGTGAAAAACTGGTTGGATGACCGGGCCCAGAGGTTGGTGGTAAACCGAGTTAAATCCAGCTGGAGGCCAGTGACAAGTGGGTTTCCCAGGGCTCAGTTCTGGGTCCAGTCCTGTTTAATGTCTTTATCAACGACCTGGATGAAGGCATTGTGTCCTCCCTTAGCAAGTTTGCAGGTGACACCAAGCTGGGAGGAAGTGTCGATCTGCTGGAGGGTAGGGAGGCTCTGCAAAGGGACCTGAACAGGCTGGACTGCTGGGCTGAGACCAATGGCATGAGGTTTAACAAGGCCAAATGCCGGGTCCTGTACTTGGGGTACAACAACCCTAAGCAGAGCTACAGACTAGGGGAAGTCTGGCTGGAAAGCTGCAAGGAGGAGAAGGACCTGGGGGTGTTGGTTGACGGCCGACTGAACATGAGCCAGCAGTGTGCCCAGGTGGCCAAGAAGGCCAATGGCATCTTGGCCTGTATCAGAAACGACATGACCAGCAGGTCCAGGGAGGTTATTCTCCCCCTGTACTCGGCACTGGTGAGACCGCACCTCGAGTGCTGTGTACAGTTCTGGGCCCCTCACCACAAGAAGGATGTTGTGGCTCTGGAGCGAGTCCAGAGAAGAGCAACAAAGCTGGTGAAGGGGCTGGAGAACAAATCTTATGAGGAGCGACTGAGAGAGCTGGGGTTGTTTAGCCTGGAGAAGAGGAGGCTGAGGGGAGACCTTATTTCTCTCTACAACTACCTGAAGGGAGGTTGTGGAGAGGAGGGAGCTGGCCTCTTCTCCCAAGTGACAGGGGACAGGACGAGAGGGAATGGCCTCAAGCTCTGCCAGGGGAGATTTAGGCTTGAGATAAGGAAAAAATTCTTCATGGAGAGGGTGGTTAGGCATTGGAACAGGCTGCCTGGGGAGGTGGTTGAGTCACCGTCCCTGGAGGTGCTTAAGGTGAGGGTGGATGAGGTACTTCGGGGCATGATTTAGGGAGTGGTGGGAATGGTTGGACTCGACGATCCAGTGGGTCTCTTCCAACCTGGTGATTCTGTGATTCTGTGATTCTGTTTAGGGTCACTGTACCTGCAATGGTGAAAATAAACCAAAGTTCTCTCAGGGACTGCTGGCCCTAGATCAAAGGGATTATTGGCCGTTGCTCATTGCCCTGCACCAGGCTCCGAATATGAAATATCACTGTCCTTCTGCATCTTTTTTTATTTCGCTAAGCGATCTCAAGTGTTTTGATGATTCAATCATTAACCACCATGTAGATAACAGGCTTACTGCCCCAGGGTTGTCCCTGGTAGCTGCGTCCCACAACATAGGTCCTGTGGCATCCCAGACTTCTATATCAACTGCAGGAGTCAAACCTAAACTTGGATATCGACCCTTTATCCATTTTAACAAAGCCCTGAGTCGTCACTCTGCATACTTAATATCCTGTTTCTATAACCTTGATTTTAAGATATCTAGTGCACGCTGCTTCTCCATGGACAGTGAAGACCCCATTATTCCTGAGTTCCCTGTTGCTCACCTTGGTAAGGTGTTACTCATCTGGACTGCTTCAGTGCTCCACACTGGACAAATTTCGTCCAACTGGGCATTGCTTAGGCTGCTTCTATTCAGTGGTTCTGATCCTGAATATCAGGGTTTGCCCTGAGAGCTGTGGGACTCTCTCAAGTTGAGCGCCAATTTCCCTAGCACTGAGGTCACACTGACAGGACTGTAGTTCCCCGGATCCTCCCTGTGTCCCTTCTTGTAGATGGGCACATCAGCCAGCCTCCAGTCCAGTGGAACTTCCCCAGTCTTCCAGGACTGTTGCAAGATGATGGAAAGGGGTTTGGCCAGCACATCCGCCAGCTCCTTCAATACCCTTGGATGGATCCCATCCAGCCCCATAGACTTGTGGGTGTCTAGTTGGGCAAGAAAGGCTCTGACCACCTCCTCTTGGATCATGGGAGCCTCATTCTGCTCCTCTAGCTCCTGGATTTGTACACAGAGGGAACAACTTTCTTTACTATTAAAGATTGAGGCAAAGAAGGCATTTAGTACCTCAGCCTTTTCCTCATCCTCTGTCACTGTTGTTCCATCTGCATCCAATAGGGACTACATGGTCTCCCTAGTCCTCCTTTTATTATTTATATATTTATAGAAGGATTTTTTGTTATCTTTCACTGACTTTGCCAATCTGATTTCTAGTTGAGCCTTAGCCCTCCTGATTTTTTCTCTACACAACCTCACTTCCCTCCTGTAGTCCACCCAAGAGGCCTGTCCCCTCTTCCAGAGCCCATAAACATTCCTCTTCTTCTTGATATCACTCAAGATCTCTCTGTTCAACCAAGCTGGTTTTTTCCACTGCCGGCTTTTTTTCCGGAACATGGGGATTGCTTTCTCCTGAGCCGCTAGGATCTCCTTTTTGAAGAGCTCCCAGCCCTCTTGGGCTCCCTTGCCCTTAAGGATTGTCTCCCATGAGACTTTGCCAACCAACCTTCTGAAGAGTTCAAAGTCTGCCCTGTGGAAATTTAATGCTACTGTCCTGCTAACCACTCTCTTCACTTCACCTAGAAGAGAAAACCCAATCATCTCATGATCGCTTTGTCCTAGGCGTCCTCCTACTGCCACATCCCCTACAAGGCCTTCTCTGTTCACAAACAGCAGGTCCAGGAGGGCACCTTCCCTTGTTTTTTCATTCACCAGCTGTGCAAGGAAGTTGTCTTCCACACACTCCAGGAGCCTCCTAGACTGCTTCCTTTCTGCTCTATTGTACTTCCAGCTGATATCTGGAAGATTGAAGTCTCCCACGAGAACAAGAGGCATCGATCTAGAGATTAACCCCAACTGTTTACAGAAGAGCTCATCAGCTGCTTCTCCTTGGCTGGGTGGTCTGTAACAGACTCCCGTCACAAAATCTACCTTCTTATGGGCTTCTCTGATTTTAACCCACAGGCACTCGATCTCCTCATTGCCACAATCAATCTCAATGGTGTCCAAGTCCTCCCTTACAAAGAGGGCTACCCCGACTCCTCTCCTACCCTTCCTGTCCCACCTGAAGAGCTTGTACCCCACCATATCTGTACTCCAGTTATATGAATCATCCCACCACGTTTCCGTGATGGCAATGACATCATAGGTTCCTTGACCTATGACAGCTTCCAGCTCTTCCTTCTTATTACCCATGCTGTGTGCATTGGTGTAAATGCACTTCAGTTGAGCTGCCGAACCTTCAGCCCTCTTAGAGGGAACAGAGTTTATTCCCAATTGCCTGGTAACTGGAGTAGCTAGCGCCAGAGTGCCCGTATCTTCCTTATCGTCCCCAGGTGTGTTCACCCTCACTTTCTGTGTGGTGATGTTCTGGTGGTCCTCTCCAGCACACCCTCTCCGAATCACCAGTGCCCCAAGTCCAGACTAGCTCCTGTCTAGCCTGGTCTCAACCCCCTCCCCTTTCACATCTAGTTTAAAGCTCGGTTTATGAGCTTAGCTAGGTTTTTGGCAAGTGCTTTAGCCCCCCCTAGGAGACACACGTGTCCCATCCTTAGTAATAAAGCCTGGGGGTGCATGAGCCACCCCATGATCAAAGAAGCTGAAGCCCCTCTCCTTACACCAGACTCGGAGCCAGGCATTAATCGAATTCTTCTTCCTGACTTTCAGCTCCTCTTTATTTAGCCTTGGTATAGAACAGAATATTATTTGAGCCTCCCCTAACTCCTGGGTGTACACACAGAGGGAACAACTTTCCTTACTGTTAAAGTCTGAGGCAAAGAAAGCATTAACTACCTCAGCCTAATCGGGTAAGAAACTCAATTTCCCTTCTTTATCGAAGTAATCATAAGACATACAGTAACAAATAAGTTCCACTGACAGTAAAACCTTTCCATCATCTCAACATTTATCAACTATTTGTGGTCTCCCATGCATTAAAATACATGCAGGTGCTGATGGCCTACAAATGGCTCATAGGACTTGTGGCTGCTTAATGGCCCTCGGTCTTGGTAGCTATCGATGAGAGGCACTGGCAAAAGGCATGTTCCATCATGTATGGACTGAGTGTGAGCTATATATTTTTCTTCACAGTGAGGGTGGTGAGGCCCTGGCCCAGGTTTCCTAGGGAAGCTGTGACTGCCCCATCTCTGGAGGCATTCAGGGTCAGGCTGGATGGGGCTTGGAGCAGCCTGGTCCCGTGGGACATGTCCCTGCCCATGACAGGAGTGTTGGAACTGGATGATCTTTAAGGTCCCTTCCAACCCAAACCACTCTATGGTTCTATGATTTATAGTAACCGATTTCCCTGCAGATTTGGGGAACAAAATACCATATGATGCCTTTGTGGAATTCTGTTTCCAGCTGGTTCCCTCAGTGTGGCATGTGAGACAGCAGATATGTTCTGGCTTAATTGCTCTCTGCATCATCCTGGCAGTTATTGATTTTAAGCGCTGGATGAAAGTGATACTCATTATTTGTGGTCTCATTGTAATATACCTTGCGATATGTGTAGCTGTGTATGTTGTTAATAATGCTCCTGAATTTATTACTGCATTTATTTAGTGTGTTTCAGGCAGGGTATGTGATCAGATCAGTAAGGTACTACTGTAGGAGTTGCACAATTGCCTCAGCTTCCACTGCACATATTGCTTCAATAACAGGCTCCACAGAATGAAAATTTAAGATGGTTGACACTGTATCTTGGAAAACAAGAACTGTAGCCATGCAGACAGCATGAGCCATCGCAAGCACAGCAGCTCCGCAGACAACAACAGTCCTCATGAGCACTGCAATTACTCAGTTGTTCCACCAGCACCAGCCCTCATGAGCACAGCATCGATGCAGACAGCTACTCAGAATCACAGAATCGCTAGGCTGGAAAATACCCACTGGATCATCGAGTCCAATCATTAAAAAAAAAACAAAACCATGCCAGTGGCCACAGGCACTGTAGCTACACCAAGAGTTACCAGGGAATAAGGCACTCAATATGAACCAGATCCAGTTGTGGCAAGCGCTTCCACAGCTAGTACGGATACGCTGGCTGAATCCAGACTGCTTACAGTGGTTGCAAATGCTGCAGCTATGCAGACTATGAACACTCCTACAGAATCCGTACCAGTGCCAGGAGCCGCAAGTACTACGGCTAAACAGACGGCTACTACAGACACTCCCGCTCAATCCGTACTGGTGCCAGTTGTTCCTGTGAGGATGAGGAAATGCAAACAAACCTCAGGAGAGGAGGAGAAAAGCCCAAAATGGCAGTTAGCAAGGATGAGGATGGATGAGGATGAGAGTGAAGAAGAAACAGCTCCTGTTCCAGTGCAGGGGGAATGTGGCATATTAAACAGGGGAAGACCCAAGATGGGGTCCTTCACAGGAGCCAAAGAGTTCTTCACAATCGCCAAGTCCTTCACGACAAGAAAGTCCTTCGAAATCAGTGCCATCACAGGATCAGCAGGAGGATGATTGAGGACAATCGGAACCAGAGGTAATCATCAGATCCTTATCCATGAAGGAGTTGCGACGTCTCAGAAAAGCCTTCAATCGTCATGAGGATGAGTCACTTAGTTCCTGGTTGCTCCGGCACTGGGACAAGGGAGCCGATACCATAGACATAGATGGTAAAGAAGCCAAGCAGATGGGACCCCTAGCCAGAGACGGAGGTGTTGACAAGGCATTTTGGAAGCAGACAATGATTCTATAGCCTCTGGAGGCGACTCTTGTCAGCTGTAAGGGGCAGGGATCCATGTAGAGATGACATCGAATGCCGCCCGATCAGATGGAACAGCATAGAGAAAGATATTAAATACCTGAGCGAACTGGCTGTGTGAGAGTTGATCTGTAGCACGTGGCATTCAGTTACAGACCCTGATGAATTACCATGTCACCGAGACATGTTGCGGAAGCTTGTGCCGAGTGCCCCACTGATGTATTCCCACACATTGTCAACAATGGTTTGTGGAAGAACTGCTGGTGCTCCAGCTGTGGGTGAAGTGGTTGGCAAACTCTGACAGCAGGAAGACAGTCTCTCTCGACCTTCACAGGCCTGTGTCTCGGCTCTGGAGAAATCATCTGAAAAAACATCCGAAGGATTCAATAAAGTGCTCGATAAATTGGCTCATAGGGGCGATGGATCCTGCTTCTCACAGACCCGCGTCTCAGCTATTAAGAAAAGATGTCCTCCTAAGAAATCAGCACAAAAGGCTCAGCAAACACCACAACGCATCCTGCAATTTTTCCTGCGTGACCATGGAGAGGACATGAGGAAATGGGATGGACAACCTACTGCTGCCCTAGAGTCACGAGTTGGTGAGTCAAAGGGAAAATCACGTAGAGTTCCTCTCAGGAGAAATGTTGCTCCAGTCTCCAGTGGATGGGACCCTGATTCCTATCTACAAGGTGCGGGTAAGCAGGATTCGTCTCGACCCCCTGTGATCCAAACAAACCCATTCCTCGATGGGTACTATGTTCCAAATTAAAGGGGCCCTGCCTCCAGCCAGGGGGAGGAGAGGGACAACGGAGTTTATTGGACTGTGTGAGTTTGATGGCCACAAAAGTATAAAGCCCTGGTAGGTACTGGGCCGCAGTGCACCCTATTGCCATCGAATTATAGAGGGACAGAATCCATCACTGTTTCTGGAGTGACAGGGAGGTCTCACAAACTGACTGTAGTGGAGGCCAAAGTGAGCCTAACCGGGAATAAATGGGCAAAGCACCCCATTGTGACTGGCCCTGATGCACTGTGCATCCTTGGCACAGACTATCTCAAGAGAGGGTACTTTAAAGATCCGAAGGGTATAACTGGGCCTTTGAATAGCAGCTGTAGAGACTGAGGACATTGAACCACTGTCTACCTTGCCTGGTCTTACAGAGGACCCTTCTGCTGTGGGATTGCTGAAGGCTGAAGACCAAGAGGTGCCAATTGCTGACACTAATGAAGAATGAAGACTAACAGTGGACTATTGTGGTCTAAATGAGGTCACGTCACCACTTAGTGCTGCCGTACCGGCCGTGTTAAGAGCTGCAACATGAACTGGAATCAAAGGCAGCCAGGTGGTTAACCACAACTGATATTGCTAATGCGTTTTTCCCCATTCCTTTGGTGGCAGAGTCAAGCTGCAGTTTGCTTTCTCCTGAAGGGGCATCCAGTACAGCTGCAATCGACTGCCCCAGGGGTGGAAACACAGCCCTACCATTTGCCATGGACCGATCCAGGCTGCACTGGAGAAGGGTGGAGCTCCAGAACACCTGCAATGCAGTGATGACATCATCATATGGGCTAAGACAGCAGAGGAAGTTTTTGATAAAGGCGAGACAGGGAACCAACTTCTTTTGACAGCCAGTTTTCCTATAGAGGAGAGGTCAAGGGACCTGCACGAGAGAGCCAGATTTAGGAATTAAATGGCAAGATGGGCGTCACCAAATCCCATTAGATGTGATCAACAAAGCAACAGCTATGGCCCCACCACCTAACAAAAAGGAAACATAAGCCTTCCTAGGCATTGTGGGTTTCTGGAGAATGCATGGTCCTGGTTCCAGTCAGATTCAGGAAATTCTTGATCTCTGTATTCCAGCACGAGTTCTAAAGTTACTAGACATAGTGGAGGTGGCAACTCACCATTCACACCTTTTCATATTTCCTCCTAAGATGCAAGGAAAAATCATTTAGACTCTTATTGTCGGTCCCCTTATTTTAACAGTACAGCCATATTGTTCTGTGAATGCAGCCGTAGAATTAAAAAAGCGAATAAATAGAAAACCATATCTGGCCTTGACATGGTCTCCTGCCACACTGGCCGATGTCAGATCTGGATGGTTTACCCTTAAATATGAGTTGCGACTAAAGACTGAAGAAGGAGAGGAATGGGAGGTAAGGATGTTGCAAGTTTTTGCTAGAGTATGTTTTAGATTTTGTCAGCTAGGTCCACTGCCTGAATGCATAATTCATCCCTTTAAAAAAGCAGTGCTTCTTTGATCTATGATTTCCTACTGAGAAGACTGGTATCTCAGATGCTGTTGTGTGTAAGCAGGTGATAAAGTACTTTTTTTTAATTGTGGCTATTATATATTAATCATATTGGCATTACAGTTTAAATTGTTAGTTCTCATTTAGTCGAGTTTCTTTTGTCATAATTTGTTCTTAATCACCAAGCACTATTTAGGTAACAGAAAGCTCGGTGACATTATGTAAAAATCATTTGAATTTGTACAAATAGCCATTAAGTGATAGCTGTCACGGCCACATAATAAAAATAATTTTCTATACCACAGTTCTGCAACTGAAACAACTGGATGACAAATTAAAGACTCCAGCTATTGGTATTTGGCTGCATGCCCTTATTATCTACTGCAATACTTCCTAGCCATCTCTGTATCTCCTCCTTCCTTCCCCCTATCACTGCATTTCCTAGCCCCTTGGCCATTGCAAGATCCACTTTTGACTACCCTGTGCAGTTCCACCAATTCCACATTCCTTCTTTTCTCTCTGCATTTTCTTTCCCCATTTGTTCCTTGCTTCCTCCTTCTCACTATTGCAGTTCCCACCATTACCACAGTTCCTCCTTATTTGTCATATACTCATGATGTGGTTTTTTTCATTAGTCTAATTTGCATAGTATACCAGGACCAAATCTCATTCCCATTACATTATGTTAGAAAGCTGAACTATATATATAAAATACATGTACTGTTATCCCATGCCTGCATTGCAGAGATATTTTATAGGGAAGAAGGACTTGATGCTGTGGGCCTTGTTGACATCGAGCAACTCTGACAAGACCTTGAAACAGAGAGCTAGCTCGGTGGGAAGAAGAAACAATGGAGAGAAAAACAAAGAAGATAAATGTCATCATGGTTAATTTTAGTGTAACTTGTTTATATGCATGCACAGTTGTTTAGCCAATAATATGTTAGTAATAGGCGCGTGGACAAGCACCTTTAACCAATAATAAACTGTAGATAGGCACATGGACAGCTTATTCACAGCCTGATGTGTAACCCCAAACGGTATATAAAGAGACAGCTAACACAATAGAGGGTCTTTGATCCATCAGATTGAAGTCCTTGTCTCAGTCCCCTTGTCAAATGGTGGCCCCCATCGTGATGCGACTGACAGCTTGACAGCTTGATTCTGGAAGATAACCGGTGATACTGCAGCACACTGGGTCAATAAAGCACACCCCATTGAGGTGTGTCCCAAGGGGAACATTTGGCTGATCGATTGTCTGCTGGCTGGACCAAGTGGACACAGAACTTGAGAGGAGAGGAAACAGAAGTAGTTCCGGAGCTACTTGTTACCAGGTGAGCAAGTGAGATTGTAATGGGTGTGAATATGTCAGCAGAAGAAAAGTCAGTGTTGAAGATGTTTAAGCATATTTTTAAAAAACAGGGGGTGGGTATAGAAGGAAAAACCCTAGAACTTTTATTGGCTTGGTTAAAAAGCAAAGGAATGCCCCCAGAAAGCTCTCAAGCATTTGATTTTAAAAAAAACATGGAAGGACGCAGGAGGACAGTGATATTCTGTATTCGGAGCCAAGTGCAGGGCCATCAGCACCTGCCAATAATCCCTTTGATCCGTGGCCAGGAGCACCTGAGAGAACTTTGATTTATTTTCATCCGCAGAGGTGTCGTGACCTTAAACAGCTACAAACTTTTCCTGAGATTTGTTCGCAGGAGGCGGGAGACTCAAAAACCTGTAGAGAAATTACTAACTACTCCGCTACTGCCGCGGAGGGGCTGCTGTCCCGGGCCGAGGTGGGAGCCGCCTGCTGCTGCCGCCGCTTTCTGTAACCCAGGCAGTTTCAGC
Source organism: Clamator glandarius (assembly GCA_033459285.1). Lineage (NCBI taxonomy): Eukaryota > Metazoa > Chordata > Aves > Cuculiformes > Cuculidae > Clamator > Clamator glandarius. The sequence continues at coordinate 146,328 of JAUNZM010000682.1, read as the reverse complement.
ATTACAGAAGGGACTGTTAACAGGTGCGATAAGAAATGACTCGATTAAATAACATTGTTAGCAGTTCAAGGGTCAAGCAAGTTTAAATAATCCAATTTTACAACAGGTGCGGTTTTTGGCTTGTCAAACACTTATAAAGATATTGGATGTGGGAAAGTTGAAACAGGCCAAGACTCAAAAATCATTTATATCCCAATGACAAAAGAATATGCTAAGTGGTGCATGGCAAATATTTTGAATTTACAAGTAGATCTAACAGATTATCCAGGAAGTATTGATATCCATTTACCAAGTCATGCCATTATTAAATGTACCCATCAAGTAGTAAAAATATTGTTAGCAAAACAAAAAAGGGGGGAATCGGGAGTGACACCACAAAACAGATTGATGAAGGTGCAATATATAATGAATTTTTTTGCAATTAGCAGGAGATGATAAAATTGTGCCGATGTTGAAGAATATGCAAACCATGTCGTCAAAATTAGAGCAAGTACAAGACAATGTGAAAGTGCTATTGAAAAACAGTTATTATGGGCAATGGACAGGTCTGTATAAGCTACTAACATGGGGATGAGGTTATGCTTGTGTTTTAACAGATACAGGACCAGTTTAGGCACCTGCAAGGTGGATCAAGCTCACGTTGCTGTGTGACAACTCTTAAGCCCCAACTATGAAAGCAGTCGACAAGAATGAGGAGGATGTTAACATTATGGATGCTCTTAATCCTATGGGTGGTAGTTGGAGGAGGTCCCTGGGTAATTGATTCTCGAAAGAATGTGTGGATAACTGGATGGGTATGGGAACTGTTGGTCAAAGGAGGAATGTTATTTTTAATGGTGTTAATTGCTTTAACAATTATCCTGTGTGTTACAGTGTATACAACATCAAGTCAATCGTATGCTCCACCTGAATACTTTAGTCAAAAAAAAAGAAGGGGAATTGTGGGAACATTTTACAGAGAAGAAGGCCTGGATGCTGTGGGACTGATTGATACCGAGCAATTCTAACAAGTCCTTGAAACAGAGAACTGAAAGATAAACAAAGGCCAGTTTGGTGAGGAGAAAAGACAGCCTTCTAATAAGCAAAGGCCAGCTGAAAGGAATACAAGAGCTAGTTCAGTGGGAATGAGCACCAGCTGAAAGAAAAACAATTAAAGAGAACTATCAACATAGTTAATATTAGTGTAACTTGGTTTCTTAGCATGCGTGGTAGTTTAGCCAATAATATGTTAGTAATAGCTTTATGGACAGTTACCCTTAGCCAATAATACACTGTAGATACCCTCGTGGGCACCCAGTTATGTAACCAAAAAGAGTTTATAAAGAAACAGCTAAGCTCAATAAAATGTCTTCAATCCATCAGACTGAAGTCCGTGTGATCAATCTCCTCAATTGGGAATCCAAAAAGAAGGCCCAGATATTGCAGTGCGAGATGATTTACCTGGGCTACAAATTCAGTGCTGGACAGAGGACTTTAGGATAAGCCTGAAAAGAGGCAACATGCAAACTCCAAGACTGCAAACAGTGAGAGAGTTACAAATTTTCCTGGGAATGACTGGGTGGTGCTGACTGTGGCTGAATTGCTTGTTAAACTCCTGTACACACTAACAACCACTGAACTGAAACACCTTCAATGGAATAAAGAAGATATACAGACCTCTGAACTATTGAAAAAGGCCCTGATGTCGGCTCCAGCCTTGGGACTCCCAGATGTGAGTAAGCCATTTTTCTCCTCTATTATTGGCACAGAATCTGGGCCCGTATCAACGAGCAGTTGCATACTTTTCCAAGCAACCGGCTGCAACTGCAAAATATTGGCCTGGATGCCTGCAAGCGGTTACAGCTGTAATACTAGATATCCAGGAAGCCCGAAAATTCACCCTGGGCCAGAGAATGATTATGTTGGTGTCCCATACAGTATCTGCTGTATTGGAAGTGAAAGGTTTCCCTACAAAGGTTCTTGAAATACCAGACTGCAATGGTAGAAAATTGTAATTACTAACATTGTCAATCCAGCCTCTTTTCTTAGCGGAAACAAAGGGGAACCAGTACATCATGACTGTCTGGAAACTATTGGGCAACATACTCGAGCCATCCAGACTTGAAGGACAGTCCTATGGGAAGTGCTGAAGATTGGTTCATGGATGGGAGCAGTTATGTCCTAGGCGGTAAAAGACATGCTGGATATGCCATGATCACTAGTCGAGACATAACAGAGTTAGGACCTTTACCCATGAATATCTCTGCACAAAAGGCAGAGATAATTGCTCTGACCCGTGCCTTGGAATTGGCTAAAGGCAAAGCTGCAAATACCTATACAGATTCGAGGTGTGCATTCGGAGTTGTACAAGCACACGGAGGAATATGGAAGGAAAAAGAGTTATTGAACTCACAGGGTAAACATAGATTCACAGAATAACCAGGTTGGAAGAGACCCACTGGATCATCGAGTCCAACCATTCCCACCAATCTCTAAACCATGCCCCTAAGTACCTCATCCACCCTCACCTTAAACACCACCAGGGAAGGCGAGTCAACCACCTCCGGGGCAGACTGTTCCAATGTCTAACGACCCTTTCCGTGAAGAATTTTTACCTTATCTCAAGCCTGAATCTCCCCTGGCAGAGCTTGAGGCCATTCCCTCTCATCCTGTCCCCTGTCACTTGGGAGAAGAGGCCAGCACCCTCCTCTCTACAACCTCCCTACAGGTAGTTGTAGAGAGTAATAAGGTCTCCCCTCAGCCTCCTCTTGTCCAGGCTAAACAACCCCAGCTCTCTCAGTCGCTCCTCATAAGATTTGTTCTCCAGCCCCTTCACCAGCTTCCTTGCTCTTCTCTGGACTCGCTCCAGAGCCTCAACATCCTTCTTGTGGTGAGGGGCCCAGAACTGAACACAGTACTCAAGGTGCGGTCTCACTAGTGCTGAGTACAGAGGGAGAATAACCTCCCTGGACCTGCTGGCCACGCCGTTATTGATACAGGCCAAGATGCCATTGGCCTTCTTGGCCACCTGGGCACACTGCTGGCTCATGTTCAGTCAGCCGTCAACCAACACCCCAAGTCCTTCTCCTCCTGGCATTATTACAGCCAGGCTTCTCCTAGTCTGTAGCTCTGCTTAGGGTTGTTGTGCCCCAAGTACAGGACCCGGCATTTGGCCTTGTTAAACCTCATGCCATTGGCCTCAGCCCAATGGTCCAGTCTGTTGAGATCCATTTGCAGAGCCTCCCGACCCTCCAGCAGATCGACACTTCCACCCAGCTTGGTGTCATCTGCAAACTTGCTAAGGGAGGACTCAATGCCTTCATCCAGGTCATTGATAAAGACATTAAACAGGACTGGACCCAGGACTGAGCCCTGGGGAACCCGACTTGTAACTGGCCTCCAGCTGGATTTAACTCCATTTACCACCGTCCTCTGGGCCCGGTCATCCAACCAGTTTTTCACCCAGGGGAGTGTGCACTCGTCCAGGCCAGAGGCCAACAGTTTCCGGAGCAGAATGCTATGAGAAACTGTATCAAAGGCTTTACTAAAGTCCAGGAAGACCACATCCACAGCCTTTCCCTCATCCAAGAGTCTAGTCTGTTGGAGAATGGCTTGCAGAGCAGGGGCACGGCTCTGTGCAAGAGCTGTGCCATAGCATAAACTGTAAATCATCTGATAAAGGGTGAAGCACAGGGGCATACCAACCTTGGACAGTTAGATAAACAACTGTGGGAAAGTTGGCGATAGAAGAGAGGAAACAAGGCTTACCCGAGAGCTTGTGAAACTGCACATAGATAGCCATTACGTAGTATTTGACCAATAGAGATGAAACGAGTAGCTGTAAGAAACCAATCATATTATGACGAGTATGTAAGAAAATAGTATAAATGAGGTTGAACAGCATAATAAAGTTGAAGCTTGCTTTATCACTCATATTGAGTCGGCTGCTGCTTCCCTCCGTTTCGTCACTAGTCACTCGGTCATAAAAGGTGAAGTCCAGGAAGACCACATCCACAGCCTTTCCCTTGTCCAAGAGTCTAGACTCTCAGTCATAGAAGGTGATCAGATTACTCTGGCAAGACCTGCCTTTCATGAACCCTTGTTGACTAGTCCTGATCACCCAGTTCTCTTGCAAGTGCTTCTTGATAGCACTCAGGATCACCGCTCCATGACTTTCCGGTACTGAGGTCAGACTGACAGGCCTGTAGTTCCTCGGATCCTCCCTGCGCACCTTCTTATAGATGGGCACGACATCAGCCAGCCACCAGTCCAGCGGAACTTCCCCAGTCATCCAGGACTGTTGGAAGATGACATCAAACATGGAGATCCTGAAACTATTGGAAGCAGTCCAGCTCCCTGAGAATGTAACAACCATGCATATCAAAGTACACCAGAAAGTGAATTCGGAACTGGAAAGAGGAAATAAGCTGGTGGACAGAGAGGCAAAACAGGCAGGCAAAGGAGAGGTAAAAACAGAAGGTGCTTTGACCCCCAATGGGTGAATCTCAATATACCAAAGAAGATCAATAGCTCACTGCAGATTTGGAAGGGTCATATAACGAGGAGGGATGAGCTCTCACCCCACAAGGTAAATTAATCATATGGTTTTTAGTAAGCATAGAAAAAGTCATTGGGGAGCAGAAGCCCTGTAGAAATGCCTAATTAGAGAAATTGTAGCTAGAAATGTATGCATTACTGTGAGACATGTGACTCAGCAGTGTGATCTTTGCCTCCAGACTAATCCCCAAAATACCCCCACACTGTAAATGGGCCAAATTGGGAAAGGCAACAGGCCTGGACCACAATGGCAAATTGATCTTTCAGAACTTCCAAGAAAAGGGGGGTATTAATATTTGTGAGTATTAACTGATACCTTTTCAGCTTGGCTAGAGGCATTCCCTACCAGAACAGCCAAGACTCAAGAGGTAACCAAAACATTAATACAAGAGATAATACCCCGTTTTGGAGTTCCAGTGACCGTATCTTCTGATAGAGGACCACATTTTATCTCAAAAAAAATACAACAAATCAGCCACTATTTGGAAATAGATTGGCAACTTCATACCCCGCATCGCCCTCAGTCGAGTGTCCAAGTAGAGAAAATGAACCATTTTATCAAACAACAAATCGTGAAATCAGGACAGGAGGCTAACTTGGCCTGGCCACAGTCTCTTCATTTGGCTCTCCTCTGTATACAAACTAGGGCAAGGGCCAAGGAAGGACTGAGCCCTTTTGAAATCTTGTGTGGATGACCCTATGGAATATAGAAAGGGGTGTCTACACAAGTTGAGGATGAAATCATGACTTCCTACATGCTGGCATTAGGCAAACAACATAGCAAAATTGAGCAACATGTGCATGGGACCCAAAGTAGGGATTTGGATGAACCTGTGCATACCATACAACCTGGGGATTATGTATATAAAGTCTCTTGAAGATGACAAAACTGTGCTCTATCCTTTCGAACACTGAGCACGGACGGGCATGCAGGGTAAATGAGAAATGGCAAGCTGTCAACTTAGCGTCTTGCATTTCAAGAAAGCAACAATGAAAGTCTGTGAAAGTAACACAATCAATGCTCAGGACATCTGCCTTGACCCTGAACTGGGACATCTGTCACTTTGAGATCCATCCGGACACTAATCAGAAGACCGTACTTGTATATATATATCGGCCAAGATTGTGTATGTTTAAGAACTGCTTGTATTTCTATAGTAATAGATGAGACAATTTTAGATAACAAGAATCATTCTAATTTTTGCATTTGTAATTTTGTTAAGATTGTCAGGTGTGACTTTTCTTACTTAGCACCAGTCGTATCCTACCAGTTGATAAAATCTAATTACACTATGTTTCATACGTTATCACCTGCACCTATTGGAACAAATCTTACATTGGTAAAACAATTAATGAAACATCAGGACTTGATCAAAATCTTGGACGAGGTTCAAGAAAGTGGGAGAAAGACCCTGATAACAGTCCACCATGACACGGAGGAAATGAACAGGGTCCTGAAAAGAGTAAGAGAAGATGTAAACCATCATTGGTGTGACATGCTGTTTGGATGGTCCCCTGCTTCGAGTGGCATTCTAAATAAGCTTTGCCACCCCATTATTGTCCTTTTGATGTTAGCTATAGTTAGCTTTGTTTTCTCTACTGGATTGTTTGTTTGAAACTGGAGAATGCTGCAACTAACAATGTTGACTTCTAGTGCCCATGAGAATGCTTTGAAAAGTAATTTTCAAGTAAAAACCTATCCAGTTCCCCTTCAGAAGATGGATCATGTATAAGGCAAACAAATTTGCCTAAGTTTAAAAGACAGGGGGGAATTGATAAATGGGCATATGATATAGGGGAGAAGTTAGAAAAACTTAGAGGGCTTAGCTCACTGAAATGCGCACTGTCTGCTAGTAAAGGCCTTGAAGACCCTGGATGTTGATAAGGAAGGAGTTCATTCGCAGACATACACTGATAAGGGAAAAGCTGGAATGTGAGCAATAGCAGAAAGCCGACTGCATCCTGCTCTGCGGTTTTGGAGCTTGATCAGGATGAGACTGCGCCTGTGCAGAGACTGAGTTCAGGGACATTGAGACCCTCTGAGATCCTTGCCCATGACCACCAGGAGACACCTGCTTCTCGAATCTAATTATAATAGGAAACGGGGAAAGGTCATGAATATGTAATAGGCGTTTATGAATAGGCATGTCTTTACACTATAACTATCTGCTTGTTAGACCATATCGTGTGTGAGTTAGGAGGATTACCCCCACGCACCCGCCATCGAATAAACGCATACCTACTTTGTAACCCTTAATTGAGTTATAGAGTTTGATTCTGCAAAACATTGTGTAGTTTAAATATCCATAGCATCTAAAAATTGTGGATCCAATAGTGATAACCAACATTGTATGAATGTATTCAGCTAGCTTTGAAATGAGTGGCCGTGTGTGTGTGCGTTTGAAGCACTTCAAACGTTTGTAAGACTTATAGATTTGTTTTCATTAATCTTGGAAATACATCTCTGGGACCTTTCAATCTCAAATGTCCATTAAGCCGGCAAGCAGGTAGATTTACCTGGGGATCTTTGGAATGAAAGGCTTCAGAGGGAAAATATTTAAAATACCTAGCAAAAAAAAAAAACAAAAAAAAGGAAAAAGAGAGACAGAAAAAAATTGGAAAGAGCCCGGCCTTGTGGCTGTGTGTGTGTGACTGCCCCCCTTCACCTAACTTTCTCCCTGAAGGTGTTCTTTTCAGCTTCTTGGAAGTCCAGAGGACTTAAGGGTGCTATCTCTCTAGGGGAATGCCAATTTGTGAGAACACTCTGCATTCCAATGTCCCTTATCAGATCAGCAACTGCTGGGCCCTAGGCAGACAACCTTTAGGAATATTAAACCAATGAACAGAGGAAAATTCAAAAGATTCATTACGAATTATTGAGTGGATATTTTACCACATCAACCTTAAAAACAAACAAACAAACAAACAAACAAAACATAGTCAATAGATTTGAAATGATTGCAATGATAATCACCAAGGGAAGAAAAAGAAAGACTCGACAATCATTTATATCCCAATGACAAAAAATATGTTAAGTGATGCATAGCAAATATTTTGAATTTACAAGTAGCTCTAACAGATTATCCAGGAAACATTGATATCCATTTACCAAGTCATAAATGGTTTTCCTCTTTACAAACATTACAAATAGAACAGAAGCCTTTATGTAGAAATCAACTGGTTGACGGCTCTACAATATTTACTGATGGCTCAGGAAAAACAGTTATGGGTAATGAGAATTCAAAATCAGAAACCAAAAATTTTGGTGCGAATGGTTTTGTGGGATCCAATTACCATGATTAAAAAAGGAGATGGAAAAGAAATAGAGATGTTGGTTGACATTGACATCACAGTGATAGCAAAATCCCACTGGCCTTCTGATTGGCCTCTATCGGCATCAGATGGAACATTGACAGGAGTTGGAGGCTTTGTAGGTGAAACAAGGATGAGCCAAAAAACAATGACTTTTGTGTTGCCCGATAGTGGGTGTTGTTTCACCAGACCTTATGTGTGGGCAATCCCCATGAACCTCATGGGGAGGGATCTGTTATCACAATTGAAATGTCATCAGTACACCAGCAAAGGCTCCTGTTCAATAATGGCCACTGGTCAGCAATCGACACTCAAGCTGAAGTGGAAAATGGACAAACCAGTTTGGGTAGATTAGTGGCCAATATCAAAGAAAAGGTCGCAATTTTACAACAGTTAATTTTAGAGAAATTGGAACTTGGAAATGTTAAAGAGACTGTCAGTCCATGGAATACACTAGTGTTCGTGATCCCAAAGAAATCAGGGAAGTGGAGGCTAATACATGACTTACGAAAAATCAATGAAGTAATGGAAGATATGGGAGCATTACAGCCAGGACTGCCATCACCGATGATAATTCCAAGACATTGGAACATTTTCATCATAGATCTCAAAGATTGGTTTTTTACTATACCTATTTGTCCAGAGGGCAGAGACAAGTTGGCCTTTTCAGTACCAGAAGTAAATAAGCAAGCGCCTATGAAAAGATATCAATGGGTAGTATTGATAACATAAGATGCTGAGTTTGTATGGACTAAAACAAATATATTTCAGGGATTCTTGTGGACCCAAAACCTTGTGAGCCATGCTCTATAGAGTCAGCTTGGAACACAGCTGCTTTGAACAAAATTAATTTTATTATTCGGACATCTGTTGGTATTAATACTTGTGGAGATGTTGTCCATAACGCTAATGGAGACAGGATCCATACCCTTGCTTGAATTATTCCAGTACAGCTTGCATCAATGACCCCAGGTAAAACAAAGATTCCCAACTGAATTACTGATAAACATTCTAATTACAAGGCAGTAAAGCCACCCCTCAATGGTCCTTTTATGTTCCGTGGTAGTGTGTGAAGTGCAGACGATTGTAGCATTACAGCGATGGTCGTGATCACGTCTATCTCAGTGCTGCCTCTGGTTCTTGCTCTGAGATGAGAGCTGCTACTTGCCGTGGAGGCATCTGTGTCGGTACGCTCCTCTGAACCATGTTTACTCCTGGTTTTCTGACAATACTGTCCTGTTCTTATCCCATTTTGATCTACACAAACTGGCAAAATGTTTACCCTTTCCACACCGAGGGCAGATTTTAGGCCCTCTATCCTGACACTGCACGTGGCAGTCTCTTTTAAAATGTCTCTCCTTGCCGCGTCTCTAACAGAACACCTTTCTGTCCCGGTTTACAGTCAAGGCAGCAGCTACCAGCTGTGCTTGATAGGTAAATGATCCCAGCTGTTGTAGGAGTTTTCAGACCGCACCATATCTTTCTATATTTGTGATTAGGATTTTTGGTCGCAGATCGCAAAATTAAGGCTTCTTTAACTGCTCGGTTGTCTACCTGCTTGTTGAGCACATCCTTCAAGCTGTCTATAAATACCACATGCCTGTTTCAACTTTCCAACATCCGATATCTTTATAAGTGTTTGATAAAAGAAAAAGCCGCACCTGTTGTAAAATTGCATTATTTAAACTGTTTTGATTCTTGAACTGCTACCAATGTTGTTTAATCGATTAATTTCTTATCATATCTGTTAACAGTCCCTTCTGTAATGCTGAAACTGCTTGGGTTTTGCGGCCGCAGCAGCAGCAGCAGGCGGCCCCCCCTCGGCCCAGGGCAGCCCCCCGCCCTGCGGCAGTAGCGGAGCAGTTGGTACTTTCTCTACAGGCTTTCGAGTCTCCGGCCTCTCGCGAACGAATCCCAAGAAAAGTTTGTAGCTGTTTAGGGTCACTGCACCTCCGCTGATGAAAATAAATCAAAGTTCTCTCAGGGGCTGCTGGCCCTGTATCAAAGGGATTATCGGCCCTGCACCAGTCTCTGAATGTGGAATATTACTGTCCTTCTCTGCCGGAGGGATAGTGGTTGAATTCGATCCTCAAAAAAATCTCCCACCAGCAAAGCCAGAGGCTGAGAAAGATCCACTGCAGGAATATTGCTTTCAGTTTCCTGCATATTTGCCTCAGCTGCTGCCTGGAACATTTGAGCAACAGCTGCCTCTGTCATTGCCCCTGCCGTCATAGTTTCTAACACCCCTTCAACAGTCCCCCAAGTTCATGCAACCTCAAACACTGGTATTTCCCGTGGTAATTGACTGCCATAAATCTCTTCTCAGGGATTCCCAAACAGTCAAATTGGAAACACTACTAGGACACACGAAAAAGTCCTTGCACCATCCCCATATTAAAAGTCGGGACAGTGCCACTGGGCTCAATTTCATGCCCTGTCGAGTCGCAAGCTTCATCAAGAAGTCATGGATCGACTTTTCTTCCGTGGATACCACGATTCCCATGACTGCTCACCTCAAGCACGCATGCCGCCGGCCCCCCAATCTCGTCGGCCCTCCTATTATTATTATTATTGTTATTATTAAATACTACAGCAGCCCTTCCACTTGTCTTGTTGATCTCCAATTTGGAGAGTGTAGCTCCACACTGCTGACCTACCACGGTGCTCCTATCACGTCGCTGGTCACTATTTGTGGGAGACTGAACACATGCAGGTACCCCGGACAAGATCACAGGCAATCAATATGATTGGAAATCAAGTCGTTTATTAGCAAGCAAGCAAGCCTTTTGTACTTTTCTGCTATCTTGTCTAATGTTTACGTAATGCTTGGCTAAAGCCCAAAGTTTCCCCTAGTAGTTTTCGTATAAGTAATCTTGCACGTAGACTGCCTTCTTGTTCTCACGCTGTAGCTGCTTCTCAACCTTGATGTATTCCAAACTTCTCCATAACAACCTGATAAGGCCACATCATTAGACCAGCATATATTCCCACATTACAGTGTGTACAACATGAAGTTAATTGTATGTTCCACCTAAATGCTTTAGTTGAAAAACAAAAAGGGGGAATTGTAGAGACATTTTATGGGGAAGGACTTGATTCTGTGGGCCTTGTTGACATCAAGTAACTCTGACAAGACCTTGAAACAGAGAGCTAGCTCGGTGGGAAGAAGCAGCAACGGAGAGAAAAACAAAGAAGATAAATGTCATCATGGTTAATTTTAGTGTAACTTGTTTATAAGCATGCACATTTGTTTAGCCAATAATATGTTAGTAATAGGTGCGTGGACAAACACCTTTAACCAACAATAAACTGTAGATAGGCACATGGACAGCTTATGCACAGCCTCATGTGTAACCCAAAAGGGTATATAAAGAGACAGCTAATGATAGAGAGGGTCTTCGATCCATCAGATTCAAGTCCGAGTTTTAATCCCCTCGACACTGCATAACAATTATTCAGAATCTATGTAGATTGGTTCTATATTCCCAACTCGGTTATCAAGGATGGGTACCTTGGTTACCCTAGAATAGGTAAGAACATCACTGAACTCAGCTTCCCTGCACCATACTCAGTTAGCTTTCCCCTTCATTATTTTTCAGAGTTAAGAAAGTAAATAAATTTCCTTACTTATTTAAACCATATAATTTCTGTACATTGTCTCATTTGTTCTCATGATGGTAGTTTTTCATTAAAAGAATACTGGTAACTGCATTAAAACTGCTACACAGACAACAAAAAAACATCTGCCTTCAGACAGTAACAGCTCTTCATTACTCTTTATCTGGAATGAATTTAAAATAAACAGCTTGAGGCCATTCCCTCTTGTCCTATCGCCTGTCACTTGGGAGAAGAGACCAACATCCACCTCTCTACAAACTCCTTTCAGGCAGTTGTAAACAGTGATGAGGTCCCCACTCAGCCTCCTCTTCTCCAGGCTAAACAACCCCAGTTCACTCTGTCGCTCCTCATAAAACTTGCTCTCCAGCCCTTTCACCAGCTTCATTGCTCTTCTCTGGACGTGCTCCAGCCCCTCAATGTCCTTCTTGTAGTGAGTGGCCCAAAACTGAACCCAGGACTTGAGGTGCAGCCTCACCAATGCTGTGTCCAGGGGCACAATCCCTTCCCTGCTCCTGATGGCCACACTGTATCTGATACAGGCCAGGATGCTGTTGGCCTTCTGGGCCACTGCTGGCTCATGTTCAACCACTGTCAACCCAAGTCCTTCTCTGCTCAGCAGCTTTCCAGCCACTCTTCCCCAAGCCTGGTGCGCTCCATGGGGTTGTTGAATCCCAAGTGCAGGACTCTGCACTTGGCCTTGTTGAAACTCCCCCCGTTGCCCTCAGCCCATGGATCCAGCCTGTTTGGATACATCTGCAGAGCCTCCCTACCCTCAAGCAGATCGGCACGTTATACTAGTTTAGTGTCATCCACAAATGAGCTAAGGCTGCACTCGATCCCTTCATCCAGGTCTTTGATAAAGATATTGAACAAAGGGTACGCCTGTCCAGGCCAGCAGCAGACAGTTTCTCAAGCAGGAAACCATGAGAAATGGTGTCAAAGTCTCTACTGAAGTCCAGGTCCACCACAGCCACAGCCTTTCCCTCGTGCGTCAAGTGGGTCACCTCGACATAGAAGGTGATCAGGTTAGCTTGGCAGGACCCACCTTTCATAAACCCATGCTGAGTGGGCATGATCACCCAGTTGTCCTGTGTGTGCTGTGTGATGGCACTCAAGATGAATGTCTAATGGCCGAGCAGATCTCTAATCATGTCCGCTTGGATCATGGGAGCTTTGTGCTGCTCTCCCTCCCTGTCTAATAGTTCAGGGGGCTGAGTACTCAGAGAACATCTCATCTTACTATTAAAGCCTGCATTGAAGAAGGCAAGAAACACCTCAGCCTTCTCCTCATCCTTTGTCATTATTGTTCCTCCTGAGTCCAGTAGAGGATGGAGATTCTCCTTGGCCCTCCTTTTGTTGTTAATATCTTTGCAGAAACATTTCTTATTACCTTTCACAGCATTGGCCAATTTCAGTTCTCGTTGGGCTTTAGCCCTTCTGATTTCTCCTCTGCATGACCTTACTTCATCCTTGTAGTCCTCCGGAGCCGCTTGCCCCTTCTTCCAAATCTCATAGACTTGCCCCGTTTTGCTGAGATCCACCCAGATCTCTCTGCTCAGCCAGGCCGGTTTTCTTCCCCTCTGGCTCATTTTCTGGCACACAGGAATGGCTTACTTTGTGCCACCAGGATTTCCTTCTCTAAGAGCGTCCAGCCCTCTTGGGCTCCTTTGCTTTTAAGGACTGTCTCCCAAGGAACTTTATCAACAAGCCTTCTGAACAGACCAAAGTCCACCCTCCAGCAGTCCAAGGCGGCCACTCTGCTGACCCCTCTCCATCATCTCATGGTCACTGTGCCCCAGGCGTCCTCCAGCCGTCACATCTCCCACAAGGCCTTCTCTGCTCACAAACAAGGGGTCCAGCGGGGCACCTTCCCTAGCCGGCTTGCTTAACCCCTTGTGTCACGAAGTTGTCCTCCACGCACTCCAGGAACCTCCTAGACGGTTTTCTCTCTGCTGTGCTGTACTTCCAGCAGACAACTGGTAGGTTGAAGTCTCCCACAAGGACAAGGTCTAGCACTCGTGAGACTTCTCCCACTTGCTTGTAGAATATCTCACCAGCCTCCTCATCCTGGCTGGGCAGTCTATAGCAGACTCCCACCACGAAATCTGCCTTGTTAGGTGCTCCGCTGATTTTCACCCATAGACACTCAACCCTACCATCACCATCACTGAGCTCCAGGCTGTCAAACCACTCTCTAACATAGAGGGCTACCCCACCACCTCTCCTTCCTCAACGATCCCGCCTGAAGAGTTTATAGCCAGCCATGGCAGCACTCCAGTTATGCGAGTCATCCCACCACGTTTCCGTGATGGCGATTATATCATAGTTTTCTTGCCACACAATGGCCCCAGCTCCTCCTGTTTGTCGCCTGTGCTGCGTGCATTGGTGTAGGTGCACTTCAGTTGGGCTGTTGATCCCGTCATACTCCTGAGGGGAATAGTCCCAGTTCCTAAGTGACTCTTCACTGTCGTTTCTAACCCATCAATAACCTTTGTGTCTTTGCTGCCACTTGGAGTGCTATTCCCCACTTCCTCTGAGGTGGCAGAGCAAAGGGCCTTGCTGCCACACCGTTCCCCAGACACTGAAGTGCCATCCCCAGGCCTTTTTCAGTTGAGCCTGGTTTCGTCCCCCTCCCGCTTCAGACCTAGTTTAAAGCTCTATGGATGAGCCCTGCCAGCGTCTCAGTGAGTATCCTTTTGTACCCCATCATTTCCCAGCAGGCCTACTCTTGTACAGGCCAACCCACAGTCAAAGAACCCAAAGTTCTGCTCCTCACAGCAGGTTCAGAGCCAGGTATTTATTTCCTGGCTCTTCCTACTCCTTCCCTCATCGTTCCCCGAAATAGGAATGGCAGGGGAGAACACTACCTGTGCCTCCAATCCCTTCAGGATTCATCCCAAGGCTCTGCAGTCCCTCTTAATTGCCCTCAGGTTTCCTATTGGAGTTTCATTGCTGCCTACTTGGAAACTCAACAGCGGATCATAATCCATGCGCCTGACCAGAGTTGGAAGCTTTCTTTGCACATCTCTAACCGAGGCCCCAGGTAGGCAGCAGACTTCCCTATGAAATGGGTCCGGTCTGCAGATGGGGCCTTCTGTTCCCTTCAGAAGGGAGTCCCCTGTGACAACGACCCGTCTTTTCTTTGTTACAGAGGCCGTTTCGATGGAGGACTTAGGACGTCTTAACCTAGGGAATGGTTCGAGGCTGTGAGACTCATTATCCACGTTAAGGTTGGGTTCCACTTGCAGAGCTTCGTATCTATTGCGCAAGGGAACCTGGGAGGCTGAGGTTGTCACAGGGTAGACACGGCTGTGCGCCAGGCAGGAACCTGCTGCCATTCCCCTCCATCTCCTGCATTTCTCTGTTCAGCTGGATGGAGAGAGGATGGGGCGTCCTCTGTCACACGAGGCACGCCTGCCTGTTGGGTCTGAGACAGGGAGCATAGGGTGTTGCTCCAGTGGTCAATCTCCCTCCCACACTACCTGATGGTCCTCAGCCTGCTCACCTCCTCCCTGAGCTTTGTCACCAAGCGGAAAGGTTCCTCCACCTGAGCATGTAGCGATTAAGGCATGGACCTCATCAATGGGGGCGACAATCGAGATCAACCTTATTTAGAGAATGCAAACCTTATATAGTGCCTCTGTATCCAGTAACAGCTATCCCAGTGAATTTCCACCTGTGAGAATCCCGCAGTGCAGCCCCCTGTTCCTCGCAGATGTGCCCCTTATCTTTATGTTTTCCACCTAGTGCATTCCTTTCCTATAAACTCATGGGACTTAATAAAGATTCCAAGGTTGCAACAAGCTAGCAAGCATGAGAATATTGGCCGTTTGCTCCCTGCTTGCTGCTAATATCGCAGGTACACCAAGGCATCAGCCGTTTGCCCCACCATACATGCAATACTGGAATCTTTATGCCTACCCGAGCACACCTCCCACAGGTGAATTCCCCACTGGTGTCCGATAACGGTGCAACAGGGGGGCGCGCCCTGCAGCCTGACATCTGGGTGGCAGCTTGCATGCACTGGGGCTCTGTCTAGGAGGCTGCATCAGTCATGGCCAGTGCAGAGCTTGGAGAGGCCTTCATGTTCTGCTGAGTGGCCACCATCTTTCCCTGGTACTTCTGGCCGAGCTCCAGCGTCCTGCCCACACCCTTGCCATCTTACCCTGCCTCTCAAACTGCCGCATCACACCCTTCTGCTGGGCCACGCTCCTGTTCGCTGCACTCCTGTTGCTGGTGCTCCTTAGGGGCTGTTATAATTTCCTGCAGATGCTTCCAGGAACTCCCTATCCACATCAGCTGCCCGCATGGGAGCTGCTGGAACCAAGAGTCAGGAGCTGCCTGCCCCTCCCTCCCTGCTTGATTTCCCTTGCTCCAGGGACCACCAGCCTGCCTTGATCTAGCACCCGGCTGCAGAACTTTCTGTCCCTGCCGCTAGTTGTTGCTGATCGAAATTGTGTATCTGATAATTTGTTTAGAAAATAATGTTCCAGGAGAAACTCTGCTTCAACTTATGTTTGTCCTATTTTGTTCTATCTTAGTTTATTTTTTTTCACACAGATTCTGCATGTGTTCATTATTTACTTTGTGACTCTTCAACAAAATAAATGGACAATGTTTTAAGTCTTGGGTTTTCAATATCTTATGTTTATCAAACTGAAATACTGTTTTAAATCTTGTTGAACTTCTTACAATTCCTGTCTTTGGTATGTAAAACTGGAAGAGGTCATTCTGCAGAGGGATATCAAATATATTGTATAATTTTGTCATGTGAGGAGTAGATTCCCTTTTTCATTTTGAAATGCTGATGAACAAGGTGTTTATATCTAGAGCCAGAAGCATGAATTTCAAAGTCTGACTGTGAAAGGCATTCTTGTGTGGCTACCTTGAAAGAGGGACTATTTCATTTATTTTTCTGATGATTAGACACTGGGAAAAGAATCAGCTACTTAGAATAAGGGTTATATATAAAAATCAGGAACAGTAAAACTTTGTCTCTTTGCCAGCAACTTTTTTCCTCAGATAGCTTGGAGGGAGGGGATGTAGTCACCTCAGCAGGTCAAAGACAGCTTAGCTTGTAAGTAATTCTAATTTTGTGAGTATCTTAATTTTTTTTAAAAAGCAAGTTATACTGTTTTACCAGTTGTCAAAATAAACTCAGTAATAGTCTACATCCCATGTTTTCTTATTGCTTTAAGTATGGATCTACTTAAGATGGTGAAGAACCAAAAAGTTGCATTTGGCAGGCTCATTAAGCCCGCATGGGAGCTGCTGGGACCAAGAGTCAGGAGCTGCCTGCCCCTCGCTCTCTGCTTGATTTCCTTTGCTCTGGGGACCACCAGCCTGCCTCGATCTAGCACCCAGCTGCAGAATTTATCGTCCCTGCTGCCAGCTGATGCTGATCGAGACTGTATGTCAGTCTTCAGCTGACAATGTGCTTATGTGGGAAAGCTGGTAAATACTGACACATGCAGTACACGCATGAGGACAAACACCAGTATGTGGCAAGGATAGTGGTGACCAGTTCCACCTAGATTTCTGTCACTTGAGCTACCTCCTGTGGTGTATTGTGCCTTTGCAGACAAGAAAGTGAAACCAACCCTATCTTTGCAATGCGATTCCATGCATAAAGGTGCGGTGTTGATACAATATGTGGAATATGTCAAAGTGGAATATTTGGATTTAAGCTAAAGTACAGTTTTGTCTAAACAGTTGTGGTTTGAAAGTTAGACAGAATGTCCCTCTGAGAGCATGTTTTCTTTCTCTGACAGCATGTTTTCCTTAAAATGATGCTTTTCAGACACTGTCCTTTCTTTGAACATTTTGGGTGAGGAATGATTTGTGCTAAACAGATATCTCCTCTGTAATCACCTCTGTTTGGAGTCCTAATTAATCTGAAAGCCAGTGTCAAGCAGAGAGCTGGAACCTGCTGCAAATTAGCAAGAGTTCTGACTGTTGTAAAGTTTCATAACCTTAAAATTAGACCTTGGAAAGTAATAGAATATGCTTAAGACTTCAGGGAAAATTTATACATATGCATCTAAGTGGGAAATATATTCTGTAACCAGCCTTTGTCCTATTGCACATGATTGATGGAGATCATTCCCACATGTTGCCCAGGCCTGATAAAGGATGCTTGCTTTCTAAAACTCCAAAAGGAGTCTTAGAGAGTTTTATTTGCCGACATTTTTGGTATCATTTTGGCGACCCAGATGGGACATGCTTTTAGGATTTCTGATCTGTGGGTGTGTTGCATCTCAACAACACCCCCCTGTACCGGACTCTCACAACACTCCGTCGAGGACCATTGAGACACAGACTCTAATATAGAGGAAGCTCAAAATGCAACTTTATTGCGCAGTCTGCCTTTATAGCCCTGTCCCACAAGAGGCCCTCCTTCGTGGGCGTTCCTTACCTCTATCATCACTCCCCATGTATCTTCCTGACCTAGTGTGCCCACAAATCCTCCTCCCCTTGCAGGAGTAGCGCACGTTGAACAGCAGAGGCATGCTGCATGCCACGCATATGTGTGAGGAGACATTGAAATGCACAACTAAAATCATTGGAAGCAATAATAGAAGAAGCAAAACTGCAACACCCCATAGGATCCACTCCTTTAGACTAAATGATGCAAACCAGTCCCATACACCCTGCGAAGCATCAGCCAGCGCATCCTATCCCCCCCCCCCCAAATTGCTCCCCAGCCACCAAGCCAAGATAGCCAGAGTCGCACCCGGCCCCCGTTCTACAGTGTATTATTGGTTAAAGGTAACTGTCCATAAAGCTAGTACTAACACATTATTGGCTAAACTACTGCACACGCCAAGAAACCAAGATACAGTAAAATGAACGATGTTGATAGTTCTCTCCAATTGTTTTTCTGTCAGCTGGTACTCGCTCTCACTGAACCAGCTCTTGTATTCCTTCCAGCTGCTTATCAGAAGGCTGTCTTTTCTCCTCACTGAACTGGCCTTTGTTTATCTTTCAGTTCTCTGTTTCAAGGCCGCCTTCTCTGAAAATACGTTCCCATAATTCCCCCTTTTTGTTTTCCGATGGCTAAAGCGTTCAGGTGAAACATATGATTGACTTGATGTTGTATACACTGTAACACACAGGATAAGTGTTAAAGCGATTAACACCATTAAGAATAACATTCCTCCTCATTCTTATAAACTGCTTTTGTGGTTGAGGCTTAACAGTTGTCACACAGCAACATTGCTTGTTTCATCTTGCAGGTGCCCGAAGTGGTCCTGTATCTCTAAAAACACAAGTATAACCTCGTCCCATGTTAGTAGCTTACACAGACCTGTCCAGCGCCCAGAATAACTGTGTTTCAATAGCACTTTCACATTGTCTTGCATTTGCTCTAATTTTGACGACATGGTTTGCATATGCTTCAACATCGGCACAATTTTATCATCTCCTACTAATTGCAAAAGATTCATTACATATTACACCTTCATCAATCTGCTTTGTAGTGTCTCTCCTGATTCCCCCCTGCCATGCAGCATGAGAGAGATAACACCATTAACTCCTCTGGACTTCTTCAAAGCTGAAAGAAAAAAAACTTAGAAAGGAAGGAGAAGGGGGGGGAGGAACTCACACACATACAGCTGCAAGGTCAGGCAGTTTTTGTATGTTTTGCTAGGTATTTTAAACTTTTTCCTTCTGAAGCCTTCCATTCCAAAGATCCCCAGGTAAATCTACCTGGTTGCTGGATTAGTGGACGTTTGAGATTGAAAGGTCCCAGAGATATATTTTCAAGATTAATCAAAGTTAATTGTAAGTCTCACAAAGGTTTGAAGTACTTCAAACACACACACACACACACACAAACACTCATTTCTCAGCTAGGCATATACATTCATACAATTGGTTAACACTATTGGATCCACACTTTTACAATGCTACACGGTACCAGGAACATACAACACTTAAAATATGCACATGCATTATCCAATAAGGCTTATATCGATTTCATGTATGGTAAACCCCCCCCTTTTTTTTTTCTTTTTTTTTCCTTTTTTCTCTTTTTTTTCTCTCTTTTTTTTTTCTTTTTTTTTTTGAGGAAAAGTCATTCTCCAAAAGATCTGTAGTTGGCTGTGGTATGAAAAGGGCACACATTTGCCCTACTGCACAAACTGCTGGCAGATATAGGCACATCTAAGTCAAATTCCTTGCACACACCCACTACACCCATCAGTTTTCACCAGTGTCTTGCTCTCAAAGGTTCCCAGCTGTCAGGGCCAGACCATATATCAGTAGGCATGCTTCCGGTGAAGAGTGCAGAACCACGATTAGGCTCTAACCTACAAAACACTTGAGGTCATGGTTAGTCAACTACCTGTCCCTTTTCTGATGCGGCGGTAGGTGTCCCACCCTCCGAGGTCTTGTCTGGGTGCACTAAGCATGCAGGCATCCATTTAATCTCTCCGTGTCTCTCTACTGCAGTGTATCCTCGCCCTAAGACACACAATTTCCATCCCTGCTCCCATATTGAAGCACCCAGGAATCGAACTTGCACCCGGGGATAGTTAGTCTCTGCCCACAAGAGGGAAAAATGTTTGAAAATTGGGATGTGTTTGCCACGTTCATGATGGTTGAGAGCGTATAAGGCTTTTGCTAGAAGGAGATCTTGCTGTGCCCGGGGAATCGCCCTTCCAAGGAGATGTCCTTCCCCCTCCCCTAGCCGCAGCAGTAAATGTTTGAGTGTCCTGTATGCTCGCTCCATGATCGCCTGCCCTTGACTATTCCCGGGAATGCCTGTTTTCAACCCCATCGTTCTGCCCTTTGACGGGTTAAAGCGCAGCATAGTTGGACCCATTATCTGTTTTTATAACCTCTGGTTTACCCAGCCACGCAATACATGTTGACCAGTGTAGAATTGTGGCTCTTGCAGTATTTCTCACATGTGAAGTGGCCATGATCACTGTGCTGTACGTGTCAAGAGTGACCTGCAGGAATCACCAAGG
Source organism: Clamator glandarius (assembly GCA_033459285.1). Lineage (NCBI taxonomy): Eukaryota > Metazoa > Chordata > Aves > Cuculiformes > Cuculidae > Clamator > Clamator glandarius. The sequence goes on along the minus strand of JAUNZM010000682.1, from coordinate 125,890 downwards.
CCTAAAGGATGCAAATTCTGTAACATCAGTCTGCCAAATTTGATTTGCCTCAATACCCCTGGGGTTTACACCTGCTTCCCAGAGGGGACCATTTCGACTATAAGGGCAAGCTTGAACAACTTCTCGCGCATATGGTTTTGAAATTTTACATGCCCTTGCCAATGCATCAGCGCTGAGATGCAGCTCAGCATGCAGCCATGTTGCCTCATGCAAGGCCCAGACCTTCGCTGTGGCATCTGCTCGGTCATGTCCTGCCTTATACAATCCAGGGAGCTTTTGATGAGAAGGAGTATGTATAACTGCCGCCTTTTCACTTCGAAGTTGCCCTACTTGGCTCAGTAACATGGCCGCTTCTGTAGTGGTGAAATGCATATGGATAAGTTTCTGGCAGATGGTAAAGACGTACAGCAAGTCCGTGACTATGTTGATTGGTTGATCTGGGAAGGCAAGGAGCGCCAGTTCTACCCCTTTTGCCTCCAGCCACTGTAACGAGGCCTGTGGGTCATAATGTTCAATATGCTCTCAAATACTGTCTGTCTCCCACTCGTTAAGCCTTTGTATCTGTAATATGCAAACCTCGATCCTCCAAGGCATGAGTCACGTGTTCATATAGCTGCTCCACGCTCCCCTTATCTTTGGCAGCCAGCAGAATATCATCCATGTCATGTAGGATATAGGCATCAAATGCATGTTGTCGGAAGCTGTCTAATGCACGAGATACCATTAACTGGCATATCCTGGGGGAATTCTTTATGTCTTGCAGCAATACCGTCCATTGACATCGGTTAGCCGGGGCTTGCAAATTAGTACTGGGCACCGTAAAGGCAAATCGCTCCGAATCAGCAGGGTGTAATGATATCGAGGAAAACAGACTTGTACATCCAAGATGATGATTGGCCAGCCTTCCGGTATGATGGACGCTCGAGGCAGTCCCAACTGCAGTGCCCCCATACCTTCCAAGTGAGCATTCACTGCTCGGAGATCGTAAAGCAGTCACCACTTCCCTGTGTTTTCCTTGTTATCAGAAAGACAGGTGTGTTCCAAGGACTATTAGATAGGACTATAGGCCTGTGATCTAGTTGCCCCTCCACTAAATTTCGCAATGTACCCAATTTTTACTCGTTCATAGTTCCAATGCCTACTCCCCTTGCAGTTAACACATCTCTCCCCACAAAATTAGTGGAACATGCACAACTAAGGGTTACACTAGAGCCATTTTAAGATGTCCTGGCTTCCCACTTTTGTGTTAATATTCACTTCAACAGAGGAGTCTGAGTTTGTAGGGACTAAACCAAATGTATTTCAGGGATTCTTATGGACTCAAATTCTTGTGAACCACGCTCTACAGAGTCAGCTTGGAACACAGCCGCTTTGAACAAAATTAAATACACTATCTGGCTATCCTTTGGTATCAATACTAGTGGAAATGGTGTTCATAACATTAGTGAAGACAGCATCCATACCCTCGCTTGAATGATTCCAGTACAGCCCGTAACAATGACCCCAGGTAAAACAAAGAGTCCCAACCAAATTATTGACAGTCATTCTAATTACAAGGAAGTAAAGCTAACCCCAGTGGTCTTTTAACATTCCATGTTATTGTATGAAGGGCAGATAATTGCAGCACTACTGCGACGGTGGTAATCACGTCTATCTCGGTGCTGCCTCTGATTCTCTCTCTGAGGTGAGAGCTGCTGCTTGCTGTGGAGGTGTCTGTGTTGGTACGTGCCTCCAAACCGTGCTTTGCTCCTGGTTTTCTGACAACACTGTCCCGTTCTTATCCCATGGTGATCTACACCAACTGGCAAAACGTTCACCCTGTCCACACTGAGGGCAGATTTTAGGGCCTCTATCCTGGCATTGCATGTGGCAATCCCTTTTAAAATGTACTCTAACAGAACGTATTTCTGTCCCAGATTACAGTCAGGGCAGCTGCTACCAACTGTGCTTGATAGGTAAATAATCCCAGCTGTTGTTGTAGGAGTTGTCAGACCGCACCATATCTTTCTATATTTGTGATTAGGATTTTTTGTCGCAGATCACAAAATTAAGGCTATAGTTGTCATTAGGATTTTTTTTCTTGTCACAGATTGCAAAATCAAGGCTTCTGTAACTGCTTAGCACATCCTTTGATCTATCTATAAACACAATATACAGATCACGCCTGTCTCAGCTTTCCAACATCCGGTATCTTTAAAAGAGTTTGACAAAACACAAGCCGCATCTGTTGTAAAATTGCATTATCTGAACTGTCTTGATTCTTGAACTGCTACCAATGTTGTTTAAATGAGCCATTTCCCACCGCGTACACTAATAGTTCCCACTGCAATGCCGAAACCGTTTGAGTCCTGTGGTGGCGGCAAGCGGCCCACCCCTCAGCCCACGGCAGCGCCTCCCCCCCCCCCCCAGCAAGCTGCTCTGCAGGAGCTGGAGGCAGGGGTGAGGGGGGGGCCCTCGGCCGGGCGGCTTGGTTCTCTTTTACAGTTTTTGGAATCCCCGTTATTGCTTTGTAACTAATTAGTTCCCAGCGCAGATCGCCATCAGGTGCATAATTCAAAGGTTGCAGTATTTCAACTTCTCCCTGCTGCTGTGCCTCCCTCCTGACTAGTGCTTGTTAGTCAGAGGGACAGGGCAGGGGGGGTGGTGGATCAGGCTCCTTCTCAGTCTCTCTCGGACCCAGATCAAAGGGATTGTTGGCTCTCCCATCGATTTCACACTGACATGCCTGGGGCTCCTCTGCAGCTGTTGCTTCCAAACCTAAAGCAGCCCACATGCGCTCCACAACTGACTTTTCCTCTCTCAATACTGTTACCAATTTCAGAAGTTTTCCCATATCACAGAATCACAGAATAACCAGTTTGGAAAGAGACTCACTGGATCGTCGAGTCCAACCATTCCCACCAATCCCTAAATCATGCTCCTAAGCACCTCGTCTACCCTAAACTTAAACACCTCCAGAGACGGTGACTCAACCACCTCCCTGGGCAGACCGTTCCAATGCCTAACCACCCTCTCCGTGCAGAACTTTTTCCTAATTTCAAGCCTAAATCTCCCCTGGCAGAGCTTGAGGCCATTCCCTCTAGTCCTGTCCCCTGACACTTGGGAGAAGAGGCCAGCTCCCTCCTCTCCACAACCTCCCTTCAGGTAGTTGTAGAGAGTAATAAGGTCTCCCCTCAGCCTCCTCTTCTCCAGGCTGAACAACCCCAGCTCTCCCAGTCGCTCCTCATAAGATTTGTTCTCCAGCCCCTTCACCAGCTTTGTTGCCCTTCTCTGGACTCGCTCCAGAGCCACAACATCCCTCTTGTGGTGAGGGGCCCAGAACTGAACACAGTACTCGAGGTGCGGTCTCACCAGTGCCAAGTACAGGGGGAGAATAACCTCCCTGGACCTGCTGGTTATGCGGTTCCTGATACAAGCCAAGATGCCATTGGACTTCTTGGCCACCTGGGTACACTGCTGGATCATGTTCAGTCAGTTGTCAACCAACACCCCCAGGTTCTTCTCCTCCTGGCAGCTTTCCAGGCAGGCTTCTCCCAGTCTGTAGCTCTGCTTAGGGTTGTTGTGCCCCAAGTGCAGGACTCGGCATTTGGCCTTGTTAAACCTCATGCCGTTGGTCTCAGCCCAGCAGTCCAGCCTGTTCAGGTCCCTTTGCAGAGCCTCCCGACTCTCCAGCAGATCGACACTTCCTCCCAGCTTGGTGTCATCTGCAAACTTGCTAAGGAAGGACTCAATGCCTTCATCCAGGTCGTTGATAAAGACATTAAACAGGACTGGACCCAGGACTGAGCCCTGGGAAACCCCACTTGTCACTGGCCTCCAGCTGGATTTAACTCCATTTACCACCACCCTCTGGGCCCGGTCATCCAACCAGTTTTTCACCCAGGAGAGTGTGCACCCGTCCAGGCCAGAGGCCGACAGTTTCCGAAGCAGAATGCTGTGAGAAACTGTATCAAAGGCTTTACTGAAGTCCAGGAAGACCACATCCACAGCCTTTCCCTCGTCCAAGAGTCTAGACTCTCAGTCATAGAAGGTGATCAGATTACTCTGGCAAGACCTGCCTTTCATGAACTGATGTTGACTGGGCCTGATCACCTGATTCTCTTGCATGTGCTTCATGATCGCACTCAAGATCACCCGCTCCATGACTTTCCCCGGTACCGAGGTAAGGCTGACAGGCCTGTAGTTCCCCAGATCCTTCCTGCGCCCCTTCTTATAGATGGGCACGACATCAGCCAGCCTCCAGTCCAGCGGAACCTCCCCAGTCATCCAGGACTGCTGGAAGATGATGGAAAGGGGTTTGGCCAGCACATCTGCCAGTTCCCTCAAAACTCTTGGGTGGACTCCATCCGGCCCCATAGACTTGTGGGCATCTAGCTGGGCAAGCAAGTCTCTAACCACCTCCTCTTGGACCTTGGGAATCTCATACTTCTCATCCAACCCTTGGGGTTGTGCACAGAGGGAACAATTTTCCTTACTGTTAAAGACTGAGGCAAAGTAGGCATTGAGCACTTCAGCCTTGTCTTCGTCCCCTGTTACTGTTGTTCCCTCTGCATCTACCAGGGACTGGAGATTCTCCCTAGCCCTCCTTTTGCTGTTGATGTATTTGTAGAAAGACTTTTTGTTGTCTTTCACAGTCTTAGCCAATCACATTTCTAGTTGGGCCTTAGCCCTCCTGATTTTTTCCCTGCACGTTCTCACTTCCTCCCTATAGTCCACCCGGGATGCCTACCCCTTCCTCCAGAGGTCGTAGACCCTCCTCTTCCTATTGATGCCTCTTAGGATTTCCCTACTCAACCATGCTGGTTTCTTACCCCTCCGGCTACTTTTCCGGAACATGGGGACGGCTTTCCCCTGAGCTGCTAGGAATTCCTGCTTGAAGAGCGCCCAGCCCTCATGGACACCTTTGCCTTCAAAGAGCGCCTCCCACGGGACTTTTCCGACCAGACTTCTGAACAGCCCAAAGTCTGCTCTCTGAAAGTTGAGGGCGACTGTTCTACTAAACTCCTTCTTCGTTTTACCCCGCACTGAGAACTCTATCATCTCATGATCGCTTTGCATCAAGCATCCTCCAACCTTCACATCCCCTACCAGTCCTTCTCTGTTCACAAACAGCAGGTCCAGGAGGGCACCGTCCCTTGTCGGTTCGCTCACCAGCTGTGTGAGGAAGTTGTCTTCCACACACTCCAGGAACCTCCAGGACTGCTTCCTTTCTGCTGTATTATACTCCCAGTCTATATCTGGGAAATTGAAGTCTCCCACAAGGACTAGAGGTAGCGATTTTGAGACTACACTCAGTTATTTATAGAAGAGCTCATCAGCTGCTTCTTCTTGGCTGGGTGGTCTATAGCAGACTCCCATCACAATCCCTTCCTGCCCATGGACTACTCTGATTTTCACCCACAGGCACTCAGTCCCATCCTGACCGTAGTCCAGTTCAAGGATATCAAAGCCCTCTCTAACATAGAGGGCTACCCTGCCTCCTCTTCTGCCCTTCCTGTCCTTCCTAAAGAGGTTATACCCCACCATGGGTACACTCCAGTTGTACGAGTCGTCCCACCACGTCTCCGCAATGGCAACGACATCGTAGTCTCCTTGCCCTACCACAGCTTCCAGCTCCTCCTTCTTATTTCCCATGCTGCATGCATTGGTGTAAATGCACTTCAGCTGGGCAGGCGTAGCTTCAGCCTTCGTAATAGGGCTTCTCCCCAACTGAGCGGTCCTTGACTTAACTAAGGCCACAGTGCCAGTTTGCTGCCTACCATCCCCAGCTGCACTCACCCCATCTTGCTTAGTGGTGATATACCGGCAGGCATCGCCAGCACACCACCCCTTTGCCACTGAAGTCTCACCTCCAGGCTCACTCCCATCCTGCCTGGCCTCCATCCCCTCCCCCCTCACATCTAGTTTAAAGCTCGATTTATGAGCTTAACTAGGTTTTTGGTGAGGGCTTTTGTCCCCCTAGCAGACAGGCGTGTCCCATCCTTAGTAATAAAGCCTGGGGGTGCGTGGGCCTCCCCATGATTAAAGAACCCAAAGCCCCTCTTCTCACACCAGTCCCTAAGCCATTCATTAACCCGCTTCTTATTCCTCATTTCCTGCTCCTGGTTCCTTAGTATTGGGATGGAGTTGAATATTACCTGTGCCCCAGAGCCCTCGATCGTTCTCCCAAGTGCCGTGAAGTCCCTTTTAATGGCTTTAGGCCTTCTACGTTCTATTTCTTCATTACCAATTTGAAAAACTAAGAGCAGGTAGTAGTCCGTATCTTTGACCAGGGAAGGGAGTTTTCTAGTAACGTCCCTCACTGATGCTCCCGGCAAACAGCAGACCTCCCTATGGAGCAGGTCTGGCCTACAGATGGGACCTTCCATTCCTTTGAGAAGGGAATCCCCCAAGACAATCACCCTCCTCTTCTTTTTAACTGAGGATGTTTTTAAGGCTGTGGGAGGATGATGGGGTTTCGGAAACATTTCTAGGCTGTGGGTGCAGCCCTCTTCATCTTTAGGGCTAGGATCCACTGTCAGCACCTCATATTTGTTCCCCAGAGAGATCTGGGGGTTAATTGCCTGGGTGGGGGGCAGGAACCTGCTGCCATTCCCCCTCTCTGTCTCTCCCATCCTTGCAGCTTACCGGTGGGTGGTGATCAGCTTCACTGGCTCCAGCAGCCTGTGAGAGGGTCCTGCTCCACTCGTCTATCTCCTTCTCACACTCCCTGATGGCCCTCAGCCTAGCCACTTCCTTTCTCAGCTCTTCCACCATATGAAGCAGTTCCCCTACCCGAGCACAGCTTCCACAGGAGGAGCCAGTGCCAGAGGCATGAGCCACTATGGGAGGGGGGCACTGCCTGCAGCCCAGGGTCTGGGTAGCTGCATGTGCCCACCGGGGCTCCATCTGGGTGGCGGCCTCCATCACGCTTGGTGCGGCCTTAGTCTTTCGTCGGGTATCCACCATTTTCCTCAATCCCTTCCGACCGTGCTCCAGCCCTTCCCTGCTCGCCCTGCCCGCCCTAACTGCCGCTCAAACTGCCTTTTTTAATGAGCCCCGCACCTCTTTGCCCCGCTCCTCTTTGCCTGTGCTCCAGTCGCTGTGCTCCCTAAGGGCCCTTTAAATCCCCCGCGGGAGCTTCCGGGACCGCCCCCTCTTGTCAGTCATAGAGCGGGATCTGCCGTTGAGCCCGGAGCCCGGCGCCGATTTTCCGATTGAGTTTTTTTAGGGTTTTTCCCCGTTCGGGAAGCACCCAGTCACCTATGGCTACCCCAAAAAGCCGAACTCACCATCCTGTCGCTGGATGCAGCTGAATAAGCTTATATCCTTTAACTTCTCCCCAGAACCTGATAGCGCTATCTCTGAGATCTCCGGCTTCGCCGTCTCCCACATAATTATCCATCAGCTGCTTACTTCAGCCTTCCCACTGCATCCTTAGGATGATCGAACGCACTCCCATGGACTTCACCAGCATCCGCACTCCTTCAGGGCCCACAAATCATCTGCAACATCTTCACAGCCATGGCTATACTCATGCTCCTGATGCCAGTCGGGGTCGTCCAAGTATCACGTCAGGGTCACCATTTGTTGCATCTCAACAACACTCCCCTGTACCGGACTCTCGCACCACTCCGGCGAGGACCATTGAGACACAGACTCTAATACAGAGGAAGCTCAAAATGGCAACTTTATTGATTGCGCAGTCTGCCTTTATAGTCCTGTCCCACAAGAGGCCCTCCTTTGTGGCCGTTCCTTACCTCTATCATCACTTCCCATGTATCTTCCTGACCTAGTGTGCCCACATGAGCGTCGAGGATGTTCCAGCCGGAAACCAAGAACTTCTCAGTGAGGGGGGAACCTCCACCCCCTCGGACTGCCTCTTTGAAGCAAGGATTCCACTGGTGAGAGTTAAAGAATTAAAGCATCCTTTTTGGCTTTTAGTTTCGTTGCCTGCTCATAAGTCAGTGGTGAAAGCTCTGCATGATTGGGCTTGAAAGGTACCTAATTTGGGTTTGGGGTTAAAGTCCCCAACTTGGTATATTTGGTATATTTGTTAATACAGATTTTGGTATTTGGTATTTTGGTTTGGGCCCCAATTTGGTGCATAATCCTTATTTTGGTTTGGGTTTGTTTCTCGTTTTACTTTGTCTGTGACTGTCTGCGTGAGGGACTCTCTGTGTGTAACTGTCTGTGTGAATGGTGACTGTGATTGCCTGTGTGAAGGGTTAGAGTCCTAACTGGTTTAAATTTGGAAAACTGACTTTGGAACAGCTTGCTGACCTGTTTTATGTAAACTGACTTTGATGTGGTTTGTTGATTTGTTCTGTTTAAGATCTTGAGACTGCGATCTGTGATCTGTTTGGTTTGCTTGTGATCTGCCAGCAATCACCTGTTTTAATATGCATGCAGGTTTATTGCAAGAAGATGTTTGTGTTGTTTAGAAATCCCCTCTGGGGTGCATTTTAATGCATTGGAAACAACTAGGTGAGCCTCCAGGAGGAACAGCAACAAAAGAAAATTTAATTAAATACTATAATCAGTGGTGCCTGTAGTATAAATCAGATGAGGGAGAATGATGGTCTGCTAAAGGGTCACTGAATTATAATGCTTGGTTGCAATTAATGCTTTTTCTAAAGAGGGAACAAAAATGGGACAACTATATATTCGGATATGTTTTAAGCTTTGTAGAATTACTCAGAGCAACAAAAAGAATGTGAGATAAATTTAGCGCCTAGTAAACTCCTTGTTTTAGCCTTGGAAAAGAAAAGGGAAAGGCTTTGAAAAAATGAAGTAGATGAAATAAAATGATGCTTGGGGTGATCGATCGTTAATTGGAGCAGAAACTTTCAGTCCAATAGCAGGGTGAATGAGAGGTAAACAGGGAGAAGTTCTGCCAACTCCCTTATGTCAGACAATGGAAAATGCAGAAGAGGTGATTTATTATATAGTCTCTATTTCCCATTTTTATTACTGATTTGAACAATTGGAAATTAGCAGCTGAAAATCATACAGACGATTCAAATTGAACAGCTAGCGCTTTTGAGAGAATGATTAAAATACAAAACTCTGAGTGGAAAAACATTAGGGCAATTCTGCAAGTGTTGTTTGATGATTCATAAAGCAGAGATCAGGAGCTTTACGGAGAACAGTGACTATTGTTTTCATGGAGCTGAAGCATGAGACTCGGGAAAGATAAGAAATACAGAGAGAAAAAAGGATTGATAGTGGTGCTAGAAGGGAACACTTGTGGAAAAGAGGATATAGGAAGGACACAGGGGAGGGGGTCAAGGCTGGAGCTCTCTTACCACAGAAAGTCTGGGTACAGCGAGGAGAAAATCAGTGTGCTTAATGTAAACAGGAGGGGCACTGGAAGTGGGAATGCCCTCTTTTAAATTAAGGTACCCTTGGAATCCCCTGTTCTCCGTAGAAAAGTATAGATAAATAATAAATTATAATAAATTATTATTGTTATTGTTATTGTTATTGTTATTGTTATTGTTATTGTTATTGTTATTGTTATTGTTATTGTTATTGTTATTGTTATTATTGTTATTATTGGTGTGATGGGAGCCAGGGAAAGATGACCATTTTTTTAAATCTTTGAAATTTAAATTAGGAAAACAGTGGGAAACTTGTCAGGTTTTGTATTTGCCAGGCTCCCCAAAGCCGTTGTTAGGAAAGGATTTCCTTGAAAAATTAGAAGCTCAAATAAGATTTGGAGAAAGGGAAGTTGAAGTTTCTATATCAGAATCTAAATATATCGAAGTGACAGCTTTATTATTACAGGATGTCAACATTCAAAGAAAATAATCCCTCGAGAGTTTGGAAATGCTGTGGTCCCAACAGTGTGGGCTGGAGGTACCTCTGGGAGGTCCAAGTGAGTAGAACGTATAAGAGGTGATTTGAAACCAGGATCGGTCCCCGTAAGAATTAAACAATACACCTTGAAAATAGAAGCTAAGCTTGAGTTAGTATCAGTAATCCAGAAATTCTTGAAAGATAAGTTGTCAGTTGGATGTGAGTCAAACTACAATATCCCAATTTACTCGTTAAAAGGCAAATTGTAAGGGTTGCCTTTTAGTACAGGATCTTAGAGCAATGAATCATATTGTTCAGGACATACAGCCAGTGGTTGCAAATCCCTACACTCCTTTAATAGCTTTAACTGAAATAATAGGGTTGGTTTACAGTGCTAGACGTATAGGATGCCTTTTTCTGCATTCCCCCTGAAAAGGGAAATCAAGAGCTTTTTGCTTTCAAATGGGAAAATCCTGAAACTGGCAGAAAAACTCAGTATACATAGTCTGTTCTACCCCAAGGATTGAAAAACAGTCTGATAGTTTTTGGGAATTAATCAGCCAAAGAACTAGAAATATGGGAAAAAGAAAATGATGGGGGAACAGTATTACAGTGTGTGGATGATATCCTCATTGCTGCAACTGCTAGTGAAGATTGTTTGTAACTGACTATGAATCTTTTAAACTTTTTGGACTAAGTGGATAGTTTCCAGAGAGAAGGCTAGAAGAACTGTGACTTGGATTTGAGATACAAAAAGGACAGGGACAACTGGGAACAGAAAGAAAAGAAACTATTTGACATCTATCCCGGACATTTCATGAGTTGAGAACTTTTATTGGGATGGCAGGATAGTGTTGGCTCTGGATTTCAAATTATGAACTGTTAGTTAAACCTTTGTATGAGATGTTGAAGACATCTACCCCTGAGCACCTGGATTGGACTGATAACAGCAGGGCAGCCTACAAATATTTGAAATTGTCTTTCATAAAAGCACCAGCACTTGGGCCTCCAGACTTATCAAAATATTTTGATGAGAGGCGTGGGATAGCCCTGGGAGTGCTATTGCAATTTCTGGGGGAGCAGAGATGCTCAGTGACCTCTCTCTCAAAAGAACTGAATAATGTCAGCCGAGGATGGCTGGCCTGCCTGAAAGCAGTTGCTGCCACAGTAATATTGATCTGGGAAGCTTGCAGATTTACAATGTGTCAGAAGATGACGGCATATGTATCACATATGGTCAACACTGTCTTGGAACAAAAAAGAGGACATTGGCTCTCTCCTAGTCAAATGGTAAAGTACCAGGTGATATTATTAGAGCAAGATGATGTCCTCAAGACCACCTCAGTTGTTAACCTGGCAGTGTTTCTCTCTACTGACCATGTGGAAGGGACTCCTGAGTGCGATTGTTTGCAGACAACTGAAGCATATTCCAGCCATCTGGACCTTAAAGATCAACCATTTGAAAATACAGACTGGTAATTATTTACAGACGGGAGCAGTTTTGTGTAAGGAGGTAAAAAAAAGGTTGTTGGGGTATGCAGGTGCCATAATAAGCTCCATAGTGGAAGCTCGTGCTTTGCCATCAACAACCTCTGCTCAGAAAGCCAAATTAGTGGCCCTAACAAGGGCCTTGTGTTTGAGTCAAGACAGGAGAGTCAATATATAGACAGATTCCAAATATGCCTTTGGCGTTGTGCATGCCCATGGAGCTACACGGAAAGAGAGGGAGCTTTTAACAGCACAAGGCACTGGAATCAAGCATACAGAATATTTTCAAAATTACTAGCCAGTATTCAGAAACCTACAGAAGTGGCTTGCATTGTAAGGCATATCAATTGGAGACATCTAATATTAGATTGGGAAATCAATTGGCTGATAAAGCTGCTAAAGAGGCTGCAGAAACAGGTATAATGGGTTTTGTGCCAGAGAGAGGGATGAAATTGCCAAAACCAGCTCCTAGATAGGATAATAAGGACCCTAGATTGATTAAGGCATTGCAGGTGAAAGAGCAAAATTATGGGTGGTTTGTCACCCCCACCAGGGAGGTGGTAATGCCTCTTTTCCTTTTAAGGGAATTGGCCAAAAGGGAACATGGGGGAACAGAGAAGTACATTGGGGAACAGAGAATCTTTTAAAACATTTGAAGAAAGTAGTTATAGGAAGGGCCATGACAGAAATTGTTTGTTCAGTTACAGAAAATGTCTGCTATGCCAAAGAAACTATCTCAATGCCAACAATCGAGTAATGTTTGGAAATGGTAGGGAAGGAAAGTCCCCTAGAAATTACCGGCAAATAGATTTTACTGACTTATCCCAAAAAAGGGTAGAGATATAATCTAGTTTTAGTAGATACCTTTTCAAACTGGCCAGAGGCTTTCCCTGCTCACACCAATAAGGCAAGAGAAGTAGTAAAATTTTACTTAAAGAATTTATTCCAAGGTTTGAGGTGCCTTTAGGAATGTCTTAGGACAGATGTCCTCATTCTGTGGCAGAAGTAATCAAACAACTAAGCAGTGTTCTGGGAATATCTGGGGATTTCATACACCTTATAGGCCTCAATCCAGTGGGAAAATGAAGAGGATGAATTATACTTTGAAATTACAGTTGACTAAAATATGTCAGGAAACCTCTATGACCTGGGTAAAAGCACTACCTTTAGTGTTACTAAGAATTCAAATTCCACCTTGACACGGAGGCCTTAGCTTCTTGTTTATTCAGAACTACAGCTATCACTGCCCATAGGCATCCAGGCCATCCCTTTTTAAAAGATGGTTGGACGAGGTGCTGAGGGGCATGATTTAGTGGTTGATAGGAATGGTTGGACTTGATGATCCTAGAGATCTTTTCCACCCTAGTGATTCTATGATTCTATGTTGCACAGGCCTGATAAAGAATGCTCACTTTCTAAAACTCCAAAAGAAGTCTTAGAGAGTTTTATATGCCGACATTTTTGGTATCAGTGTGACTGCAAGTGCAAAACACGGGATAATGGAGAGAGGAAGGCAGCAGGCCTAGCAGTAGGAGCAGCGCTTCACAGAATAACCAGGTTGGAAGAGACCCACTGGATCGTCGAGTCCAACCATTCCCACCAATCCCTAAATCATGCTCCTATGTATCTCATCCACCCTAATCTTAAACACCTCTCGAAGTCACAGAATCACAGAATGACCAGGTTGGAAGAGAACCACTGTATCGTCGAGTCCAACCATTCCCACCAATCCCTAAATCATGCTCCTAAGCACCTCATCTACCCTAACCTTAAACACCTCCAGGGACGGTGACTCAACCACCTCTCTTGGCAGACCGTTCCAATGCCTAACCACCCTCTCCGTGAAGAACTTTTTCCTAATCTCAAGCCTAAATCTCCCCTGGTGGAGCTTGAGGCCATTCCCTCTCGTCCTGTCCCCTGTCACTTGGGAGAAGAGGCCAACTCCCTCCTCTCCACAACCTCCCTTCAGGTAGTTGTATAGAGTAATAAGATCTCCCCTCAGCCTCCTCTTCTCCAGGCTAAACAACCCCAGCTCTCTCAGCCGCTCCTCATAAGATTTGTTCTCCAGCCCCTTCACCAGCTTTGTTGCCCTTCTCTGGACTCGCTCCAGAGCCACAACATCCTTCTTGTGGTGAGGGGCCCAGAACTGAACACAGTATTCGAGGTGTGGTCTCACCAGTGCTGAGTACAGGGAGAGAATAACCTCCCTGGACCTGCTGGTTACGCGGTTCCTGATACAAGCCAAGATGCCATTGGACTTCTTGGCCACCTGGGTACACTGCTGGCTCATGTTCAGTCGGTTGTCAACCAACACCCCCAGGTCCTTCTCCTCCTGGCAGCTTTCCAGCCAGGCTTCTCCAAGTTTGTACCTCTGGTTAGGGTTGTTGTGCCCCAAATGCAGGACTCGGCATTTGGCCTTGTTAAACCTCATGCCGTTGGTCTCAGCCCAGCAGTCCAGCCTGTTCAGGTCCCTTTGCAGAGCCTCCCGACCCTCCAGCAGATCGACACTTCCACCCAGCTTGGTATCATCTGCAAACGTGCTAAGGGAGGACTCAATGCCTTCATCCAGGTCGTTGATAAAGACATTAAACAGGACTGGACCCAGGACTGAGCCCTGGGAAACCCCACTTGTCACTGGCCTCCAGCTGGATTTAACTCCATTTACCACCACCCTCTGGGCCCGGTCATCCAACCAGTTTTTCACCCAGGAGAGTGTACACCCATCCAGGCCTGAGGCCAACATTTTCCGAAGCAGAATGCTGTGAGAAACTGTATCAAAGGCTTTACTGAAGTCCAGGAAGACCACATCCACAACCTTTCCCTTGTCCAAGAGTCTAGACTCTCAGTCATAGTAGGTGATCAGATTACTCTGGCAAGACCTGCCTTTCATGAACTGATGTTGACTGGGCCTGATCACCTGGTTCTCTTGCAAGTGCTTCTTGATAGCACTCAAGATCACCCGCTCCATGACTTTCCCCGGTACCGAGGTCAGATTGACAGGCCTGTAGTTCCCCGGATCCTCCCTGCGCCCCTTCTTATAGATGGGCATGACATCAGCCAGCCTCCAGACCAGCAGAACCTTCCCAGTCATCCAGGACTGCTGGAAGATGATAGAAAGGGGTTTGGCCAGCACATCTGCCAGTTCCCTCAAAACTCTTGGGTGGACTCCATCCGGCCCCATAGACTTGTGGGCATCTAGCTGGGCAAGCAAGTCTCTAACCACCTCCTCTTGGACCTTGGGAATCTCATACTTCTCATCCAACCCTTGGGGTTGTGCACAGAGGGAACAATTTTCCTTACTGTTAAAGACTGAGGCAAAGTAGGCATTGAGCACTTCAGCCTTGTCTTCGTCCCCTGTTACTGTTGTTCCCTCTGCATCTACTAGGGACTGGAGATTCTCCCTAGTCCTCATTTGCTGTTGACGTATTTGTAGAAAGACTTTTTGTTTTCTTTCACAGTCTTGGCCAATCGCATTTCTAGTTGGGCCTTAGCCCTCCTGATTTTTTCCCTGCACATTCTCACTTCCTCCCTATAGTCCACCCAGGATGCCTGCCCCTTCCTCCAGAGGTCGTAGACCCTCCTCTTCCTATTGATGCCTCTTAGGACCTCCCTACTCAACCATGCTGGTTTCTTACCCCTCCGGCTACTTTTCCGGAACATGGGGACGGCTTTCCCCTGAGCTGCTAGGAATTCCTGCTTGAAGAGCGCCCAGCCCTCATGGACACCTTTGCCTTCAAAGAGCACCTCCCACGGGACTTTTCCAACCAGCCTTCTGAACAGCCCAAAGTCTGCTCTCTGAAAGTTGAGGGCGACTGTTCTGCTAACCTCCTTCTTCATTTTACCCCGCACTGAGAACTCTATCATCTCATGATGAGTCAAAGATGAATTCGCTCAGTGTGCGGAAGACAGGTGCTTTGTACATGAGCTCCTCACGTCGGCTGATGCCCAGTGCCCTCCAAAGTTCACCCCCAGCACAATGTGTCAGAAGTAGTTCCCTGAGAAGTGGGTTTTGAAGCTGATGGGGAAACGGTCCAGCGTGATCATGTTGTTGGTGAGGTAAATTCCCAGGATCACAGCTTTCAGGCATTTTATTGGCAGGGCCTCTTTGGTCATTTCTTTGGCCAGGTCCATCAGCCCAGTCAGAGGTCTGCTCTTCTTAATCTCAAAAAATTGTGTCCCAGTATGATTGTACTGAAGCTCCCTGATGTAGCGCTGTACAGCTTCCAGGCACTCAGGGATAGGGGTGGATGGCTGGAACGCAGGCACACTTGGTATGGGAATCTTGGGCAGGTCGGCGGCGCCCCAGATGCTTCGCGCCACCCGCTCCCCGTCGGGGTGGATCCTGCCCACGTGCCGCCACATCCACTCCCAGGTGGGCTCGTCCACAGGCAGCCCCCCACAGTTCACGAAGAAGGGGATGCCGCCGTCGCGGAGATCCTCCTCGCCCTCCTCCTCCTGCTGCTCCTCGTCCCGCGCCGCCGCCTCACCGGTCGGGGGGCGCCTGGCGGCCCCGCCGCCCCCCGGCAGCGGCATCGCCTGTGCTCAGCGCCCGCCGCGGGGCCGCCGCAGGGCCGCCGGGGGCCGTGCCCCACATGGCCGGTCCCTGCAGAGCACTGGGCGGAGGGGGCTCGGTTGAGCGGGGAGAGCGAGGCGGGCGGGGTGGAAAAATCTAGAATGAAAACAGTACAGCTTCTCTAACAGCAGCTCTCCTTCGCGCCTGGGCCTCAGGGAGAGAGACTACAGTTCCCAAGAGTGTTTGCACGTCCCGCGCACATGCATATGAGGACCTGCTTCTCAAGTGCAGCGGCAGCTACCGTGGCACTAAGCGCGATCTTCTGTGGGCGTGAGGTGGTGTGTGTGCAGTCATGGGCCAGACTACAACTCCCAGCGGCCTCTCACGTCTCGCACATGTGCACGGTCCTGGCCCGGTCGTACTCCATGTTGTCGCCGTAGGTGGGTGGAGGGAAGGGAGTAATCGAGACGGTGAGGAGGAGGGGGTGAGAGTTAAGACTTTAGTCGCTGTTGTCGCTGCCTGCTTAGACTCATGCCTGGTAGTTTCGTTCACCCATGGTAAGTAATGGCGCTCGGTGTTTATTAGTGTCTGTGCGCACGGGAGTCGGCGATGAGGGGGAGGGGATGCGGCCCGCGCGCAGGGTGGGGGAACGGGGTCTTGAGGCACCGTGTCTGACCTGGCGCTCGCGTGCTCTTTCTGTCTTTTGTCTGTCTTGATACAAAAAACCTTACACTTAATAATTTAATTTAACCATTAAAGCAGGTACACTTTTATTCAGCGCTGGAGAAGAATCGGGATTTGTCCTCAGAGTACTTCTGCCGAGCAGTGATTTCACAGAAAATTTATACACAGAATTGTTTTCAAATTCATACCTTTCCCCGAAATGACAAGTATACAAGCAAGTTTTCTTTTGAAGGTGTTAAGCGTTCTGTTGTCCACTGACTGGTAGGTGATTTTCTTCACTTGATCCAAGTTCTTTCATCTTGGTTGCTGCGAAGGCTGTTAACAATACTTAGCATGGTCCATTCCACTGTTCTCCCAGTAGTTTTCCTGTAAAATCTTTAACAGAAAACCCATCCCAAGGTGTAAAAGGATGTACAGGTCGATCTTAAACCTCAATGCCATGCAGCTTGTTTTTTGGGGTTTTTTTGGGGGGTTTTTTGGTTTTTTAATTTTGTTTGTTGTTTGATTGGTTGTTTTTTTTTGTTGTTTTGCTTTTTGTTGGGGTTTTGTTTGTTTCTCAAGCAAGTTCAGTTGGTTTTGTTAGCTGATTGTACAAATTCTCACCTAATTCTGTGAGGTCTTCTCCTGTATACCTCAATTAGTATACAGGGCTAATACTTTTCTTTCGCTATTTCAAAACCTAAGTAAGGCCAAAGGAAGCACTTGATGCCAATACAGATTGGCTTCTTGACAAATTTTAGCTGATGGATGTTTTATCAGCAACAATCTGATGATTCATTTTCTCCACCTGGCCTCTAGCCTGTGGTCAGTATGGAGAATGTAACTGCCAATCAATTCTTAAAATTTCACTAATCTTTTTACCACTTTATCACAAATGTGTACCTCTACCTGATACTATTACTGCAGGCACTCCAAAACGAGGTATAATTTCATTCAACAATACTCTTGTGACTTCTGCTTTATTTGTACTGCAAGGAAAAGCTTCTGGCCAACCTGAGAAAGTATCTGTTAATGCTAATGAATACCAGTGCACCCCCCCCCCCTCTTTTATTGGGAGTTCAGAGAGATCTATTTGCATTCCTATTATTTATACAGAATATCTGTGCCCCAAAGGGTTTGTTTGGTTTGTTTTGGTTTACTTTGGGGTTTTGTTGTTTTATTTGTAACTCCTCTAAGACCAGTTTCCATAGCACTCCTGATGGCATTGTTATTTGTCCATCTAGAACATAAAATCACCCATTATCTACTTCTCTTCCTGCCATATTGATAATCAAGTTTCTATCTTCCCTTGAATATTTCTCCAATTTTAAATCAGAATCAGGGATTTGAAGTTTACCGTCTGGAATCAAAGCAGATATTACTTCTGCCTTTTTCTGCGGCCATCCTGGCCTCAAAATTTCCTGCCAATTTGTTACCAATTTTCCTGATACTGGGCTAGGTGAATTAACCATTGATGAACAGGATAACCATTGTTTAGCAGCTCGAGATAAACACAAAGAAAGGGCTAACGCTTAAGGGTAAAGGGAATAGTAATAATTTAGCCGAAGCAACTGACACTTAAAGAATAGCGGAATAGAAGCTGCTCACACTTAAAGAATACACAGGATGACAGTTGTTTAGCTAAAGCAACATATTTCTATAAGCCTTTATGTAGGAAGGGAGTCTGTTGCTAGAAGATTTCTGATAAGCAGGACAAGTCATCTGGACCTGTGATAAGAGCAAAAACAACACTGATAAAGATGCCAAGGATCCGGAGAACACGGACACAGATTGAAGTTAAAGGAAGTTAAGACAACTGACTCCATCCCTGAGAAAACCCTGCACAGGCACAAAACAGGAAGAAGACTCTTCTCAAACTCATTATAATAAGAAGCGGGGAAAGGTTATGAATATGAATAGGCGTTTGGGGGAATATGTAACAGTTTACTGTATAAAGCCAAGACAAGTTGCCACGATGGGTACACCCGTTGTTTTGGAGAAATAATTCTCCTGTGCGTCTCAGCGCTGAATGAACATACCTACTTTATAACTTTATTAAGTTATAGAGTCTTGATTCCGCATGTCATTCCAGCTAGTATTACCTCTCTGGTGACCTTTGCAGTGTGTGATAGCCACTTCTTCTGGAAGATTTACAGCTTCCAGCAGCTTTAGGATTTCTGCTGTATGTTTAATGTGTTTTCCTTGGGCAGTAAGGAGTTCTCGCTCTTTCCGTATAGCACCGTGAGCATGCACCACTCCAAAGACGTATTTTGAATCTGTCCATATATTTATCTTCCTTCCTTTTGCTATTTCCAGTGCTTGACTTAAGGCGATTATTTCGGCTTTCTGGGCTGATGTTCCTGGGGGTAATGATCTGGCCTCGATCACTTCTCTGGTGGTAGTCACTGAAGCAGCTCCACTAAGGAAAGATGCTGGATTTACAGTGTTAGTGGTGATTATATTCACATCATCTTGCTCTACCAATATGGCTTGATACTTCAAAATCTAGAGGGGGAAAGCCAGTGACCTCCTTTCTTCTCCAACACCACTGAGACTGTGTGTGACACCATGACAGTCATTTTTTTTTGGCCCATAGTCAATTTTCGGGCTTCTTGTATATTCAGAACTACAGCTGCAACTGCCCATAGGCATCCAGGCCATCCCTTGCTTACATCATCCAATTTTTCAGAGAAGTAGGCTACTGCCCTTTTAGAGGGGCCTAGCTGCTGTGTCAGCATCCCCAGGGTCATACCCTGTCTTTCATGAGAAAATAACCAGAATGGGTTTGAAACATCGTGAAGGCCTAAAGCTGGGGCCTTCATCAATTCCTTCTTTCATTGTTCACGTGCCCTTTTTGCCTCCCCAGTCCAAGCCAATTTTGATGATCCCGTTGGATATTCTTTCAATAGTTCATACAATGGTTTCACTAAGAGTCCATAGTTATATACCCATAAACGACAGCAACCTGTCATTCCCAGAAAGGTTCTGAGTTCCTTTACCATTCCTGACATGAGTGTGCAGCAAATAGCTTCCTTTTGGGGTGTTCTGAGCTCTCTGTGTCCTCTGGAGATCTCGAATCCAAGGCAAGTAAGTTGTCGCTGCATAGGCTGGGCCTTCTGCTGAAAGACCTGATACCTCCCCTTGCAATCTTCTAATAGCAGAGGGTATTACCTGACACAGGTCAAATTTACCTTTGCGTGCTTCACATTTCTGGCCTTCCAGATATCTCAGAAGCCAACATGCCTGCATAAACCTGTTCCAAAATCTCTGCTGTTACCAGTGTTTTTCCACCTGTTTTAAAGACAAACTCAATACTTTGAGTAGTTGATGATCTCTCACTTTAGATTTTGTACCTCCTGCCCCAAATATTATTTCTGTCTCTAACTGCTTTAATAAATCTCCTCTCATTAATGGTCTAGGGGCTCCTAGCAAACAAATTCATGTGTTTTCCACTTGTTTTCCAATTCATATTTAGCAGACTGCACAAAGAATGCTTTTTTGGTTTGACCAGTAGCTCCTATTATAATCACAATATTTTATTTTGATCTACAGGAATCAGTTGCTGGTTTACACAGAGGCTCCCATATCTGTCAAGAATATAACCTTTTCACTCGTATTCCCCAGCTTTATTTTAACCAGTGGATCCTCTAGGGTAATTTCCCCATGTCCCAGTCATTCAAGCTCAGCTACAACACCCGGTTCTGATTCCTCTACAGTATGCACATTGATTATTTCTTAATTCCAGACCCCATTCTCTTGCCACGTTCTCTTGCCACTCCAGATGATTTTGCAAACTGGAAAACATATCTGCACACATTACTTTACCCAATTCTCACACCTCAAGAGCAACGTTAATGGCAACAAGGTGTTATGGCCACTTTTCCCCATAATCAAGCTTATACACCAGACACCACTGATTATCAAAAAGCTTTTATTAGGGTTTATCTGTTTGTCCACCACTCGGTGGACCACTGATCCCCTTATGATCTAAGATCTTAATGATCTAAAATATATCCCAGCTGGCTTTTCTTTAAAGTGCAGCCACTCTGCCAGCCTCCCATCTTATGGGTTCTGCGTTCTGGCTCCCCAACCACAAATCACTTGCACTGCATAGGTGGATCTTTCCTTGTTGTCCTGGATCTTACATTCAGGACAACACAAATCCCAACTATATGTTACCCACAATTTCTTGTTACACCACATGCATTGTGTCAGGATGCAATAAACACCCATCAGTCATCCATATACAATCTGGACAAAATTCATCATTATTTCTACAACAAAACAAATACAATCTTGTACAAATATCTCATTTCACAGAAGGACGGAATAAATCATGCTAAGGAAATGAATTAGATAGTTTAGCTTGTTTACTAATTGAAACAAGGGCAGTTCCACAGCAGGGACAAAGGACAGGCCTGAAGACACAAGAAGTGGGGGGAGATAAGATAAAGACCATCAGAGGCAAACAGAAGACACAAAGAAACTGTGATATGCTTACAAGAGTGAGTATGCTAAATAAGTTCCAAAAAACAATGGACACGTAACATGTAACTGGTTAACCAGTATTTCCTGGAACCCACACAAACATGTATGTTTAACCTGTATAGAAGTCATGCAGCCAGTGGGGGACTCATTAGTGGGACACATTAGGTGGACTTAACCCATGTGTGTGCCGGCATTGCTTATTAAAACCATTCCTGCTTTATAATCAAATTGGTATTGATAATTGGGATTGACTTTTCACAGCACCACCACAAAAATAACCCACACAGAGCACAACATTAACTTATTCACTTCAAAATGACATACAGAGATCAAATATTCACTGCAAAACAACATATAGTGCCATATAATTTCATTTTGTTTGGTTAATATCACTCTACAACCAAGACCTCCTGACCACACCGACAAAAAACAGAAACCAGGTATTAGTTAATGCTCCTGTTACAAGCAAGACCTCCTCAGAAAAATACTCCTGTTACAACAAACACCTCCCTGACTTCAATGTATGCCTATAAGACGCTAGCAGTCCGGCATACGCTCTACTCAGCGTTATACAGTAACGACTTATGAGGAGCCAAGCCAAATGGACCGATCCCCAAACCGAAGGAAAAAATTTTTGAAGTGTACCTTTTAATCTTGTGGTCCTTGTCTGTCCCTGCAGAGATCCAGTTGAGAAGAGGAGTCTCTCCAGAGAAATCCCTGGGGATACCCAAGAAAGTCCCATTCTCCATGGGTCCTGCAGCTGGGCAGAGAGGGTGCCATCTGGGATGCCAAATCTGAAACAAAGAAACTCACACTTAACAGTTTAATTTAACTATTAAGGCAGGTACACTTTATTCAGCGCTGGAGAACACTTTGGGATTTGTCCTCAGAGTGCTTCTGCCGAGCAGTGACTTCACAGAAAATTTATACACAGAATTGTTTTCAAATTCATATCTTTCCCCGAAATGACAAGTATACCTTGTTCCCGGAACCTCATTGCATATCCAGGGAGAATGAAATCAGATCAGCTCAGAGTTGTTAAGGTGTGGCCATATCTGAGTGGTCAATCTCAACAACTCTGGGCAACAAGAAGATAAGGGTAGTTATAATTATCTTAGTGGTTATTTTGTTTCTAACACATTATAGTTGATGTTCCATCCCACCATTTACAAATCGCCATTTCACTCTGTCCCCTTCTCTTCCTACCCTACCCCTGCTTTCTCCTCCTGCCGGGCCTCCTGTCATGGTCCCGACCACCGCTGCTGCCTCTTAGATATCGTCGCCACAGTGCCCAGTTGGCTGGGAGAAGATGCGAAAATGGCCACCGGCAACTACTTTGGTTTCACCCATAGCGGGGCTGCTGCCCAGTATAGGTAACTGCCGCAACCCCGCCCTGCCTCTCCCTCTGTCCAGGCCCGGAGCTACCTCTCCCCTCTTCGCCTCCGGTCCCTTGTCTCTGATCGGGATCTCCCCACCCCCTCGGGAGTGAGTGCTCCCATACCCCGCCTGGTGTGGGGGCCTTCTGCATCCCGCTTGTTCAGGATCTTTGTACTTGGGACTCTTCTGCTTGTCTGCCCCGCCCATGGGTGTGTTTTCTTATCCTCCTGGCAAGAGCCTCCCTGTATCCCCAGTGGTGTGAGGGTGGGGAGGTGGAGCCGGGCACCACGGAGGAAGAGAATCAGCATCAGGTCTCAAGGCCCTTAAATTAAAATGGCCATTTGTAGTTCACAACACTAGCGAGTTATTATCTGTTGCCTTCAGGCCCTTCTTCAGCTTCAGAGAAACTATCTATTGTTTCCTGGAAATGGACATCGAGTACATACATTTTCATTTATAATATAATATATATAATAAAAGAAGAGGTTTAAATTTCGTTCATCTTCTAGTCCTTTTAAGATTGGGTGTTCACAGTATGTTTTACTTGATAGTTATAGTGAAATTTGAAACTGGGTCATCGTGGGATGAAGGAGTTTCTAAATAGCATAGAGGATTTTTTTTTTTGTAAATAAACACTAAGTGAATAATAAATTGAGATCCATCTGTAGTTTTGAAGTGGAGATTATTTTTTTTAATTATTATTCCTTTTATTGAGGTGGTTTATAGACTTAAGAACCTGAACAACTCATTTGAAATTTCCTTTTGAGTTGTAATATAAAAACATAATTGGAATACAACTCAAGTTCAAAATTGTTTTCATAGTTAATCCTAAATGCGTTCTTGAGAAAATTGAAAAACTGATTGAAAGAAACTTTTTCCTTTGTTATCATAAGCACAAGATGCTATTCTGTTTGCGTCTTATCAAAAGACTGCACCCCATAAATGGTTTGTATGTTTACCACATCTGAAAGTGAAGAGACATAGCAATTGGGTTAAAACAGTCCTTTCATAAGAATAAATCTAATATTTTGAGCAGAAAACACAGGATTCACTTAAAATGCCTAAAAGGGAACTTCATGAAGCATGTCTGGCAGGTTCTTAATAGCTTGTTTACGGAGTGCTACAAAATGTGTGTTCTACTCCAGTATAATTGAGAAAGAGATGGTGGTGGCAGGGGAAGATAATAAAAGACTTAATATTGCAACAAGTCCTCCATGATTCTTACTAGTATTCAAAGTAACAATTTATAGAATAATAAAATTCCTGTGTCATTAGAAACTAGGATAATAGAGAATACAAATGGATGTTTATCTGCATAGTTAATACATAGGCGAGTCTCATAAATCTACAAAACCAAAAAAAAATTCTGGTCACAGGACTAATCCACAGATTTTTAAAAAGTTGCTCAAAATAACAAGTGATTTTGTGGACAAATCAGACACTTGAAAGCGAAGACCTTAATTTTTTTATATATGCCAATTAGAAGTCATAATACTGTAGCTTTTATAGCAAGTAACAGAAACTTTGATAATTAACTTTGATAAGTCACATTTTTGGGGGGTTCTTTCGATGAAATAGATGTCAAAAATTCTGATGCACTGGCAGAACTTTAGGGTGCAGCTTTAAAGGAACCTCAGTCAGTGCTGCCTAATGATAATATATAGAATCCTGTTGATTTCAGCACTTACTTTAGCTAAGTGCAAAAAACCTGTGCAATTCTTTTTAGGATACAAGCCTTTCTTGGAATATCTCACAGTATGAAACTTAAATTTCATCTTGACTGCAGTGTGCTTCCTGATGCCCTGTTCCTGAAGGGTCCCTCATACAGGGGCATAATCACGAGTGACTGAATACATTTTTCTGGCATCTTTTTCTCTCCTTTCATCTTTTTCATAATCATGCAGGCCCAAGAAAATTGTCATCAGTAGTCATCATGACTTCACCAAGGGGAAGTTGTGCTTGATCAACTTGATAAGCTCCTGCAATGAAATGACTGGCCTGGTAGATGTGAGTAGAGCAGCTGATATTGTCTACCTCGACTTCAGGAAGGCCTTTGACACAGTCTCACATATCCTCATAGACAAGGTGGATGAGTGTGCAGTGAGGTGAATTAAAAGCTGGCTGAATGGCAAGTCCCAGAGGGTGGTGATGAGTAGAATGAAATCTAGTTGGAGGCTAGTAACTAGCAGCATAGCCCAGGGGTCAATACCCCAGGGGTCCAGTTCTGTTTAACATCTTCATTAATGATCTGGATGATGGGGTAGTGTACCCTCAACAAGTTTGTTGATGATACAAAACTGGGAGTAGTGGCTGATGTGCCAGAGGGTTGCACTGCCATCCAGAGAGAGAGATCTCAACAGGCTGGAGAAGCAGGCTGACAGGAACTTTGTGAAGTTCAACAGGGGGAAGTGCAAAGTCCTGCACCTGGAAGGAACAATCCCAGGGACCAATATATGCTGGGGGCCTCCCAGCTGGAAAGCAGCTCGGCAGAAAAGGACCTGATGGGTCCTGGTGAACACCAAGTTGAACTTGAGCCAATAATATGCCCTGGCAGCAAAGAAGGCAAATGGCATCCTGGGCTGCGTTAGACAGTATTGCCAGCAGGTCGAGGGAGCTGGCTGATCCTTCCTCTCTACTCAGCACTGGTGAGGCCACACCTGGAGTCCTGTGTCCAATTCTGGGCTATCCAGTGCAAGGGGGACATGGGCATAGTGGAGAGATAGTCCAATGAAAGGCCACAAAGATGATAAAGGAACTGGAGCGTCTCTCCTATGAGGAAAGGCTGAGAGAGCTGGGGCTGTTCAGCCCGGAGATGAGAAGGCTCAGGGGGGATCTTATTAATATAAATACTTGAAGAAAGTGTGCAAAGAGGACAAAGCCAGGCTCTTTTCAGTGGTGCCCAGTGACAGGACCATAGGCAATGGGCACAAATTGAAACACAGGAGGTTCCCTGTGAACATCAAGAAACATTTTTTTTTTACTGTGAGGGTGACTGAGCACTGGCGCAGGTTGCCTAGGGAACTTGTGGAGTCTCCCTCCTTGGAGATGTTCAGAAGCTCTCTGGACATGGTCCTGGGCTCTAGATGGTCCTGCTTGAGTGGGATTGGACCCTCAGAGGTCCCTTCCAACTTCAACCATTCTGTGATTGTTTCATGTTTAATGTGAGGAGTGACTGAGAGAGCTGGGGTTGTTTAGCCTGGAGAAGAGGAGGCTGAGGGGAGACCTCATTGCTCTCTACAACTACCTAAAAGGAAGTTGTGGAGAGGAGGGCGCTGGCCTCTTCTGCCAAGTGACAGGGGACAGGACAAGAGGGAATGGCCTCAAGCTCCACCAGGGGAGGTTTAGGCTGGACATTAGGAAAAAAATTTTCACGGAAATGGTCACTGGGCATTGGAAAAGGCTGCCCAGGGAGGTGGTTGAGTCACCTTCCCTGGAGGTGTTTAAGGGACGGGTGGACGAGGTGCTGAGGGACATGGTTTAGTGTTTGATAGGAATGCTTGGACTCGATGATCCAGTGGGTCTTTTCCAACCTGGTGATTCTATGATTCTATGAAAATAGTCTGCATTTTCATATAAATACCTCCTCCACATAGTCATGGCTCACTGGCAGGACATCGCTTTGCAAGGCAGCAAGAGTTGTAGGAGTCACTGGTTCAGCTGCTGTGTTTGATTTTTCTTCCTGTGTTTATACTGCAGCAGCATTTTTTGTTTTAACACTTTCAGCCGATTTCATTTATCATAGAACCATAGAACAGTTAGGGTTGGAAGGGACCTTAGAGATCATCTAATTCCAACCCCCCTGCCATGGGCAGGGACATCCCACTAGATCAGGCTGCCCGAGGCCCCATCCAACCTGGCCTTGAACGCCTCCAAGGATGGGGCAGCCACAACTTCCCTGGGCAACCTGTTTGAGTGCCCCACCACTCGTATGGTGAAGAAATTCTTCCTAATGTCTAGCCTAAATCTGCCCTTCTCCAGTTTATACCCTTTCCCCCTTGTCCTATCACCACAAGCCTTTATGAATAGTCCCTCTCCAGCTTTCTTGTAGGCTCCTCTCAGGTACTGGAAGGTTGCTATAAGATCTCCTTGGAGCCTTCACTTCTCCAGGCTGAACAAGCCCAACTCTCTCAGCCTGTCCTACAGTGTATTATTTAGCCAATAATACACTGTAGATACCCTTGTGGGCACCCAGTTATGTAACTAAAAAGGGTTTATAAAGAAACAGCTAAGCTCAATAAAATGTCTTCGATCCATCAGATTGAAGTCCATATGATCAATCCCCTCACCCATCCTTCTACCGCTTGTTACAGGGTAGCTTGATGTTGTCCCCCTCCCCCTTCACATCTAGTTTAAAGCCCTATCTACAAGCCCTGCAAGCTCCTGGGAAAAGACCCTTCTCCCCCTCCAAGAAAGGTGGCTCCCATCTGATACCTGTAATCCCACTGCTGTGTAGGCCATCCCATTATCAAAACCACCAAAGTTATTGCGGTGACACCAGCCACGGAGCCATGTATTAACTGACTGGATCCATTTGAGCTGTGCTATGTCACCACCTGTATTTGGAAGGAGGGAAGAAAAAAATCACCTGGGCCCCAGATTCCCTCTGTATCTGTCCCAAGGCCTTAAAATCTCTTTGAATCCCCCTTGGGCTTTGTACTGCAGCTTCATCCCCTCCCACATGGAGCAGCAATAACGGGTGATAGTATGTAGATCTCACCAGGTTGGGAAGTTCCCTTACCTTGGCTCCTGGTGGCACTCCATGCAGCCTGAGACCTAGACAGCTGCGTGCTTTCCCAGGAGCTCAGTCTGAACTGACTCGTGCCTTCTGGCAGGTGCAGAGGATGCAGCCTTTCGCTGGGTGGACACCATGGCTGGGCTCCCTCACACCGACCAAGATTACCTTTTGAGCACAGGAACAGTGCCCTGATCTCGCAAACTGATCTCGCAAACTGTTCGAGCATGCCCTTCTGACGAGTGCGCCCCTGTTTGCAGCACTCCCAGAAGACCGTTTAAGTCTCCCGTGGCAGCTTCCAGGACTGAACCCCCCCCACATCAGCAACGACGTACTAGCCTGGGCTTCCAGCAGTCCAGACCTGCCTGCTGGGCTCCCTCTGGGGTTCCTGGGCTTCCCACGCTTTGTCAAGTGCCCCTTCACCTTGACCTAGTACCCGGCTGCAGCACTTACTGTGTCTGCCGCTGAACGACGTTGATTGGAGTGTTGTAGCCAGCTCTGGAATCCTCAACATAAAGAAGATATGGAACTGTTGGGACAGGTCTAGAGGAGGGCTACAAGGATGATCTGAGGGCTTGAGCACCTTCATATGAGGACAGGCTGAGAGACTTGGGCTTGTTCAGCCTGGAGAAGAGAAGGCTCCAAGAAGACCTTATAGCAACCTTCCAATACCTGAAGGGGGCCTACAAGAAAGCTGGGGAGGGACTATTCACAAAGGCTTGCAGCGATAGGACTAAAGGCAATGAATATAAACTGGAGAGGGGCAGATTAAGACTGGATATGAGGAGGAATTTCTTCACCATGTGAGTGGTGAGGCACTGGAACAGGTTGCCCAAGGAAGTTGTGGATGCCCCATCCCTGGAGGTGTTCAAGGCCAGGTTGGATGGGGCCTTGGGCGGCCTGATTGAGTGGGATGTGTCCCTGCCTATGGCAGGGGGTTGGAACTACATAATCTTTAAGATCCCTTCCAACCCCAACTATTTTATGATTCTATATACCAAGCTCCAAAACACTTGAGGTCGACCTCTAATCTCTCCATGTACTTTCTGCCAGAGGCCCCAGTTGGGGCTGTTATCCCTGACTGAAGCGTAAAGCATATTTTTCACATCTTGTTCTATCTCAACTGATCCAAGTGCTACTGCAAGAACTTATCTTCCATTTAATTTGTTCAAAGGCTTGCTGCTGCTCAGGGCCCCATTCGAAATCATTCTTCTTTTGAGTCACTCATTAGAGAGGTCTTATGATCAGACTGTAACCTGGAGCATGCATTCGCCCAAATACCACCACACCTAAGCTGACTTGTGTTTCTCCTTTGCTAGTTGGTGGGGAATTGGTGCTGTTTTGTTGATCCCAGTGTGATCAAAGACTTTGGTTTGCACCAAGCAAAAATAATTACAGACTGAATGAAGAACTGACCATGACTTGCTCTGGAGATCTCAAGCCATGCTTGCATCTCCAGATCTCAAGCATGTGCAAGGGAATTTCTACAAGCGAGTTCTGGAGAACCAGTCTATGGAGATGCCTAGTGGGGTAGGAACAGCACAGGTGCCTGGATGCACATTGAGGGGGCCATAGGGTGCATCAGTAAGTGAGGCAGCAGCAGCTCTCCCATGTCCCCTCTCTAACTTCACCCTCAATGGCCAGTTGTGGCGTTATCCAGCTGAGCAGCAGGCAGGGGACAGTCCCTCCTTGGTGCTGTGTTCTCCCTGCAAACTGTTGAAGAGGACATCCCAGCCAGGAGACAAGAGACACGGTAGTGCCAAAGAGTTTGCAAAAGGTATAAAACTGGCACCTGAAACCCTTTCCTTGGGGGAGAAAAGATGGCCACCTTACCTGATGGACGGGTGGATGTGCCTGGACCTCTCTTCCCCCACCAAGGCGGGACATATGGTAAGAATTGCACCTCTGCCTCTGTTGCATGTTTGCCCAGGAAAATAACTACTAACCTGAGTTTCAATTGTTACTTGTTCCATATATATATATATGCTAATCATTAACCGGTTATAAGTGTTTAAGTGCTAAGGCAGCCAGTGAATTTATCAAGGCAATCCAAAATTGTTTTCATCTGTCACTTGAATTAAATCACTTACTGCCTCCAGCATTGGGAAATTGTCTCTCTGACAGGCACTGCTGCAAGGCTGCTGGCCCTTCTTATGGGTGGAAACCACAATTATTAACCCTGTGAGTACAATTCTAGTTCCCTTTGGTATAAAGCGAGGAGGCATAGGCATCCAAGCCATTACTTGTATTGCTGTCTTAAAGTCAGAATCAGTAATTTCTGGTAAAACAAGCAATCTTTGTGACAGGCACTGCTGCAATTAACAGTGCACTAAGTCTGGTTTTGCATTCTCTAAGGCTCATTGTTTAAGCAAAACTTCTCTAGTGGCGGTATTGCCTGCCTGCTTATTTAAGGCCTCTTGTAGTTTGTCTAGAAAAGTCATGTAATAAAAGCCATTTTCCACATTTCTTTTTTATCACAAATACAGGTGTCTTTCAAGGACTATTAGTCGGGACTATATGCCCTTGATCTATTTGCTCCTCCACTAACTTTTGCAATGCACCCAATTTTTCACTCGTTCATGGTTCCAGTGCCTATTCCCATTGCACTTAGCACATCTCTCCCCCACAAGATTAATGGAACATACACAACAAAGGGCTGCACTACAGACATTTTAAGATGTTCTGGCTTTCCCCCATTTTTAAACTTACTGTGCACTTCAACATAGGACGCTGAGTTTGTAACAACTGAACCCAATGTATTTCAGGGACTCCCGTGTACCCATAACCTTGTGAGCAATGCTCTCTAGAGTCAACTTGGAACACAGCTGCTTTGAACAAAACTAATTGTGCTCTCCAGCTATCCTTTGGATTAACACTGGTGGAGACGGTGTCCATACCATTGCTTGAATTATTCCAGTAAAGTCTGCATCTATGACTCTGGGTAAAACAAAGATTCCAAACTGAGTTATTGATGATAACTAATAACAAGGCAGTAAAGCCACCCCCCAATGGTCCTTTTACGTTCCGTGGCATTGTGTGAAGTGTGGACAATTGCAGCACTATTGCGGTGGTGGTGGCCACATCCATCCTGGCACTGCTGCTAGTTCTTGCTCTGAGGTGAGAGCTGCTGCTCGCCACAGAGGCATATGTTTCAGCACGTGCCTCCAAACTGTGCTCTGTTCCTGGTTTTCCTGACAATACTGTCCCATTCTTATCCCATTTTAATCTGCACCAACTGGCAAAATGTTTACGCTTTCCACACTGAGGGCAGATTTTAGGCCCTCTCTCCTGGCATTACATGTGGCAGTCTCATTTAAAATGTCCCTCCTTACAACATCTATAACAGAACGTCTTTCTGTCCCAGTTTGCATTCAGGGCGGCAGCCATGAGCTGTGCTTGATAGGCGAATGACCTCAACTTACTATTGTAGGATTTTTCAGACCACGCAATATATTTCTGCATTCATCATTAGGATATTTTATGGCTAATTGCAAAGTTAAGGTTTTGCTTGGTTGTCTCCCTGCTTGTCAAGCGCATCCTTCAATCTATCTATAAATGCCATATTTGGGTCATGTTCAGTTGGCTGTCAATCAACACCCCCAGGTCCCTCGCCTCCAGGCAGCTTTCTAGGTAGACGTCTCCTAGTCTGTAGCACTGCGTAGGGTTGTTTGTGCCTCAAGTACAGGACCCGTCACTTGGCCTTGTTGAACCTCATGCCATTGGACTCTGCCCAGCAGTCCAGCCTGTTCAGATCCCTTTGCAGAGCCTCCCTACGCTCCAGCAGATCGACACTTCCACTCAGCTTAGTGTCATCTGCAAACTTGCTAAGAGAGCACTTGATGCCTTCATCCAGATCATTGATAAAGACATTGAACAGGGCTGGACCCAGCACTGAGCCCTGGGGAACCCTGACGGAGACCAGCTCACAAGGACGCCTAGGTAACAGATGGGCTACCACTCTGGTGGCAAATAGCGAAACTTTACTTCAAGGGTGGTAATATATACAGGCTCAGATAGTAGTTCAAAAAATAGGTTCACACACACAACAGCATCTGGACATAATCACTATCAACATTCATATCCTGGGAACACAGCTGAATTTACTGTCTCATCTCAACCTAGCTCGAAATGTCCTTCCAATGTTTACAGAGCACATTATCTCAACCTGCAATTTTACTTGCTCTAAATCACGGAATAAGGGAGCAATCATCAGGCATGCCAAGAGTTCCCAGAGCACCCCTCCCTTCCAGGAGGGGGGCCCCTTTTTTCCCTTCTGCAGTTCTAGCTTAACCCTTTCAGGCCGGCAGAACTGTGTGCAGCCTAATGGTTCTCCTCATTCCACCCTTTTTCCTTTTATTAGATAAACTTTGGTGGAGGTTTTTCTTTGGAGTGTTCTAATTTAATCTTTTTTAGGTCTATATGTATTTGCTGAAACTGCTTTGCAACGCATCGCAGAAAACACGGGCAAAATAACAATCCTAGCAAAACCACGATTGCCAACACAATTAACCCATAAATTCCCCTTTTGAAAGATTCAAAAGATGGAAATGCTGATTTGAGGGCATCAATAAAATTTTCCGTTTGTTGAGCAACTGAAAGCTCTAGCTTATGAGAATTTATCATTTCCTGAATATGTTGTTTCAATTCTTTTAGATCAAGAGAAGTGTTAGCATTATTCCAAATACCTTGTAAATGACTTTGTATCTTATCCCAAGAAAACATGGTGCAATTATATGGGACCAGGGTTACACATATGGTACGATATTCAGCATGGCAAAGAAGGGATTCTCGAGTAGCTAAAATTTGCAACTGTCTTCCCAAGATATCAACTGTATCTTTGAGTGAGTTGAGACGCAATTCTATCTTTTCATCCCAATTTTCCTGACTCTGTAATGCTCTAGATACATTTATAGACAATTCATTCACAAAGGCAGCAGTCTGGATACTAGAGGCTAGGGATATAGAGGCTACTGTTGTTATTGCAATGGCAGCAATTAAGGCTGCAATCCCAGCTATTATTAATCCAATCACCCGTTTAGATCAATGTGTCAATTGTCGCGTTACCTCCTCTAATTTTTTAACCCCTCTATCTGCATACCAATCATGCGATAGATTAACAGGTAGATATACATAGTCAGGTTGTTTTACTAACAAAAAGGAGTCACTAGTACTAATTATACAGTTAGAAATTTGACAGTTACTACAGCTAACATTAGTATCATTCACAATTTTCAGAGGTCCACTCAAAAATGCATAAGGTTCTGGGACACAAGCCCGCATATAGAATACAGTCTGATTTTGCGTTCCTTCCATTGCCTATTCAAATCTATGTAACATTCAATTTTTTTTTTTTTTTTTTTGGTTTGTTTTTTCCCAGGGCAGCAGCAGCCTTCCACAAGTTAGAATAAAAGGTTTGGTTATTCTTTGTTCAAACTCAAGAAACAAGGCTAACGGGTTGCGAATTTTGATCGATCATATTCCAATCACACAAAGATGTGTTAGAACACACTGTTTCGTTGGCATGACACACTCTCCAATATGGTGCAAAATCCATTTTTGGCGGGGAGAGGCTTCGACAAAGAGGTATATGCGAGGGCGGTATCCCAGGACCTCAGCTGACATTTTGTAGGTCAGGATAATAGAAATCAAGAGTCCAGTGGATTCCTGCTGAAAAATTTCAATCCCAATCATGTCGCATAACAACCTTTTCACACAAGGGCTCAGTATGATTAGTCTGAAAGCACATAGGTTTACCATCTAATCTACCAGAATAATTGAAAAATGCTGAAAAGACTGAAATATGCATATCAGAATATTGTCCCATAAACTTAATTTGGTTATTATATACAGGAATATCTGTTGGCTCGTCCCATGTAACTGGATGGATTACAGGAGGATTTGGGACAAAAGCCCAATATATTTCAGCCCGACACCCACGTTGCAGCAACCATAGAACACTAAGTAACAGGGCCAGAAGCTGAATTCTGGATCACATTCTCATCTCCCAATCGCGGGTCAGGGACAATCTCTGCAGACATCTCCGTAGCTTTCCCATCCTGGTTTTTGGCATGACGAATGCACCGCTCCGGTATCCACCGTGGTGAAGTTTCATCTGTGGGAAAAACACAAACATACCCTCGACCCCAGATTAGTACTGGGTCAGGCCCATGTAATTTCCCGTCCATTGGATCTCTCCAGTATACCAAAGGTTTGGAACTGATGGTGTGGTTCCAATGTCAATCAGCAGCAGATAAACCATCATCGTCCAAAGTTAAAAAATATAAAACAAATAACGCATGTGACAATATAGAAGATGGAGTATCCTTGATACCCCATGTCCCCCTTTTTGTTTTATTAATTTGAGTCTTTAACAGATGATTATACTTTTCAACAATCCCTTGGCCTTGTGGATTGTAAGGAATACCCGTTTTATGCTGAATAGAAAATTGTCGGCAAAAGTCTGAAAATCCTTTGCTTGTGTAAGCCGGGTCATTGTCAGTTTTGATTGTTTTGGGTATTCCCAAGACAGAAAAACAATGAAGTAGATGACTACAAACGTGGGATAATTTTTCCCCAGTCAAGGCAGAGGCCACTGCATAATGGGAAAACATAAGAAGACTTCCCAAAAGAAGTAATATGGGTAACATCCATTTGCCATAAATCATTAGGCATTAGGCCTCTGGGGTTTACGCCAAAATGGGGGGCAGGTAACAGGGGGGCACAAGAGGAACAATTCTTAACAATGGTACGAGCTTGCTCTCTTGTAATACGGCATAGCTTCCTCAAGGTTCGGGAAGACAAATGATGTAAGTTGTGCAGTCTCTCTGCCTCCGCAATATTATATACTTGTGGCCTTGTCAAGTCGTCTGCTAACTGATTCCCTCGAGTCATAGGTCCTGGTAAATTAGAATGACTACAGATATGGCCTACAAAAACTGGAAAGTCCCTTTTCAACAATAAGGATTGTATAATACTCAGATATTGTTGAATGAAGGTTACCTTGGAATTTATCACAGGAACTGTCTCGAGCCACTGTAGAGCCTGTACAATATACAAACTATCCGTAATAATGTTTAAAGACTGTGAATATTTCAACAAGGCCTGGTAAACAGCATAAAACTCCGCCATTTGTGCAGAGACGTTTTCCAATGTCCAAGTAAAATGTTGTGATGACACCACAAGGACGGCTCGGCCATTAGATGATCCATCAGTATAAACTGTTAAAGCATCCTGTACAGGGGCTTGCTCGACTATCTTAGGAAAAAGAATAGGGTGATATGTGGCAAAACTAAGCAGTTTATTCAAAGGGTATGTGGCGGATATTTCTCCTGCATAATTAGCTAACGACAAGGCAAATTCATCCATCATGTTAAGTAACCAAGTAAGTTGGGCAGATTTGTATGGCAATATAATTTTTGCTGGATCTCGTCCAAGATGAGCAATACTTAATTTTTGTCCTTGTTGGATTCATTCTGCTACCTTGTGGGGATATGATTTTAAGGTTACATTCTGACTATGATGTCCATCGATCCATTTGAGGATTCCGTTTTGATATAATACCCCAGTAGGGGATAATTGAGTAGGTAGAATGATTAAATCCCAGGGTTTGGACGAGTCAGCATAAGTCAATTGAGCATTTTCCATGGCCTTTTCCACTAGTTTCAAGGCCTGACGAGCTTCTACTGTTAATTCACGAGGAGAGCTAGGATCGGGGCTGCCCTCCAAGATCTTAAATAAAGGACTTAGGTCGTGGGTGGTGAGCTTGAGGAATGGCCTCATCCAATTAATATCACCTAACAGTTTTTGAAAATCATTCAATGTGGACAGCTGCCGTACAGAAAGGACAATCTTTTGTGGCACGAGGTGTTTGGGATATAACTGAAATCCCAGATATTTAAAAGGAAAGGTTCGTTGTACCTTTTCTTGAGCTATCTTTAGCCCATTCTGTGTCAGTTGTCGTTCCATATGAGCATAAGCTGCAGTCAATATGTCAATAGACTCAGCAGCCAGCAAGATGTCATCCATGTAATGTATGCAGAGCAAGGAAGGAAAGCACTTCCTTGTTTGTTTGAGACTTCTACCTACAAACTTTTGACACAAGGTGGGGCTGTTAGCCATTCCCTGAGGTAATACCTTCCATTGGTAACGATCCATGGGTTCACTATAATTAATAGAAGGGACGCTAAAAGCAAACCTTTGACAATCACTAGGGTCTAAAAGTATAGTATAAAAACAGTCTTTTAGATCAATGATAATTTTCTCATAGTGAGCTGGTATCGCCATAGGACTTGGTAACCCTGGTTGTAACGCTCCCATTGGGTACAAGGTTTTATTAACTGCTCGGAGATCCTGTAATAATCTCCATTTTCCAGATTTCTTCTTCACAACAAATATGGGAGAATTCCATGGAGAAGTAGATGGCTCTATATGTCCTAGGGTAAGTTGCTCCTGTACCAACTCCCTGGCTGCTAATAACTTCTCCTTAGGTAGTGACCACTGATCCACCCAGACAGGCTCATCAGATTTCCAGTGAATTTTATCCGCATGGGGGACAGGAGTATCAATGGTCACTACAGGGAAAAACCCATTCCGGTTCTGTCTACTTTTCTGCAATTTTCCAAAGGTTCAGGATTGCCTGTCAAGTCTTTCTCTAACCCCTTACCAGGGAGATGGCATTGATTGTATATCATGTTGGTAACTTGAGGACTGGGACTATACAGATAGGCTCCCATTTGAACTAGGATGTCTCTACCCCACAAATTAATAGGAAGTCCTGTAAGCACATAAGGTTGTACATTACCAGTATGTCCTTCCTCATCTTTCCAACACAAGATCTTAGTACTTTGTAAGGGAGTATTAGCCATACCAATTCCTTTGAGATGTGTGATAGATAATTGCAAAGGCCAATCCGATGGCCACTTATCTTTGGACATTACGGTAACATCGGCCCCGGTGTCTAGGAGTCCTATGAAAGTCCTGCCCTCTACTGTTAAGCGTAACTCGGGTCTCTCCTGTCCTATAGGGTGAACAAAATAGGTATCAGAAGAACCAAAACCGGCTGTTCCCCTCTGCTTAGTAGTTGCCTTTCCCAAAGAGGATACGTATGGTAATAACAGTAGCTGAGCAATTTTTGCTCCCTGTGGAAAATTAAATATAGACGTCTCTGTTTGCATCATGACTTTAAGTTCCCCTTCGTAATCAGGGTCAATTAACTCCGGGGAAACTTTCAATCCCTTCATGGTTAACCCACTTCTTCCCATGATTATCCCGCAAACTTGGGGGGGGCAAAGGTCCGAAGACTCCAGTGGGGACAGCTTACATCCCCATTTCTGGGGTTAATACGAGGTGGGAGGCAGTACAGAGGTCCAATCCTGCACTGCCTGCTGTGGCTCTGACAAGGGATAAAATGGATTGTTTCCCTGATTGCTTCCCTGAACCGGATAAATCCCCTGTTTTATTCTCTGGGCCCAGGGCAAGGCCTTTTGTCCGTTTCCCGACTGCGGAAGAGAGTAAACTGATAAAACATTGCCTCCCCTGTCTCTTTTAGAATGGCATTCATTAACCCAATGTTTTCCTTTCTTACACTTGGGGCATAACCCTGGTTCCTTCCCTGTAGCAGGACGATATAGACGTCCTTTGTCCTTACAATCTTTGGCTATGTGTCCCATCTGTCCGCAGGCGTAACAACTTCCAGGGGGACCTGCTGTTCTTACTTTGCATCCCCCCTTCATAACTGCCATTGTAATAAGTTTAAATCTAGTTACTATGTTTCTGTTTGTCGCTTGTCTTTAAGGTTGAAGTGGTAAAATATCCACTCAATAATCTGCAATGAATCATTTACATTTCCCTATATCATTGGCTCAATATCCCCAAAGGTTGTCTGCACTAGGACCCAGCAGTTGCTGATGAGCAACCCTGGAATGCAGAGTGTTCTCACAAATTGGCATTCCCCGAGAGATAACACCGTTAGCTCCTCTGGACTTCTTCAAAGCTGAACAAAAAAAAAAAACTCACACACATACAGCTGCAAGGTCAGGCAGTTTTTGTATGTTTTGCTAGGTATTTTAAACTTTTTACTTCTGAAGCCTTTCATTCCAAAGATCCCCAGGTAAATCTACCTGTTTGCCGACTTAGTGGACGTTTGAGATTGAAAGGTCCCAGAGATATATTTTCAAGATTAATCAAAACCAATTTGTAAGTCTCACAAATGTTTGAAGTACTTCAAACGCACACACACACACAAAACCACTCATTTCTCAGCTAGCCGTATACATTCATACAGTTGGTTATCACTATTGGATCCATACTTTTACAATGCTAAACGGTACCGGGAACACACAACACTTAAAATATGCACATTCATTATCCAATAAGGCTTATATCGATTTCACGTATGGCAGACTTGGTTTTTTTTTTCTTTTTTTTTTTTTGTAGTTTCTGTGTTGATAGAATCACGGACTGGTCAATTGAACCACAGCTTAAGAACGTTAGTGTCAATGGTTTCCAAAATCGTAATAGTAAAGGGGGCCGTCGGGCCATACTGAGCACTAGCGACTTTTAATTCTTTTAGTTGTTTGAATGGAATAGTTTCATAATCATTAAACAGTCCTCCGGCTGCATGCTGTCTCTGTACTACCGGGTACACTTGGAATCCTTCCATAACCTCCCCTGCTTCTCTTGCCTTTTTCAACGCTAACTGCATAGGAGACTGTTGAATAAGCAGGTCCTCAGGACCAGGGGGTGGTGGCCATGTCCCATCTCTAAAAGCAGGCAGAACTACAGGAGGCTGTTCTGGTAAATGCGCCTGAATGCCCACCTCCTTAAAAACAGGAAAAACATCTTTTTCGTGGTGATACCGAGCTGCCTGCTCCTCTAAGACTTCCCAATCCCCAGGGTTTAAATCCTTTGCATCCGTCCGTAAAGCTGCATGATTCTGGGAAGGTTGCTCATACTGGGGGGGAGGAGGGGGTATAGAGGGAGGTGGGAGTATGTCGTCTAAAGATTGAGAACGAGGTAAGGAAGGATATATTTTCCTAACTGAAGAGCACATCTGTCTAGCCCATTTCTCATCACCTGTGTCCCCTCGCAGACACTCTTTAATCAAGGACCACAAGGTAAAGGCATCGATAGGAACCTTTTCAGGTCCATGAGCAGCGTAATAACTTTTGATTCTATCTCCTACTCTATTCCATGTATCAATATTAATCGTACCATCTCTTGGAAACCAAGGGCAAATCTTTTCTATGAAGTCTAACAAATGATCAATTTGTTTCCCAGTAATCTTCACCCCTCTAGCACAAAGCAAAGATTTTAACATACTAGCAAAAATATTACTCTCCGAACTTGAAGCAAGTCCCATCTCCTTTGTACTATTTGCTTGATTCGTCTGTTACAAATCCCGGGTCCTTACCTTCGATTCTACTCACCAACCGCGGCTCGTGAAGGTAAGCGACGCCCTGTCCTTCAGTAACCGAGTATCCCGGGTTTCAGCACCAAATGACGGAGACCAGGTCACAAGGACGCCTTGATTACATAATCTTTAAGATCCCTTCCAACCCCAACTATTTTATGATTCTATATACCAAGCTCCAAAACACTTGAGGTCGACCTCTAATCTCTCCATGTACTTTCTGCCAGAGGCCCCAGTTGGGGCTGTTATCCCTGACTGAAGCGTAAAGCATATTTTTCACATCTTGTTCTATCTCAACTGATCCAAGTGCTACTGCAAGAACTTATCTTCCATTTAATTTGTTCAAAGGCTTGCTGCTGCTCAGGGCCCCATTCGAAATCATTCTTCTTTTGAGTCACTCATTAGAGAGGTCTTATGATCAGACTGTAACCTGGAGCATGCATTCGCCCAAATACCACCACACCTAAGCTGACTTGTGTTTCTCCTTTGCTAGTTGGTGGGGAATTGGTGCTGTTTTGTTGATCCCAGTGTGATCAAAGACTTTGGTTTGCACCAAGCAAAAATAATTACAGACTGAATGAAGAACTGACCATGACTTGCTCTGGAGATCTCAAGCCATGCTTGCATCTCCAGATCTCAAGCATGTGCAAGGGAATTTCTACAAGCGAGTTCTGGAGAACCAGTCTATGGAGATGCCT
Source organism: Clamator glandarius (assembly GCA_033459285.1). NCBI lineage: Eukaryota > Metazoa > Chordata > Aves > Cuculiformes > Cuculidae > Clamator > Clamator glandarius. The sequence goes on along the minus strand of JAUNZM010000682.1, from coordinate 86,741 downwards.
AGTGGGGTAGGAACAGCACAGGTGCCTGGATGCACATTGAGGGGGCCATAGGGTGCATCAGTAAGTGAGGCAGCAGCAGCTCTCCCATGTCCCCTCTCTAACTTCACCCTCAATGGCCAGTTGTGGCGTTATCCAGCTGAGCAGCAGGCAGGGGACAGTCCCTCCTTGGTGCTGTGTTCTCCCTGCAAACTGTTGAAGAGGACATCCCAGCCAGGAGACAAGAGACACGGTAGTGCCAAAGAGTTTGCAAAAGGTATAAAACTGGCACCTGAAACCCTTTCCTTGGGGGAGAAAAGATGGCCACCTTACCTGATGGACGGGTGGATGTGCCTGGACCTCTCTTCCCCCACCAAGGCGGGACATATGGTAAGAATTGCACCTCTGCCTCTGTTGCATGTTTGCCCAGGAAAATAACTACTAACCTGAGTTTCAATTGTTACTTGTTCCATATATATATATATGCTAATCATTAACCGGTTATAAGTGTTTAAGTGCTAAGGCAGCCAGTGAATTTATCAAGGCAATCCAAAATTGTTTTCATCTGTCACTTGAATTAAATCACTTACTGCCTCCAGCATTGGGAAATTGTCTCTCTGACAGGCACTGCTGCAAGGCTGCTGGCCCTTCTTATGGGTGGAAACCACAATTATTAACCCTGTGAGTACAATTCTAGTTCCCTTTGGTATAAAGCGAGGAGGCATAGGCATCCAAGCCATTACTTGTATTGCTGTCTTAAAGTCAGAATCAGTAATTTCTGGTAAAACAAGCAATCTTTGTGACAGGCACTGCTGCAATTAACAGTGCACTAAGTCTGGTTTTGCATTCTCTAAGGCTCATTGTTTAAGCAAAACTTCTCTAGTGGCGGTATTGCCTGCCTGCTTATTTAAGGCCTCTTGTAGTTTGTCTAGAAAAGTCATGTAATAAAAGCCATTTTCCACATTTCTTTTTTATCACAAATACAGGTGTCTTTCAAGGACTATTAGTCGGGACTATATGCCCTTGATCTATTTGCTCCTCCACTAACTTTTGCAATGCACCCAATTTTTCACTCGTTCATGGTTCCAGTGCCTATTCCCATTGCACTTAGCACATCTCTCCCCCACAAGATTAATGGAACATGCACAACAAAGGGCTGCACTACAGACATTTTAAGATGTTCTGGCTTTCCCCCATTTTTAAACTTACTGTGCACTTCAACATAGGACGCTGAGTTTGTAACAACTGAACCCAATGTATTTCAGGGACTCCCGTGTACCCATAACCTTGTGAGCAATGCTCTCTAGAGTCAACTTGGAACACAGCTGCTTTGAACAAAACTAATTGTGCTCTCCGGCTATCCTTTGGATTAACACTGGTGGAGACGGTGTCCATACCATTGCTTGAATTATTCCAGTAAAGTCTGCATCTATGACTCTGGGTAAAACAAAGATTCCAAACTGAGTTATTGATGATAACTAATAACAAGGCAGTAAAGCCACCCCCCAATGGTCCTTTTACGTTCCGTGGCATTGTGTGAAGTGTGGACAATTGCAGCACTATTGCGGTGGTGGTGGCCACATCCATCCTGGCACTGCTGCTAGTTCTTGCTCTGAGGTGAGAGCTGCTGCTCGCCACAGAGGCATATGTTTCAGCACGTGCCTCCAAACTGTGCTCTGTTCCTGGTTTTCCTGACAATACTGTCCCATTCTTATCCCATTTTAATCTGCACCAACTGGCAAAATGTTTACGCTTTCCACACTGAGGGCAGATTTTAGGCCCTCTCTCCTGGCATTACATGTGGCAGTCTCATTTAAAATGTCCCTCCTTACAACATCTATAACAGAACGTCTTTCTGTCCCAGTTTGCATTCAGGGCGGCAGCCATGAGCTGTGCTTGATAGGCGAATGACCTCAACTTACTATTGTAGGATTTTTCAGACCACGCAATATATTTCTGCATTCATCATTAGGATATTTTATGGCTAATTGCAAAGTTAAGGTTTTGCTTGGTTGTCTCCCTGCTTGTCAAGCGCATCCTTCAATCTATCTATAAATGCCATATTTGGGTCATGTTCAGTTGGCTGTCAATCAACACCCCCAGGTCCCTCGCCTCCAGGCAGCTTTCTAGGTAGACGTCTCCTAGTCTGTAGCACTGCGTAGGGTTGTTTGTGCCTCAAGTACAGGACCCGTCACTTGGCCTTGTTGAACCTCATGCCATTGGACTCTGCCCAGCAGTCCAGCCTGTTCAGATCCCTTTGCAGAGCCTCCCTACGCTCCAGCAGATCGACACTTCCACTCAGCTTAGTGTCATCTGCAAACTTGCTAAGAGAGCACTTGATGCCTTCATCCAGATCATTGATAAAGACATTGAACAGGGCTGGACCCAGCACTGAGCCCTGGGGAACCCTGACGGAGACCAGCTCACAAGGACGCCTAGGTAACAGATGGGCTACCACTCTGGTGGCAAATAGCGAAACTTTACTTCAAGGGTGGTAATATATACAGGCTCAGATAGTAGTTCAAAAAATAGGTTCACACACACAACAGCATCTGGACATAATCACTATCAACATTCATATCCTGGGAACACAGCTGAATTTACTGTCTCATCTCAACCTAGCTCGAAATGTCCTTCCAATGTTTACAGAGCACATTATCTCAACCTGCAATTTTACTTGCTCTAAATCACGGAATAAGGGAGCAATCATCAGGCATGCCAAGAGTTCCCAGAGCACCCCTCCCTTCCAGGAGGGGGGCCCCTTTTTTCCCTTCTGCAGTTCTAGCTTAACCCTTTCAGGCCGGCAGAACTGTGTGCAGCCTAATGGTTCTCCTCATTCCACCCTTTTTCCTTTTATTAGATAAACTTTGGTGGAGGTTTTTCTTTGGAGTGTTCTAATTTAATCTTTTTTAGGTCTATATGTATTTGCTGAAACTGCTTTGCAACGCATCGCAGAAAACACGGGCAAAATAACAATCCTAGCAAAACCACGATTGCCAACACAATTAACCCATAAATTCCCCTTTTGAAAGATTCAAAAGATGGAAATGCTGATTTGAGGGCATCAATAAAATTTTCCGTTTGTTGAGCAACTGAAAGCTCTAGCTTATGAGAATTTATCATTTCCTGAATATGTTGTTTCAATTCTTTTAGATCAAGAGAAGTGTTAGCATTATTCCAAATACCTTGTAAATGACTTTGTATCTTATCCCAAGAAAACATGGTGCAATTATATGGGACCAGGGTTACACATATGGTACGATATTCAGCATGGCAAAGAAGGGATTCTCGAGTAGCTAAAATTTGCAACTGTCTTCCCAAGATATCAACTGTATCTTTGAGTGAGTTGAGACGCAATTCTATCTTTTCATCCCAATTTTCCTGACTCTGTAATGCTCTAGATACATTTATAGACAATTCATTCACAAAGGCAGCAGTCTGGATACTAGAGGCTAGGGATATAGAGGCTACTGTTGTTATTGCAATGGCAGCAATTAAGGCTGCAATCCCAGCTATTATTAATCCAATCACCCGTTTAGATCAATGTGTCAATTGTCGCGTTACCTCCTCTAATTTTTTAACCCCTCTATCTGCATACCAATCATGCGATAGATTAACAGGTAGATATACATAGTCAGGTTGTTTTACTAACAAAAAGGAGTCACTAGTACTAATTATACAGTTAGAAATTTGACAGTTACTACAGCTAACATTAGTATCATTCACAATTTTCAGAGGTCCACTCAAAAATGCATAAGGTTCTGGGACACAAGCCCGCATATAGAATACAGTCTGATTTTGCGTTCCTTCCATTGCCCATATTTTGCCCATTCAAATCTATGTAACATTCAATTTTTTTTTTTTTTTTTTTGGTTTGTTTTTTCCCAGGGCGGCAGCAGCCTTCCACAAGTTAGAATAAAAGGTTTGGTTATTCTTTGTCCAAACTCAAGAAACAAGGCTAACGGGTTGCGAATTTTGATCGATCATATTCCAATCACACAAAGATGTGTTAGAACACACTGTTTCGTTGGCATGACACACTCTCCAATATGGTGCAAAATCCATTTTTGGCGGGGAGAGGCTTCGACAAAGAGGTATATGCGAGGGCGGTATCCCAGGACCTCGGCTAACATTTTGTAGGTCAGGATAATAGAAATCAAGAGTCCAGTGGATTCCTGCTGAAAAATTTCAATCCCAATCATGTCGCATAACAACCTTTTCACACAAGGGCTCAGTATGATTAGTCTGAAAGCACATAGGTTTACCATCTAATCTACCAGAATAATTGAAAAATCCTGAAAAGACTGAAATATGCATATCAGAATATTGTCCCATAAACTTAATTTGGTTATTATATACAGGAATATCTGTTGGCTCGTCCCATGTAACTGGATGGATTACAGGAGGATTTGGGACAAAAGCCCAATATATTTCAGCCCGACACCCACGTTGCAGCAACCATAGAACACTAAGTAACAGGGCCAGAAGCTGAATTCTGGATCACATTCTCATCTCCCAATCGCGGGTCAGGGACAATCTCTGCAGACATCTCCGTAGCTTTCCCATCCTGGTTTTTGGCATGACGAATGCACCGCTCCGGTATCCACTGTGGTGAAGTTTCATCTGTGGGAAAAACACAAACATACCCTCGACCCCAGATTAGTACTGGGTCAGGCCCATGTAATTTCCCGTCCATTGGATCTCTCCAGTATACCAAAGGTTTGGAACTGATGGTGTGGTTCCAATGTCGATCAGCAGCAGATAAACCATCATCGTCCAAAGTTAAAAAATATAAAACAAATAACGCATGTGACAATATAGAAGATGGAGTATCCTTGATACCCCATGTCCCCCTTTTTGTTTTATTAATTTGAGTCTTTAACAGATGATTATACTTTTCAACAATCCCTTGGCCTTGTGGATTGTAAGGAATACCCGTTTTATGCTGAATAGAAAATTGTCGGCAAAAGTCTGAAAATCCTTTGCTTGTGTAAGCCGGGTCATTGTCAGTTTTGATTGTTTTGGGTATTCCCAAGACAGAAAAACAATGAAGTAGATGACTACAAACGTGGGATAATTTTTCCCCAGTCAAGGCAGAGGCCACTGCATAATGGGAAAACATAAGAAGATTTCCCAAAAGAAGTAATATGGGTAACATCCATTTGCCATAAATCATTAGGCATTAGGCCTCTGGGGTTTACGCCAAAATGGGGGACGTCTTCCAGGAGGGGGGCCCCTTTTTTCCCTTCTGCAGTTCTAGCTTAACCCTTTCAGGCCGGCAGAACTGTGTGCAGCCTAATGGTTCTCCTCACGCCCCGATCTAGTGCCCAGCTGCAACACTTACCATGTCTGCCGCTGAACCACATTGATTAACCATTGCTATTGGCTTTGCCACATTTCAATCTCCCGTGGCAGCTTCTGAGACCCATTTCTTCTAGTTTACTTCCTTTTGCCAGACGCTTATTACCACATACAAATCAAAAAAGTTAAATCATTAGCTTTCATTAAATGAGACTATGTTTACACGATGTGTGTTTCTGTCTTTCTATTAAAAAGACTTATGTTGAATTTACTTACTCCACAAATATCCTAATGTGGAAAATAAAATATCTTGCAATCTTATTTCACATGGAGTTATTATCTGGCAAAATAGATAGCAATGTATCAAAGTTTTGCATTTTCTCAATATTGTTAATGTGCAATAAATAAAGCAAGCTTTCTGCTTTCAGTTTAGTTTTTACAAAAAAAAATCCTCAAAACTTTTTTTTATTAGAAAAGGCCAATAGCTGGAAATTAAAAAGGACAAAAGCAAAGTGTTCTCCAGAAGATAATTTAGTATTTGTTTCTTATATGCTCTTAACTCTCTGTCATTCTTGGGCTGATAAATCACAGCAAATCCAGGCCTTCTATCAGTGTCTCTATATAAAAGTAACAAGTGTGGATTCTGCTAGTTTAGATCCACTTATAATCCATGTTCTCATCTAAGTTTTTCCATTTTTTTTGTGGAAGAAGGTTGCTCATTTGCAAAAATTTTATTAAATAGCTTTTTAATTTAGACAAATCTTTTTGGTTTCATAATGGGAAAAAAATGTTTTGTTAAGTGGACACCAATACTTCATTAATTGCTGTTGATCATCAGTTTTTGCCTCCTAGCCAGCTTCTGACTTTAAATCATTTTAGGTGTGCTGCCATCTATTTTCACTTTGGAAGCCCATATTCCTTTTTCTATATAAAATCCACTGCTATAGTTTCCTTGTTGAAGATCTTTGTGCAGTTCTGAAAAGATTTTTAATTGCTTCTTGAATATTTGAGTTTTTGAAAAGGGGAATAAAAATTACTAACAGTAATGTGAAATAATTGATACAGATATTTTAATAATTAATATGGAGTAGCAATAGCTAACTTTTTGGACTTTTTGTTGATGGTGTTCTAATACAACTTAGCCAAATGTAAGTGTTTAGGCTGGACTTTTCCAGCCTATATATATACCTAGGATTATACTTTTTTTAAATTTTTACTATAATTTGATTGATTTTATAAGCTATACTATAGCTTAATTTGTGGTGTAGAATTGGGCAGGGAGATCTTAATAATCGTGATGCCTTAGTGTTTTGGAATGAGGACTTAGAATTTGCAAATGGGAAAAACATTTTTACATGTTATACTGCCTCAGGATCACAGTTCTGAATGTACAGAGCAATATTAAACGTTGATACCATGAAAGTAGCTGCAGCGTTAGTCTTATGTCCAGCTTGCAAAGTATCAAAGTAAAACATGCATCTGTCTTATGAAAACTTCATTTCTCTCAGTGAAAGGAGTTCTTTATACCAGACAGCAACATTGACAAGGCTAATTTTTGCTGTGGCTTTTTCTCAGGGATGAATTCTGCAAATCTGTGAGCCAGTGTGGCCCTTGACTCCATAGAAAATCGGATGTAGACTGTAAACTGTCTGTGGCTTGGATAGTGAAAACAGTGAAACAGAAATCAGAGACAGAAGATGAGTATTGAAGAATGTTGTTTCTAGAAAATATAAATTAAAGTGTGCTTGGTGAGTAAGCACTGTTACTATCAGCTAAAGAAATAGGCGTGTTATGAATGAAATACTTTTTAGATTAAAATCTCTGGCAGAAGAGGCATTATTAGAGCAATGCAGCAGAGTAAGATTTGAGCTGCCAAGTCCTTTGCCTGTAACTTCTTAAATTAAAGAATTATGTTTATTTTGATAGTAAGTTAAAACAGTATAAGAATTTTAATATGAAGTTACCTTGAATTGAATGTTCACAAACTGGATTTACTTTAAGTAAATGTTGGTTTCATTTGCTTTTAAACTTGAATCTTTCATAAACTAAGGAAAAAATTCTTGACAGGGAGGGAAGACAACTGGAAGAGGTTGTCTAGAGCAGTATTGCAATCTCCGTTATTGGGAATTATTGGAACCTGACTGGACACAAAGCCCCAAGAAGATTAATATAACTTTGAAATTAGCTGTGCTTTGAGCTCAGGGTTAGAACATGACCTCCAAATCTTTGTTTCAACCTAAATTATTCTGTTATTTTTAAGCCCCACCTGTTAGTAAAGCCAGCTGGACTGTGTATCTTTTCATATCAAGAGTGCTAGAATTCCTTTAACTCAAGGATGCTAATAAGGATATTAGAATTTATTTTGGGAAAGAAAAGAATTGACCTACAAAGAAAACTCATTAAGTTACCAAGTCAATCAGTTAGCTTCTCTGTCTGCTTGTAATTTGGTTCAACTTTTTCCTGCTATATTGGGGGATTAAAGCTAAACCAAATTACTTACTTTGTTGTGGTGAAGAACACACATGTGGTTTGTTACCATAGCTCAGCTGACATACTGTATTGCATTGTTGCTCTAACAACTTGATCAGGTGCCTGTCTTTTGGAGGCTTATTTATTTGGATTAAGTTGAAATGCTTGATGTGGTGCAGTATGGAAAATTATTACTTAAGGTAGAGATTAGTAAAAGAATTGTAGAGAAGGAGCTGGTAGAGGTGGTTAGTAGAATTAGAAAAGTGATTATCAAATAGGAATAATTGCAGTGGAGTACCCTAGGGATTGGTGTTGAGTCTTACTGAGTATTTTCGTATGGTGTGTCGTGATAGTTGATTCAAGGGAAATATTGTCAATACACAGGTAACTTTACAAGAAGCTGCTCTGAGGAAGCTAGACTGGAAAGAAAGCAATCTGGAGCAGAGTGGGTAGCACAGCTGAAACTTTCATCTGAAATGATGCATACAATTCTTTCCATCTGTAGTCAAGAAAGAAGAGTAGATAATCCTAGGATAGGTGCAAAGAAAGATTGGTGGAATAGCAAGTATGGCAAAATAGTCTGAGAGGAGGCAAGTTCACATCAAAAAATGTGGTGAGGTGTGGGAACATTTTACATAGAAGAAGGCCTGGATGCTGTGGACTGATTGATACTGAGCAATTCTAACAAGGCCTTGAAACAGAGAACTGAAAGATAAACAAAGGCCAGTTCGGTGAGGAGAAAAGACAGCCTTATGATAAGCAAAGGCCAGCTGAAAGGAATACAAGAGCTAGTTCACTGGGAACAAGTACCAACTGAAAGGAAAACAATTAAAGCGAACTATCAACATAGATAATTTTAGTGTAACTTGGTTTTCTAGCATGAGCGGTAGTTTAGCCAGTAATATGTTAGTAATAGCTTTATGGACACCTATCTTTAGCCAATAATACACTGTAGACACCCATGTGGGCACCCAGTTATGTAAGCAAAAAGGGTATATAAAGAAACAGCTAAGCTCAATAAAATGTCTTCGATCCATCAGATTGAAGTCCGTGTGATCAATTCTCTCAGTGAGGCATTGATCACCAAACAAGGATTAAAAACTCTTGTAAGTTAAATGAAGTTGGCAGAAAAATCTTTTGATATAAATTAATTATATGAAAGTGTCTGATAATCATTATGTTAAAGGTTCTCAGTAAGACCATGGGGAGCTAAAGAGACATCATAAATTTAGAAAAGATATTGCCGTGAATATCTGTAACATAGAATCATAGAATCATAAAGGTTGGAAAAGACCTCTAAGATCATGAAGTCCAACCATCAGCCCAACCCCACTGTGCCTACTAAACCATGTCCTGAAGTGCCACATCTACATGGTTTTTTAACTCTTCCAGGGATGGGGATTCCACCACTGCCCTGGGCAGCCTCTGCCAGGTCTTCACCACTCTTTTGATAAAGAAATTTTTCCTAATATCCCATCAAACCCTCCCCTGGCACAACTTGAGGCCGTCCTCTCTCATCCTATGGCTTGTTACATAGAATCATAGAATGGTTTGGGTTGGAAGGGACCTTAAAGATCATCTAGTTCCAACGCCCCTGCCATGGGCAGGGACATGTCCCACTAGATCAGGCTGCCCAAGGCAACCTGTTCCAGTACCTCACCACTCTCATGGTGAAGAAATTCTTCCTAATGTCTAGTCTAAATCTGCACTTCTCCAGTTTGTGGCCATTCCCCCTCATCCTATCACTACAAGCCTTTGTGAACAGTCCCTCCCCAGCTTTCTTGTAGGCTCCCTTCAGGTACTGGAAGGTAGCTATAAGATCTCCTTGGAGCCTTCTCTTCTCCAGGCTGAACAAGCCCAACTCTTTCAGCCTGTCCTCGTATGGGAGGTGCTCCAGCCCTCTGACCATCTTTGTAGCCCTCCTCTGGACCCGTTCCAACAGCTCCATATCCTTCTTATGTTGAGGAGAGAGAGAAGAATGTTAGGGAGAAGAGACCAACACTCACCTTGCTGCAACCTCCTTTCAGGCAGTTGTAGACAGTGATGAGGTCTCCCTTCAGCCTCCTCTTCTCCAGACTAAACGACCCCAGTTCCCTCAGCCCTCCTCATAAGACTTGTACTGTAGTCTTATGCATAGTGTAACATACCTTTTAAAAAGGTAGAAGCAGTCAATTTCAGAATATTTTCCTTGCAGTCTTGCAAACTTGATCACTGCATGATGTTGCAGAAGCAAGGGGAACAGGTTTGGTCATAAAACTGTTTTAACCTTATTTTGGCTGTTAGGAGCATGATTTAGGGATTGGTGGGAATGGTTGGACTTGATGATCCAGTGGGTCTCTTCCAACCTGGTTATTCTGTGATTCTGTGATTCTGTAATTCTATAGCATGATGAGGAAGTTTGATACAGAAATAGCACCAAAGAACTGAAAATGTCTGCAGCAGAATTATGTTAATAGTCCTGCTCAGGCAGCTTTAATCATATATATTCTGAGAACAAAAGCATTTTCTTTAATAAACTGACTGATACTGTTTACCTCATAGTGTATTGTGAACACTGTTGCATTTTGTAATAGTAACTTAAGCACTGTTTCATGAAATTTGAGAGCCAAATTAATGCTTCCCAGACAGGTCCCTGTTCTTTTTCCCCTTCCCATTTTTCCCCCTGCTTTGATACCTCTAATTTATGTGGGCTCTGGCACTCAGCAGACTCTTGTGAGCTCTGATGTTTCTAACATTTCTACTGTGTTAGAAAATGAGCCCAGCAAAAAAAAAAAAAAACCAAAAACTCATATTTGTCTGCTAGATTAATTAGTTAAATCAGCACACTGCATAGCTTGACAAGTAGCAGAACTAGCATTAGGGATGGAATAAGGATGGCATAGCCAGGTTTGGTACATGGGAGGAGGGAAGAATAATAATGGGGATATACCATGCCTAGGGAATGAAGCCCTTGCTCCAGCCCCTGGGGCACCCTCTCCCTGCCCCAGTGCTGATCCCAGTACTCAGAAGAACCTGCAGGGTCCCCTGTCCCCATTACGGAGCAGGATTTATAAAGCAGGAAGTACCGCAGGTTCTGGGGAGAGACCCCTGAAAGCAGGTCAGTCCAAGTGGCAGCAGTGGCCATCAAGAGGGAGGAAGGCATCAGGGTGCTCATGTACAGAGTGGTTGCAAAAAGTCTGGGGAGAGAGGTGGGAGATGGAAGGGGCGAGCAGGCAGGAGAGGATAGGTCCAGGACAGGTAGCAGTGTCATCAGCTCAATGAGTGGAATGGGATAGGGAACACCAGCTTTGGCATTCAGTTTGCAAAGGGCCTGTCCCATGCAGGGACAGCTACAAATCCCCCAATCCCAACTGCTTTGCTAATGCCAAAGACTGTTGCCCCCCAGCACAGGGACCAGTATGCACCATGACTATCCCTGAAGAACTCCGCTTCTGGCTACTCACAAACCCCAAAACGATGAGATGCATGACGACGAGAGTTGTGATCTCCCACCAGCACTGGTGCTCACAGCGATGTTAGAAGAGAATCCCCCAGAAGGTGTGAAGGAAAATCAGCATCACGGTTATAAAGGCTGCAGGAAGTAGCAGAGGGATGTCACCAGGGAGCTACCTGGCCCTGGTCCAGCCAACAGGCTTGGAGAGGGATGGAAAGGAGCCAAGGAAGGGGAGTAGGGGCACTGCTGGGTCAGACTAGGAAGTGCTGGGATCGGGAGTGGAGCAATGAGGGTTGTGTGACAGAGAGAAGTACTTAGCACAGAGAAATGCAATAGGGGACCACAAAGGGCTCAGATGGAAACGGGGAGTGGCAGCAAGGGGCAACATGGAAGGGAGAGCACAGGGGGCTGAGCCCCAATCCCTTTGGGTCTGCTGCCTCTGTGGTGGGGCAGGGGTCATAGAATCATAGAATCATAGAATCATAGAATCATAGAATGGTTTGGGTTGGAAGTGACCTGAAAGATCATCTAGTTTCAATTCCCCTGCCATGGGCAGAGACACATCCCACTAGAACAGGCTGCCCAAGGCCCCATACACCTGGCCTTGAACACCTCCAGGGATGGGGCAGCCACAACATCCTTTGGCAACCTGTTCCAGTGCCTCACCACTCTCATGGTAAAGAAATTCTTCCTAATGTCTAGCCTAAATCTGCCCTTCTCCAGTTTATATCCATTCCCCCTAGTCCTATCACTACAAGCCTTTGTGAACAGTCCCTCCCCAGCTTTCCTGTAGGGCCTTTTCAGGTAATGGAAGGTTGCAAGAAGATATCAGAGCCTTCTCTTCTCCAGGCTGGACAAGCCCAACTCTCTCAGCCTGTTCTTGTATGGGAGGTGCTCCAGCCCTCAGATCATCCTTATAGCCCTCCTCTGGACCCGTTCCAACAGCTCTATAGCCTTCTTAGGTTGAGGATTCCAGAACTGGACACAATACTCCATATGAGGTCTCACAAGAGAGGAATAGAGGGGCAGAATCACTTCCCTCGACCTGCTGGCTATACTTCTTTGGATGCAGCCCAGGACACGGTTGGCCTTCTGGGCTATGAGCTCACATTGCCAGCTCGTGTCAAGCTTCTCATCAACCGGCATCCCCAAGTCCTTCTCTGCAGGGCAACTCTCAATCATGTCATCCTCCATCCTGTACTGTAATTGGGGATTGCCCTGACCCAGGTGTAGGACCTTGCACTTGGCCGCATTGAATCTCATGAGATTCTCACAGGCCCACTTCTCCAACCTGTCCAGGTCCCTCTGGATGACATCCCATCCTTCCGATGTGGCAACCACTCAGCTTGGTGTCATCTGCAAATTTGCTGAAGGTGCACTCAGTCTCGCTGTCAATATTACTGATGAAGATATTAAACAGTACCGGTCCCAGTATGGACCCCTGAGGGACATCACTTGTCACGGATCACCATTTGGACTTTGAGCTATTGATCACTACTCTCTGGATATGAGCCTCCAATCAGTTTCTTATCCACCATACCGTCCACCCATCAAATCCATATCTCTCCAATTTAGAGAGGAGGATGTTGTGGGGGATCGTGTCAAAGGCTTTACAGAAGTCTAGATAGATCACATCTGTCGGTTTACCCGTGTCCACTGCTGCGGTCACCTCATCATAGAAAGTCACTAGGTTGATCATACAGGATTCGCCCCTGGTGAAGCCGTGCTGGCTGCCATTAATCACCTCCATGTCCTCCATGTGCTTTAGCATGTCTTCTAGGAGGACCTGTTCCATGATCTTCCCAGGCATAGAGGTGAGGCTGATAGGTTGGTAGTTCTCAGGGTCACCTTTTCTGCCCTTTTTAAAAATGGGTGCAAGGTTACCCTTCTTCCAGTCACCAGGGACATCTCCTGACTGCTGTGAATTTTTTTTAATACCATGGAGAGTGGCTTGGCCACCACATCTGCCCATTCCCGCAGGAATCTGGGATGCATCTCATCAGGTCTCATAAACATATATATATATATTCAGATACCTCAGGTGCTCACGAATCTGATCCTCTATATTGGGAGGGGGTTTACCATCCTGGTCAACATCTTGCTGTCCCATGACTCAGGAGGACTCAGGGGTTATCAGTGAAGAATGAGGCAAAAGAGTTGTTAAATATCTCAGCCTTCTCCTCGTCTGCTGATTTGAGGTCCCCAGTTTCATTCATCAGTGGGGGTTCATTCTCTCTAACCTTCCTCTTCGGGTTGATGTACCTGTAGAAGCCCTTCTTCACAGAATCACAGTATCACTAGGTTGGAAAAGACCCACAGAACTGAGTCTAACCATTCCTATTAATCACTAAACCATGCCCCTCAGCACCTCATCCACCCATCTCTTAAACACCTCCAGGGAAGGCAACTCAACCACCTCCTATGCTAGCCTGTTCCAGTGCCCAATGGCCCTTTCCAGTCAATATGACTACTGATACTGGTGCCCCTGTCATGTCCATAACAGTATGAGTACTGGTGCCCCTGTTGTGCCTGCAGTGGGTACCAGTACAAGTACGGATACTGCTGTCCCATCACATTTGCTAGGGTAGGAGCAACAGTACCAGTGCTCCTGTCATGCTCACAACCACACCAGTATGGCTCTGCAAAGGGACCTGAACAGGCTGGACTGCTGGGCTGAGACCAATGGCATGAGGTTTAACAAGGCCAAATGCCAGGTCCTGCACTTGGGGCACAACAACCCTAAGCAGAGCTACAGACTAGGAGAAGCCTGGCTGGAAAGCTGCCAGGAGGAGAAGGACCTGGGGGTGTTGGTTGACAGCCAACTGAACATGAGCCAGCAGTGTGCCCAGGTGGCCAAGAAGGCCAATGGTATCTTGGCTTGTATCAGAAACGGCATGACAAGCAGGTCCAGGGAGGTTATTCTCCCCCTGTACTCGGCACTGGTGAGACCGCACCTCGAGTACTGTGTTCACTTCTGGGCCCCTCACCACAAGAGGGATGTTGTGGCTCTGGAGCGAGTCCAGAGAAGAGCAACAGAGCTGGTGAAGGGGCTGGAGAACAAATCTTATGAGGAGCGACTGAGAGAGCTGGGGTTGTTCAGCCTGGAGAAGAGGAGGCTGAGGGGAGACCTTATTACTCTCTACAACTACCTGAAGGGAGGTTGTGGAGAGGAGGGTGCTGGCCTCTTCTCCCAAGTGACAGGGGACAGGATGAGAGGGAATGGCCTCAAGCTCCGCCAGGGGAGATTTAGGCTTGAGATTAGGAAAAAATTCTTCACGGAAAGGGTGGTTAGGCATTGGAACGGTCTGCCAAGGGAGGTGGTTGAGTCGCCATCCCTGGAGGTGTTTTATGTGAGGGTGGATGAGGTACTTAGGAGCATGATTTAGGGATTGGTGGGAATGGTTGGACTCGACAATCCAGTGGGTCTCTTCCAACCTGGTTATTCTGTTATGTCCCTGTTATGGTTTATGGGTTTACTTCATCCAGTGGCCGTATCTTCCTCTTCATCATTTGCCCTCTGGATGAACTTGGGTCGTTATGTTTCTTTTCTTGTGGACCTGGCAGCTGAGTCTGCTCAAAAACACAGTGCTTTCTGGGTTATGTGTTTAAAGCTTTTCTTACCTTCTTCCTGTATGACATGCTACCCTTTGACACAGTGGATTAGTTTTGCACATTGCTATTGGTAGAAGATATTTTATCTTATCTCACTATTTACAAATTGTTTCAGTTCCTTATACTCATAATCTTTTCAGCAGCAGGCCCCAGGACCCAGCAGCTCGGCCTGGCCCAACCCAGCCTGGCCAAACTGGGCCCCATGCTCCCCTAACATCACATGCCACCTGAGCACGCCGCTGCTATCAGAAGGGCCACACTGAGCGGGATCTGAGCCGAAATGGGGTGGGCCTAGGGTCTGTTGGGCGGGAGGGGAGGGGGAGGGGGCACAGCCTGAACCCTGGGGCTCAGGTCTATCATGAGGGAAGCTCTTAGACTCTCATGGGGAGACACAGCCTGTACTGGGGGTCTCAAGCCTGTCACGGGATTGTGGGACAACAACACCTGATCCCATCACTGGAGGGGCACAGCCTGTACCAAGGGGCTCAGGTCTGTTATGAGGTGGCAAAGCTTGCACTGGTTGGACATAGCCTGCATCCAGAGGAGTTTGGCCCTGTCACTAGTGCCCTTACAGGAGTCACTCAGTGAGGGATGCCCTGCCAGCCAGGAGTGCCCAGGCTTGGGCAAGGTATGCTGGCTGTTGCCTTGCTGCAGGCTTGCCTCAGTGCACTCACAGCTCAGGCAGCATGGCCCTGATGTGGGGCATGATATCAAGCACTGCATATGGGGATATATGCAACATACAGAAATAAGACAGTGCTGCATGGTTATAACCGCCTGTTTTCCTCCAGCTGCATTATCCTCTGGTGGGACTGATAAATCAGTAATATTGATTATATTGACTGTGGTGCTTAGCTTTATGTGGCCTGACCTGTTCTGAAATCACCCAGAGCCCTGCAAAACCTACACAGCCAGCAATGCAGCTCTTCCCACCCTCACCCAAATGTCTCGGACTGTAAATGCAGGGTTAATCACACCCAAAGAGGGGGCTGGGGGGGGCAGCAATGGCTGCAAGCCCCTGCTTGGAAGGTACTATGACCAAAAAACAGAACGGCTCAGCTGATGTGCTGTGGCAAAGCAAGGAGGCCCTAAGGAGAAGCCCCGGCCCTTGTAAAGGGCCAGCTCTGCTGGCCAGCACAGCTGTGCACCATCTTTCCCCTCCAGCACATCCCAGGGAGGGAGGCTGCAGCTCACAACAGGTCCTACACCCCAGGAGGACAACCAGAAAATGAGTACCCCATGCAAGGGGAGTCCTGTTCCCCATAGAAGGTCTTGGAGACACAAACCAGAGGTGCTGGGCCAGAGGAGGGGCAGGAGACTGGCAGCATCTGGGCAGGAAAGAGATGCAATCTCACCACTCTCCTTTCCTGAACCAAGAGGTGCAGCAAATAAAGGAAAGCAGATAATGAAAGCTATCCCTGCTGGCTGCTTGCTGGGGTGATGGCCCAGCTCAGCAAGGGGTTGGCATGGATTATGTTTCCTGTCAGCATGAGGCTGTTTTTAGAGGGATATTTGCCAGGTGGCGCAGGACAACAGGGCTTGCTGCACATCGTGGAGAGGTCCAAAGTAGAGCGCAAGACTAGATCATGACTCTGGGCATCCCCAGGGAATCCAACCTTTTTTGGTTACAGTGATGAGGCATATCCTGCCACTCTTTGTGTTGAAGAAAATGCAGCAAGCCAGGAGAAAACTTACTTAACACTTTGGAAATTGTTTGCCTACTGCATTAATATTTGCTAGTTTATACAACTGTCCTTCAGGCAAGATGTTCAGTGACTGGTAATAGAAAATGCAACTAGTAAATGGGGTAAGCAGCTTACCACAGACCTGGAAAAGACCCTGGTAAGCAATAGTGTGTGCATGCATGGTCACATCCTTGTATGTGTGCTCAGATGGCATCATAAACATGAACCATGAAGCAGACTCCACAAAAAGATCAAAGACCTTATGGTTTCCCCAAGTGCCAGGCAGGTAACATGCCAGTTGTGGAAGGGGACATGGCAGTGATATATCTCTGTCACTGCACACTTAAAGAGGATGGTCGGTTTGGACTGAGCTTGAGACTCGGAGATTTTCTGTGCATCCCAAGGAGGCGATGGAGATGAGGGAACACAGCCCAAACTGTGCATCTTATTGCTCTCAGCCGCCCCCCCCCCCCCCCCCCCCCCATGGCTGTGGAATACATCCTTATTGCTGGCCATCCGTCCTGGACCCAAGACCCTGCAGAGTTTCCTTGTGCAAACTGAGCAGGGAGACCCTCACATCTCCCAGTGCCTGTGCCCATCCTCAAGGACCAATCACACCCATCCATCATGTCAAACTGCTTTAATATTTAGACATGAAGACAGGACAGAGCAGTCAGGCTGTGCACAGACAAGACACTCCTGAGCCATGGTGTAAGGCTGCAGGATTCCCTTCTCAATGGATGTGTGGATTCGGCCAAGACGCAGTTCAGCTGGTGATGTCCTGAGCATGCCAGTGGGGTGCACGTGTGGGGTAGGGAAGAGGGATAGAGGCTCCCCATGGCAGCTCAGAGGCTGTTCAGCTCCAACAAGATCTGGTCTAGGACCTGGTGGATGCCCACGTTCTCCTCCTTGGCACTGGCCAGACTCTCTGTGAACACAAGGGACACAGAGCCAGCCACACACATGGACATAGCCCAAGTGTACCCAGGCACAGCCAGACCCACACACACCACACCAAGCAGTCACATGCATACATACAGACATTTCAGTATGGCAGCAGCCTCCAGCTGCACAAGATAACCCTGCAGAGCAGAGTCTCCCTGCTCTACCCACAGCATGTCCTGCCCCAGGACTTCACCACTGTCCAGCTGTGGGCTCACACACAAACCCTTGACGAGCAAAAGAGACATAGTGCCTGCTGCATGAGCCAGTGGTGCTCCATGCAGAAGAGAGTGAGACAGCAGCCCAGGAAGGCAGGCAGAGAGGACAGCAGAGAAAGAGAAGGAGCAGAGCTAACAAGGTTGCAGGGATGAGCTCTGCTGGGCAGCCTGCTGCCAAGGCAGCCTCCTCTGGTGCTTGCTTCCAAACAACATCCTCCATCCCTCTAGAGAATGGGCTGGGATGAGAGCTCTACTCACTCAGCCCCATCTCCCAGCACTCCTGGCCTGGCTCTTCTCCATCCCAGGTTTGAGGCAATAGGTGCTACTGGGTCCCCAGATCCTGTCCCAGCCCTCCCAGCACACTGCAGGGATTGTGCTCCAAGAGAATCCTCCCTGCATAGTTTGTGATGATCAGAGTGAGGGGAGGAGAGGCTGGCTGCCAACTCCTGGGACAAACGGAGGAAGGCAGTGATACCAGACACTGCAACCCTCCCCAGTGGGGCCAGACTGATGCCAGGGGGCAGTCATCACTGCATGGCCATCCCAGGACATTGCAAAACCCCTCTTTCTTCTCCCAAGAAAAAACAATAAGATCCAGAGGGCTTTCTATCCTTCCCCCAAGCAGGGCTGTTTCCCGAGTGGGATAAGCCAAGGTTCCATGCACTGCCTAATACCAGCAGGGAGTGGCAAGGGTCTACCAGCTCAGAGTCAGTGTGGCTGAAAAGAGGCAGGAAGGCCAGTGGCAGCCCCGGTGTGGGTGGGAGGCTGGGCTGGGAGTTCTCTGCAGCTCAGTTTTTAAGTTCAGTAAGGATGACCTGCAGTTTGCTAGAGAGAATGTGTTTTTTCTTGGTCTCCTGCTGGAAGCACTCTAGAGAAAACCAAGATGTCAGCACAACAGAGGGAAGAGAGAAAGAGAAAGGCAAGTTAGTGAAAAAAGACAAGAGTTCCCCAAAGCCCTCACTAAATCCTGCTGCTGTCTAGCCAGCAGTGCGGAAAAAGTGCTGGCAGGAATCACAGAATCACAAGGTTGGAAAAGACCTCCAGGATCATCAAGTCCAACCATTCCTATCAACCATTAACCATGTCCCTCAGCACCTCATCCAACCGTCTTTTAAAAATGTCCAGGGATGAGGACTTTACCACCTCCCTAGGCCGCCTGTTCCAGGGCCCAATGACCCTTTCTGTGAAAATTTTTTTCCTGATGTCCAGTGTAAACCTCCCCTGGCAGAGCTTGAGGCCATTCCCCCTTGTCCTGTCCCCTGTCACTTGGGAGAAGAAGCCAGTTCCCTCCTCTCCACAACCTCCTTTCAGTTAGTTGTAAAGAGCAATAAGGTCTCCCATCAGCCTCTTCTTCTCGAAGCTAAACAACCCCAGTTCTCTCAGCTGCTCCTCGTAACACTTGTTCTCCAACACCTTCACCAGCTTCATTTCTCTTCTCTGGACACGCTCCAGAACATCAACATCCTTCTTGTGGTGAAGGGCCCAGAACTGAACACAGGATTCGAGATGCGGTCTCACCAGTGCTGAGTACAGAGGGAAAATAACCTCCCTGGACCTGCTGGCCATGCAGTTTCTGATCCAAGCCAAGATGCTATTGGCCTTCTTGGCCACTTGGGCACACTGCATGCAGCAACCTGGGGGATAATGTCTCCTGCTTATTCACAGGCCCGGCCAGCTGCAGCACCAAGCCCCAGCCGGATTCATGCTCCAGCACCAGAAATGCCCCAGGAAACACTGGCTAAGCAGGGTGGCTGTGGGAGCAGTGAGGGGCTTTCACTCTGTGCAGCCCTGCTGAGCACCCATGGTCCTCTGTGGTGAGCTGGCAGTTTAGGGGCAGGCACAGCCTGCACTTCTCCAAGCAGGATGGCCTGGTGTGCTGGATGGGCAGCTAGCCCCATGGCTGGCACAACAGCTGCCTCCACCTTGTGAACACCCTCTTTCTGGGCTCACAACAGCTCAACACCAGCCAGACTGCCCAACAAGGAACTGGGGTTGGCCACTGCCAGGGCAATGCTCTGCAGCGTTTGCCTCACCCCAGCAGGAGCTTTTTTCCCAGAGAATCATCCCTAAAGTGAGTCAGAGATGCCCAGATGGACACTTGGGAACATGAGCTCTCCAGCAGTGCCCCGTGACCAGGGAACCAATCTGTGGCTGCAGGAAGGGGACATTTCCTCTGCACACAACCCAAATGCAACAGCCCAAATACCATACCCAGCTCTGCCCCTCCAATATGGTGAGGATGTTAAAGGAGTGGCCGTAGGAAAAAGAGAGAAAAAACTCACAAGCTCCAACAACAATAAAAAAGCCAAACCAGGAACAAGCTGTGGCTTGGTAATGCTGTCCCACTGCTATAGAGTGGGAATTTTGGCCCATGGCATTGCAAAGGGGTGGCTTCTTGATTGTCCCCACAAAAGCACATGCTGGAGAGCCAAAGGCTCTGCAACTGCTGTGGTCCAGACTGCAGAGCCTTCTAGAAGCCAGACAGGAGCCTGTGTGGGAGATTTTTAGCAGTGCAGACAGCCAGCCTCCAAGGGAGTGGATTCTTTCCCAGGATCTGCCCAATCCCAAGCAGAGGCAAGGCAGAGCAGGCTGCTGACTGCTCCCCCTTGTCCTGTCAGTCGGGGAAGCCCTGGGGAGCCCCACCACAGGGAGCATCCCTAGCAAGACCCATGAAGTTCAGAGGCAGGGACCCTGCTGCGGCACTTGGCTGGATGGCCTGGATGGCGGCACCTTTCAGCTCCCCTGGGACCTCCTAGCAGTCCGCCCTAGGGGCAGCCAGCCTGGATACTGGGGCAGGGGCCGGCCGGCAGGGAAGGATTTTGGCATTGAGGCCAGAGCTATTGGGGCATACTGGGGAGCTGTTGGGGCATCCCCCTGCTGTGCTGTGCCCCCTGTCCCCGCACACCCCCCCTGCCCTGCGCCTTACTCGCTCCTGGGCCTGCCATTCGGCATCGGCCTCCCACTGCAAGTGCTTGGCACGCTCCTCTGCCTCATCGGCCACCTGCCGCAGGCTCTGGATCTTCTTGATGGTGTCGATGGAGCTGGTGCCAGCCATGGCACAGGGCGGCCGGCAGGAACCGCAGGAAGCCCGGGTCGCTGAACCTTTTCTGGGATCCGCCCATCTCGGGCAGGAAGCGCTCAGGCAGCAGACGCTCCAGCCCCCCGCCTTCCTTCCATCCCTTCCTGCTGCTGCTGCTGCTCCTCCTCCTGCTGTTGTTTGGACCTACCTGGGCCACCACTCTCCCAGGCATCGCGCACAGACCCCCAGGCAGGGTGCACAGAAACCCCACTCCAGATAGGGCATAGTGTGTCCTCCCCAGGGTCACTGTGCCTACACCCCCAAGGCAAGATGCACAGTGGCTTCTGGACAGGTCACACCGTCCCCTCACCCCAGACAGGGCACATTGTGCCTCCCAAGCAGAGTGTATGGTGCGTCCCTCCACCCCCAGATACATAGTGCCTATGGGCAAGGAATGTTGTGCCCCCAGGCAGGGTACATGACATGCCATAGGATACAGGACGCAGCCCCCCATCCAGACAGGGCACATGGTGCCCACCCAGACAGGGGTGCACGCTCCTACTGTGGAAAATATAATCCATGTTTTTGTTCACTGATTAAAGTTTGTTCTAGTTTTTAAAGTTTGTTCTAGTTTTAAGTCTCTAGGTATTTAAGTATAGCTATTCGCTGACACAGCTGCTTATTGAAGAACCAGGATATGGTCAAGAGCCAGGAAGTCGGGATGCGATGAATGGTTAAGATAAGACATTGTGAAAACAAAGCTGATAAGATTCCAGAAATTCCAGGAAGCTGCAGACCCAAGAGCGTATTGTACCAAAACCTGCATCACAACGAGGATTGAAGGCTCATGGATATGCAGGCCCAGAGTACTAACGAAAAAGCACGTAGCAAGAAACAGAACTGTATAAAAAAGGGGAACTGAGACCTGGGAAGGTGCGGCAGTTTGCAGAGCAATAGACTCCCCTGTCGCCCAGCGCTGTTTTTGCCTTTGCCTTGCTTGCTATAATTTAATAAATTCTAATTGAACCTATACTGTTGTCCGCAGTCTATTACAATTTGGTGCCGTGACTCGGATGCCACCTGCACGGTAGAATTCCAGTTTTACCCGGGGGGGCGCCCCGCCGATTGATTGGCGGCCCTGGTAATTCTGGCTTCTATCTCGGTCGCACTGACGAACCTAAATTCAAGGCAGTTGGCAAAGGGAAGCCGGCAGACCCTATAAATTTCGTGCACGAAAGTCCGGACGAAGACGCAGGACGCGTGAGTATCTGTGGGGGAATCCGTTTGGTCTGGGTCAGGTTATCCTGGAGTGTTGCGAATGTGTGAATGCCTGAGAGGGGAACCGGCAGCTCGGATTCCCTAAGCGAGTGCGGACCCTTTAGTAGTGCAGTTCTCACTATCCGCGAGGGTGTGAGCCACGAATAAGGGGAAGCGGTTATGTTCGCATCAGAGAACGAGTGAGTGCACTCCAGAAGATGGGACAGGGGAATAGCAGGCCCCCTAATTCCATAAAACTCCCTCCGGTTCCTAAGGATAGCCCGTTGGGATTTATGTTGGATCATTGGAAAAATTACCCTACCACAGGGGGTAAAGATAAGGCTAAAGAAACAGATAAAGATGATGCTGGCAGCAGTGAGGGAGACGAGGGAGACTAATGTCTCTCCCAGGGGAGGTACTATGATCCAGAGAAATGGGGGAAGGGTTCCCCGGATAGAGAAGAAAGAAGCACAAAAAAAAAAAAAAAGAAAAAAAATAGAAAGTGATTCCGTTCAGTTGGGGGTAGGTTTCCTGGAGTGTGAAGGCACTCCGGAAGATGGGACAGAAGAAGAGTAAGCCTTCTGATCTCATGGGGAAGGGACCCAAGGAGAGGTTACCAGATATTCCCCGAGATTCCCCAATTGGGTCTTATGCTCAAAAATTGGGAAGGTGCATCTAGCGCACAAAACAAAAGTAAGGAGAGGATGGTTTATTATTGTATGCATGTCTGGGGAAACCAGCAGATTAGACCAGATCATTTATTTTGGCCAATTTTTGGGATTGGATTTGCCAAGCCCTAAATCTTTATGTGAACGATAAGGACCTCCCCCCTTAATCCTGAGGAAATGGATACAGGATGAAAAAGATGTATCACGCAGAGTAGGAGTGTCAGGGGCTCCATCTGCTGGGGACTTCTAAAACAACAGAGCCCTTGATAAAATTAACATTAGGTCCCCAGCGTCAAGAAATAGAATTCTTAATGGATTCGGGGGCAGAAAGATCTACTGTCCAAACTGTGCCCCAGGGATACACCCCCTCCTCGGAAAAAATATAAGTAATAGGAGCAAAGGAAAACCCTTATAACCTAATGAGCCAGTTAACCCCAGAATTGTCCTGGTATAGTGTAATTGACTTGAAAGATGCCTTCTGGGCCTGTCCTTTGAGGGAAGAATGCAGAAATTATTTTGCATTCGAATAGGAAGATCCAGACACACACAGAAGGCAGCAATTGCGATGGACTGTCCTTCCACAAGGATTTACGGAATCCCCAAATCTGTTTGGACAGGCCTTGGAGCAGATCCTGCAGGAGTATCAAACAGAGGAGGGGGTGGTACTTATCCAATATGTAGACGACCTTCTAATCGCGGGGGAAACAGAGGACAAGGTGCGGGCGGAAAGTATTAAACTACTTAACTTTTTAAGTACTAAAGGGCTCAAGGTATCCAGGGCAAAACTGCAGTTTGTAGAAGAGGAAGTAAGGTATCTTGGGCATTATTTAAAAAAGGGTGAGAATAGACCCCGAAAGGGTGAAAGGGATATTATCCACGCCACCGCCAAAAAAAAAAATAAAAGACAAATTCGGCAACTGTTGGGCCTCATGGGGTATTGTGGACAGTGGATTGAAAACTATAGCACTAAGGTTAAGTTTTTATACGAAAAATTGGACCAGGAAGGGCTAGTAAAATGGGATAAGGAAGACAATAAATGACTACACACCTTACAACAGGATCTGGCCAACGCTCCGGTGTTGAGTTTGCCTGATTTAAAAAGACCCTTTTATTTATTCGTGAATGTCGATGCTGGGTCAGCCTATGGGGTTCTAACTCAGGAATGGGCAGGGAAGAAGAAACCCCTTGAATACCTGTCAAAATCATTAGATCCCGTAAGCAGAGGTTGGCCCACTTGTTTGCAAGCCCTAGTGGCCTGCGCTTTGCTTGTAGAAGAAGCTAACAAGATCACTTTTAATGCAGAGTTGAAGGTATTATCCCCCCATAATATTCGGGGAATACTGCAGCAAAAAGCAGAAAAGTGGATAATGGATGCCAGTATTTTAAAGTACGAAGGGATCCTTTTGGATTCTCCAAAATTGACCTTAGAAGTAACAAATTTGCAAAACCCGGCCCAATTCTTATACGGGAAGCCTGTTGAGGGAGGGTTGACCCATGAATGTCTATCTACAATAGAAACACAAACCAAAATATGACCAGATTTAGACGAAGAAGAACTGGAGGAAGGAGACAGGTTGTTTGTGGACGGATCTTCATGAGTGGTAGATGGAAAAAGGGCCTCTGGTTATGCAATAGTTGGAGGAGAAAGGCTGACAGTCATTGAATCCGGCCCATTAAGTAAAACATGGTCAGCGCAGGCCTGTGAGTTGTATGCTGTATTACGGGTATTACAACTATTAAAAGATAAAGTGGGAACCATTTATACGGATTCGAAATATGTGTACGGAATCATACATACCTTTGGGAAAATATGGGAGGAGCGTGGACTAATTAACTCCCAAGGAAAGGACTTGGTTCACCAGGAATTAATCAAGAGATTATTGAAGGCTCTGAGAGGGCCTAAGAAAATTGCGGTAGTCCATCTGAGGGGGCATCAAAGGGGACTAGACTTTAGGAGTAGAGGAAACAATGCAGCTGGTAAGGAGGCTAAGAAAGCTGCACTGTTAACATTACAACACGTGTCCTCCAAACACAGAAACCCAATGGTCGAAAGGAGAAAATGTGAAATTTGTGGAGAAGGTCTGCAGAATCTTCCTTGCTCTATCTGTTGGAAGGACTGGGGCGTTGATGCTATAGAATGTGCCTGTCACAATCTACAGGCAGACCATTGCATACACCACGGAAAAATATGGAGGGTATATAGTTTTACTGCACAAGAGAAAGAGAAGATGAAGAAAATGGGCTTAAAAGAGGATACCAAAGGGGACTGGCGACTTCCAGAGTATAATAGGACTGTATGGCCCAAGTCTGTGGCTGCAGACATTATGAAGAGAATACATAGCAAAACACACTGGGGAGCACAAGCGTTAGTAGACCAGTTCGCGACAAAACACATGTGTATCGATATGAACGATTTGGCTAAGCAAATAGTGAGAGGATGTGTCACTTGTTTAAAAGTAAATAGGGCAAATCTGAGGAAACCACTAATGGGAGGGCGGCCCACGGCCTACTGGCCCTTTGCGAATATCCAGCTAGACTTTACAGAATTACCAAAGGTCGGAAGGTATAAATATTTATTAGTGATAGTGGATCATCTAACTCATGTAGAGGCATTCCCTACAGCAAGAGCAACAGCACAGATAGTGGTCAAGACTCTCTTGGAAAGGAGACCATGATAATAATGAAATTCCAGGAAGCTGCAGACCCAAGAGCGTATTGTACCAAAACCTGCATCACAACGAGGATTGAAGGCTCATGGATATGCAGGCCCAGAGTACTAACGAAAAAGCAGGTAGCAAGAAACAGAACTGTATAAAAAAGGGGAACTGAGACCTGGGAAGGTGCGGCAGTTTGCGGAGCTATAGACTCCCCTGTCACCCAGCGCTGTTTTTGCCTTTGCCTTGCTTGCTATAATTTAATAAATTCTAATTGAACCTGTACTGTTGTCCGCAGTCTATTACACTACCAAACTACCCCAGAGTAATGGAGAGGAGCCAAGGGAGTCTGGGAGTGCCAAAGCCTGGACCCGCAAGTCCCCATGGACCTGAGAGCGATATACCCATGAGTACTCCCCAAGCTCTGACACTTCCTCCCAACTGTAGAGGCAGGAGGGCCATGAGCGTTTGCCCCATAGGGGCCATGGGGCAGATCCCACCCCCAGGCATCCTTGCAGGGGACCTGGAGCTGTGGGGCACAGCCAGGTCCCCAGCAGACATCCCACTCAACTCCTTGGCATCCGCTCCCCCCAAGGGGGGACCTGTCTGGCAGACCCGCAGAGACCCATGAGGACCACGGAGCCCCCTGCACTTCCTGGTTGCCCTGGGGGCTCTGCCCTATAGGGGAGACCATTCCCCAGCTCCCAGCTCTGCACACTGGCTGGGGCATATGCTTTGAGTGCTGGTGGCACTCAATCCTCCATTAAGGAGCTCTGGAAGCTCCCAGGCAGCCCCGGCTGCACTTCACATCTGATTCTAGGGACGCCCGTTCTTAGACTGACCCTGCCGGCTGCCCTCAGCTCTATGGTCAGGGAGCCTGGGAGGACCTGGTCACACCGCCAGCAGCGCCACGCCCCACGTCCCCCTGACATCTGGTGGTGGAAGAGGCGGGGCTGTGGGACCCCTGAGGGCATGCAGCCTCGGGCTTGGCCCTGCTCCTGGCCAGTTCTGCACTCCTCCCTGCCCGACGCTTGGGTGCTGAGAGCACTCCCAGGCCATTGCATGGGGCCCGGAGCAGAAAACGGGGTCCCTGTCCGCAAAGGGGCAGGGGCGAGCTGGCTGTGGGCAGGCAGTGGCTAGGTTGTGGGGTAGCTGCCGGGCTGGGCTGGGTGCCTCCTGCTCTGGCCCCACCCAGGGATGCAGTCACTTCCCAGCAGAGCCTCGTTCCCTCCCACTGGTTCAGGGAATCGCCAAATAAGAGCAAAGTCTCAGCCGGGGAGAGCAACTGGGGCAGGAACTTGGGTGAAGCTTTTGGGATCATGGCCTGGGAACTGCGGAGTTTCCCCGAGCCGCTGCCTCACTCTACAGAGTGACCAGGGACAGGCTATAAGGGGGGCTGGAGATGCGGGGGGCTGGAGGGGGCTGCTCTGGCTAAACTTGCTGTCCCGGCAACCCCTGCCAGCATCCTGCCGTGGGAACCGTGGACTGTCCCTCTTGGGGACAAGGAGGTGGTGGGGCCACAGTAGCCTCGCGGAGCTGCTGTGAAGGGGCTGCCAGTGCCATGGAACTCTTCTGGTCTGTGGCACCATCTAATCCCCCTCCAAGTGCCTGGGGAGATTGCTTTGTGCGCTGCCACCCCATGCCGACAATGCTGGAGCATGGGGAGATTTACTCTTGCAAAGGCATTTATTGACATTTTTGCCGAGACCAGGAGCCTGCCTGGATCGCTGTGATGGGCTGTGATCTGGCCGGGGGATGGGGGCGCTCTGTGCTCACAGGCACACACTGTGCTGGCAGCCAAGGGGGGCACGAGAGTTCCCTGGTAGGTGGGTGAGCAGGCTCCAGGGGACTGCCCTGTGCTTCCTCCCCCAGAGCCGGGAGCAGCGCTGAGCCTTGTCCTGGGGAGGAGGTAACACCAGCCCTGGCACTTAGTGCTGTTGGCACATTAGAGGTCCCTGGCTCAGTGACTTGGCAACTCCCAGTGCCCCACACAGGCTTCAGCATGGCCCCAGGGCAGATGTGCTGGTGATGGGCTCCCAGCCCTGCCCGCAACACCCACCTGCAGCCAGCCTGCCCTCCCTGACATTGCAGGAGTGCTCCTTCTCCATGCCTCCCTACCCAGCCCTTCCCTGGAGGGGTTGGTGGTTCCCATCCCCTGTATCTGCTGGGTCAGGATTCTCCTTGCCGAAGCACCACAGACTTACTAAGCCACTGTGGACCAAGAGTGTGGCAGCATCGCATCCTCCCTGCCCACAATTGTATTGCATGGCCTGCTGCCAGCAGCAAATTGCTCTGCACCTCACAATCAATGTCTGCCCTATGCCACCATTTGTCCTTTCCTCTGAGCCCCTCACCAGAGTCATCCCATCCACATCCAGCTAGATCTCACACTGAGCTTGCCCTGTCTTACACCAGCATGGGTCATAGAATGATAGAATAGTTTGGGTTGGAAGGGGCCTTAAAGATCATCTAGTTCCAACCCCCCTGCCATGGGCAGGGACATGTCCCACTAGATCAGGCTGCCCAAGGCCCCATCCAACCTGGCCTTGAACACCTCCAGGGATGGGGCAACCATAACTTCCCTGGGCAACCTGTTCCAGTGTCTCACCACTCTCATGGTGAAGAAATTCTTCCTTATGTCTAGTCTAAATCTGCCCCTCTCCAGTTTATACCCTTTGCCCCTAGTCCTATCACTACAAGCCTTTGTAAACAGTCAGATCAGTACAGACCTCTGCTACACATGGCAGCCACCCTGCCCAGCTTGACGTGCCTGTCCCATACCAGGATAAATGTGCCCTTCCAGAGGATTTTTAATGTTTTAACCACTTGGTTTAGTATCTAATTAAACTGGGTCAGGTCTGTAGGGTCAGCAAACAATGCTGGGGAGCCCCCTGGCTGCTCTTCAGGGGCTCTGGGCCTCCCCAGGGACTTGTGCTGCTGCTGCTCATCCTTGTCTGCTTGCACTTGTCCTTGTCAACTGCCTCAGAGATTTGATGCATCTCCCCCATTTAGGTCCATAAACCAGCTGGGATTGAATTTTTTGTTCTCAGTCCTAAAAAGCCTGTCCATGCCCTGCTGGCTGCAGTCCAGCTGTCTCCCCTTTAGTTTCTCCTCCAGTTTCCAGGGTTGGTTTCCATTAAAGAATGATTGGCTATCAAAAGGAGGATTTATTTATAGGGTATCAAATACCCTGTGTGGCACCACAGGTTGTTATACCCTGTTCCTGAGCAGTTCCATGGCCACACATGGCTGTTCCACCCTTCATCCTGGCCAACCACATGCCAATTTCAACAACTTCCTAACATCTCCTCAGCAGAATCCATTTCTCAGGAGAAACATCAGTCACAGCACTAAATAAAACTGGTCCTGTCCTTGCCCTTCCCAGGGTACAGTGTGGCACTTTGGATCCCAAAACAAGCAAGCCCCCCCCCAAGCATCCTTCCTTGCATCCAGCTCTCAGCAGATGACGCTGGTCACGGGCAAGAGCTTTTTCGATTTCTCTGCTCTTTTGTGCTTTCCTGACAGTTTAGCAAATGTCACAGTCTTTTTTTTCTACAGACATCATGGAGGTGTGTGCCTGGGGATTGGTGACACAGCTCGGGACACTTGTCTCCATTAGCTTTGGGGTGCCAGGCAGGCAGCTGCCCACAAAGCTCCAGAGCTGATCGAGTGGTGCCCACCACAGCCTGCCTGGCCCCCATACCCTGATCAGGATCCGTCTGGTCCCTGCTCTGCATCTCAGCTAGGTTCAGTGTCAGCATCACAGGAATGAGATCTTGACAGTCTTCCCCACGGACACTTTACAAATAAGGACCCCCTCTTCCTTTACCCCCTGAAGTCTGACGCCCATGCAGAGTAAGAGTTGCTGGCATGCCTACATACGTCTGTAGCTTTCTTCTCTGCCTGCTCCAGCTTCTCCTGGGCCTCCTTGACAGACTCGGAGTACTTCACCTGATCCTCTGTGCCCTTTAGCTTCTTCTGCAGGCCCTGCTGTTCCTCCTCCAGCTGGAGAAAAGGCAGAGGTCAGGGAGGATGATGGTGCCTTCAAGGCTGGGGAGGGAATGACCATCCTCCTCCTAGGGTGGTCAAGGCTGGGGAACTCTCACTCACTCTGTCAACTTTGGGGCCACATGTCCTCAGGGAGCCCTTGGTTCCCAGGGCTAGAGCAGCCCCTAGCATCCCTGAGCCTGGTGGGAGTAGGGGAGTGGTGGGCTCCCTCCCTGTGCAAGGGACTAGAGGAGTCCTGAATGGGGGGCACAGCTCCAGGGGGGCACTGAGAAGGTTCCCATCTCTGTGGCTGGAGTGGGAGTTTGCTGTCCCCAAGGGTTTCCTTGGCAGAGGAATAGGGAGGTGGCACTGTGGTGTCCCACTGAGACACGGCATGTTTGGGGGAGTCTGATGTGAGTGGTCAGGGGTAACAGGCCGGAGTGCTGGTCCCTTGGGATGGACATCCAGCAGGGTTAGGTCCCCAGGTACAGGCACTCTGTGGAGTGAGATCCCAAGGGCTGGGCACCCCTAGAGCTGGGATCTGCAGGCCGGACACCCCGTGGGGCAAGGTCCCCAGGGCAGAAGACCCCTAGGATGGAGGTCCCCAGGGCTGGGCACCTCCAGGTAGAGGCTCCTTAGGCTGGACACCTATCAGGATGGTGTCCCCGGATCTGGACACCCTTAAAATGGGGGTCCATGGGTGGGGCGGACATGTGGGACACACACCTGCTTGCAGCGGTCCTTTGTCTGCTTCTTATCAGCCTCTGCCTGCTCGGTGCGGTCGATGGCGTTCTCCTTGTCCAGTTTCAGCATCTGCATCTTCTTCTTGATGGCCTCCATGGTGGTGGCGGGTCGGTGGCGAGGCGGCGGCTGGGCGCGGAGCACAGGAGACTGCGGGAGCACCGGCACTGAGGCCCCTGTCTCGCCACGCCGCCTAAGAGCTGGGGAGGGGCAGCTTCGGGTGGGAGCCACCCCAGCACCTCCCCCGCCGCCCACCAGCACCTTTTAGGGACAAGCTCGCCACCGTACCCGCCGCGCCGAGGCGGACGAGAGGGTGGCACCCCCGGTGGGCACCACCGCAACCCCGGCGCTGGGCACCCACAGGGGTACCGGGTGAGAGACACTCCGGGGCAATGCAGTAGGGACACCCTGGTGACACTGAGAAGGACATATGGGGGCACTGCACTAGGGGTACTCTGAGGACATTGTGTTAGGGACACTGCTGTACTAGAGACATCCCAGCGGCACTGGCCTAGGGACACCCTGGGGGCACTGTGCTAGGGACACTGCTGTACTAGAGATATCCCAGGGGCACTGTGCTAGGGACACCCTTTGTTAAGGGCATTTCTGGTGGCACCTCCCCAGGGACACCCTAGTGGCACTGGGCTAGAGGGACACCCAGACACCCTGTTGCCTCACCACTGTGGAGTCTTGCACTTGGGACATCCATGGGCTGGTAGTGTGCTGATACCATGCCCCAGGGACACCACCGGCCATCCACTCACAGGGCCTGAGGCCTGCTTCTGTGCCAGTCAGAGCTGTCCCTATGTTAGAGGACACCACATGGCTGGCACTGTCCTAGGCACACCCTGTCACTGCACCCTGGAGCTTGGGGGACCCTGCTTCCAGGCACTGGCTTGGGGACATCTCAGGTGTTGGCACAGCAATTGGGGGCACCTATGGGCTGGCACTGCAGTCTTGGGGACACTCACAGGCTGATTGCCCTCAGGGCTATGATTGCAGATAGGGACATTCATAAGATGTGATTGCAATTGGGGATGTCACAGGCTATCAGTGTGCTCAGGGACATCCATGGGTTGCGATTGCACTTAGGGACACTGTAGGCTGGTACTGCCCACGTGGTGAAAATCCTCCAGGAGAATAGTGAGTCGAGCACCCAACCTCCCTGTCCAGCTCTTGTGTCATGGCAGGGCCTCAGCTCTGCACAGTCTCCCTGGCACTCATCTCCCCCTTGCCTTGCACCCTGGTGCTACTGTCCCTGGCACCCATGGGGACACTCAGATTGTGCACAGTTCATAGGGCGACATTTCAGGACAAAACAGAGTGTGTGGGCAGCTCACTGCCCTGCTCTATCTTTCTGCTTTAAATATATTGTATTCCATAGGCAAAAAAATGCAAACCTTTCAGATCTCAGCTCCTCCAAAGATAATACACACTTTTAATAATACTCTTAAATGCTTCTGGTGCATTCCCAGCTGCAGGGAGGGCTCTGGAATGGGGGTGCTGGAAGGAGCTGGTAGAGGGACCACAAGAGTCATGAGAGGCTGGTATGGGGACAAGAGGGGTGTGCAGGCTCCCCCAGCCCATTGCCACGGGTCATATCCAGCTCTTGCCTGATGTAACTTTTTGGCACCAGTGCTCCAATCAGAGAGAAGCAAAAACTTTTTGAGAGCTGGAGAAAGTGGATTTCTAGGAGTACTCAGTGCTGAGTTGCAGGTGGCATAGGAAAAACAGGACCAGCCAAGAACCAAGGGGCTGCTGATGTCATGGGAAAGCAGCAGAAGAGTTGCTGCAGTACTCTGGGAGAGCATCTATTAATACTGACAAATTAGGCACATATTTCGACAAGGAGAGTCAGTAACTGCCAGCACGTGGCTTCTGAGGGGAGGGGGAAGATTCATCTCCCATCACCCCTGGGTGAGAATGGATGGTTTTCTGTTAGATGCTTTGGCCCAGAGCAACTTATCTTCCAACAGTCCTGGAAAACTGGGGAAGTTCGACTGGACTGGAGGCTGGCGGATGTTGTGCCCATCTACAAGAAGGGTCGCAGGGAGGATCCAGGGAACTACAAGGCCTGTCAGTCTACAAGCCCCTCAGTGCCAGGGAAAGTCATGGAACAGGTGATCCTGAGTGCTATCATGAAGCACATGCAAGAGAACCGGGTGATCAGGCCCAGTCAACACAAGTTCATGAAAGGCAGGTCTTGCCAAACAAACCAGATGGCCTTCTATGATAAAGTGACTCAACTACTGGACGAGGGAAAGGCTGTGGATGTGGTCTTCCTGGACCTCAGTAAAGCCTTTGACACAGTTTCTCACAGCATTCTGCTTCAGAAACTGTCAGCCTCTGGACTGGACAGGCGCACACTCTCCTGGGTGGAAAACTGGTTGGATGACCGGGCCCAGAGAGTGGTGGGAAATGGTGTTAAAAACAGCTGGAGGCCAGTTACAAGTGGGGTTCCCCAGGGCTCAGTGATGGGTCCAGCCCTGTTCAATGTCTTCATCAATGACCTGGATGAAGGTATCAAGTACACCCTTAGCAAGTCTGCAGACGACATTAAGTTGAGTGGAAGTGTGAATCTGCTGGAGGATAGGGAGGCTCTGCAAAGGGATGTGAATAGGTTGGATCGCTGGGCCGGGTCCTGCACTTGGGGCACAACAACCCTATGCAGTGCTACAGACTAGGAGAAGTCTGTCCAGAAAGCTGCCTGGAGGAGAGAGACGTGGGTGTGTTGGTTGACAGCCGACTGAACATGAGCCAGCATTGTGCCCAGGTGGCCAAGAAGGCCAATGGCATATTGGCTTGTATCAGAAACGGCGTGACAAGCAGGTCCAGGGAGGTTATTCTCCCTCTGTACTCGGCACTGGTGAGACCGCACCTCGAGTACTGTGTTCACTTCTGGGCCCCTCACCACAAGAAGGATGTTGAGACTCTGGCGCATGTCCAGAGAAGTGCGACAAAGCTGGTGAAGGGGCTGGAGAACAGGTCTTATGAGGAACGGCTGAGAGAGTTGGAGTTGTTTAGCCTGGAGAAGAAGAGGCTGAGAGGAGACCTCATTGCTCTCCACAACTACCTAAAAGGAAGTTGTGGAGAGGAGGTTGCTAGCCTCTTCTCCCAAGTGACAGGGGACAGGACAAGAGGGAATGGCCTCAAGCTCTGCCAGGGGAGATTTAGGCTGATCATTAGGAAAAAATTTTCCTGGAAAGGTCATTGGGCACTGGAACAGGCTGCCCAGGGAGGTGGTTGAGTCACCTTCCCTGGAGGTGTTTAAGGCACGGTTGGACGAGGTGCTGAGGGGCATGGTTTAGTGTTTGATAGGAATGGTTGGACTCGATGATCCGGTGGGTCTCTTCCAACCTGGTTATTCTGTGATTCTGTGATTCTTGAAACTTAATGATGGGCACACAGAGACACAGCTGCAAGGCTTCTGGAGCCTTTAATTCCAAAAAAGTCCCCAGGTAAATCTACCTGTTTGCCGGCTTAGTGGACATTTGGGATTGGAAGGTCCCAAAGATGTATCTCTAAGATTCATCAAAACCAATTTGCAAGTCTTACAAACACATGAAGCACTTCAAACACACACACACACACACACACACACACACACACACACAAAATCTCTCTCTCATTTCTCAGCTAGCTGAATACATTCATACAATGTTGGTTATCGCTATTGGATCCACAATTTTTCGATGCTATGTATACTTAAACTATACACGGTACTGGGCACATACAACACTTAAAATATGCACATGCATTATCTAATAAGGCTTGTATTGATTTTCTAGCAAATATTTCAATACCAGTAAAATATTTTTGTGGGTTTTTTTTTTTTTTTTTTTCTTTGTTTGTTTTTGGTTTTTTTTCATTCCTCTATGAGTACTGTACATTGCAGGTTCACTTCTTATTTTGATCTGTTGCAGTCCCTTCGGTCCCAAAGGACCATCCTGTGGGCACTGTAAATGACCCGGGGCTGCTCCAGCGGGAGCTGGAGGGGGGGGGGGGGGGGGGGTGGTGGAGGGGGAAGCGGCCCCTCCTCTCGACCCCCTCCCCACCTTTGGCGTGGGGCAGATGCCCCACCTCGTCCGGGCTGCTTGGCTGCAGAGTAGTTAGTACATTCTCTTTTGCAGCTTTTGGAATCTCCTCCATAACTTTGCAACTAACTGGCTCCCAGTGAGGACCGACGTCCGGTGCACAGATCACAGCCAAAGCTTGCAACAGTTCAAGGTCCCCCCGCCGCTGCGCCTCCCTCCTGGTTTGTGCACAGTCTGAGGGACAGGAGCGAGATGGATCGGGCTCCTTCCCGGAGTCTCTCGGACCCAGATCGAAGGGGTTGTCAGCCCCCCGCATCGGAGGGTGCAGGGCGAAGCACAGCCAGTTCAGGAGAGTGGGGGGTTAGTGCAGTTGTTGATGATCCTGCACTCGGCTCTGAATTATCGCTGTGCTCTTTAGAGCCGACATACACCTTTAGCACTTCAAAAACATTCCTCCAGGGACAGAGCAACTTAATAGCCCTGTTATCCAACCAAGTCCCTTGATCCCATACTTGAACTCCAATTTCATCCCAAATTTCTTGCTCAAATGCTGAGCAAATGTCAAAAGGCAGCTCATGAATTTTTGGTCTTACTCCAGAATCTACTTTCTTTTCTCCTTCTAACTTTACTTTCCTGGTTATTCCCTTCGCATTCATAGCTTGTTTACTCCTCAGAGTCTGTTCCTCTGAAAGTAGCAGGACGGGAGGCGCAAGACACTGCATGGCATTAGAAACAGAGGCCATGCCCTCTGCCTGGTCTTTCTGCAGCCTAAAATCATAGAATCATAGAATCACCAGGTTGGAAAAGACCCACCGGATCATCGAGTCCTACCATTCCTATCAACCACTAAACCATGCCCCTCAGCACCTCATCCATCCCTTAAACACCTCCAGGGAAGGTGACTCAAGCACCTCCCCGGGCAGCCTGTTCCAGTGCCCAATGACCTTTCCAGTAAAAATTTTTTCCTAATGTTCAGCCTAAACCTCCCCTGGCAGAGCTTGAGGCCATTCCCTCTTGTCCTGTCCCCTGTCACTTGGGAGAAGAGGCCAGCTCCCTCCTCTCCACAACCTCCTTTCAGGTAGTTGTAGAGAGCAATGAGGTCTCCCCTCAGCCTCCTCTTCTCCAGGCTAAACAACCCCAGCTCTCTCAGCCGTTCCTCATAAGGCCTGTTTTCCAGCCCCTTCACCAGTCTCGTTGCTCTTCTCTGGACTTGCTCCAGAGCCTCAATATCCTTCTTGTGGTGAGGGGCCCAGAAGTGAACACAGTACTCAAGGTGTGGTCTCACCAGTGCCGAGTACAGAGGGAGAATAACCTCCCTGGACCTTCTGGCCATGCTGTTTCTGATACAAGCTAACTCCGATTTTATCCCAGGTTTCTTGCTTGAATGCTGAGCAAATGTCAAAAGAAGATTCATGATCCCAAGCCCACGTGAAAAGTGCTTTAAGATCATTAATATCTAGCGTTCGGTTTTTATTCTTTAAAATATATTTAAATAAATCTATTACATCTTTCTGTTCCTGAGTTGCTACGTTCCCCATCCCCTTATCGGCAGCTCATCTTCCATCCAGCGGGCAGGTGTCTATGGGTGCACCCTGGACTTTGTTTCAGCCCCTCCAGACGTTCTGCCAATGTACATCACTGGACCGTGCTCCTCACGCGAGCCTCTATTCAGATCCGATACAGGCGCCATTTGTGGTGTATGGATAGGCATGGTCTCAGCTTTCATTTCAAGCTGAGACCAAGTTTATTGTTACAAGCTCATCTTTATACCTTAGTGAAAATGTCAACAATAGTCCTGCAAGTCCTTCATAAAAATTTCCACAGCATGTTCTCCTTCCAAGCTCCTCGTGACCTCTATTATTGTTTTCATGCCTTCTTGTTTTTGCCCGATGTTGATTCTTCTCAGGCTGGAGGCTCGCTGGTTATCAAAGCTCTCTGCACTCTTGTTCCAGAGGCCCAACAACACTCGTGGTCATTTTTTGCTCACCATTTCTTCTGACACATCAACACCAAAGCATGCAGCATGGGCAAGAAACAGGAGGAATTGGAAGCTGTTGTAGGACAAGGAGGCTATGATGTAGTTGCCATTATGGAAACGTGGTGGGACAACTCGTATAACTGGAGTGCTGCTATGGTGGGATATAAACACTTCAGGTGGGACAGGAAAGGTAGGAGAGCTGATGGGGTATCCCTCTATGTTGGAATGTACTTTGACACCCTGGAGCTCGATTATGGTGATGATAGGACTAAGTGTCTGTGGTTAAAATACATAGGAGCCCACAAGAAGCCAGATATTGTGATGGGAGTCTGTTATAGATCACCTAGCCAAGAAGAAGAGGCTGATGAGCTTTTTTACAAACAACTGGGAGAAGTCTCAAGATCGCTAGCTCTTGTCCTTGTGGGAGACTTTAACCTACCAGATGTCTGCTGGAAGTACAATACATCAGAGAGGAAGCAGTCTAGGAGGTTCCTAGAGTGTGTGAAAGACAACTTCCTCACACAGATGGTGAGTGAGACGACAAGGGAAGGTGCCCAAACCTGCTGTTTGTGAACAGAGAAGGCATTGTGGGAGATGTGAAGGTTGGAGGATGCCTGGGGCAAAGTGACCATGAGACGGTAGAATTTTCATTTCTAGGTGAGGTGAGGAGGAAGGGTTAGTAGAATGATCTACTTAGACTTCCAGAGGGCAGACTTTGAACTGTTCAAAATGCTGGTTGCTAAAGTCCCATGGGAGAGAGTCCTTAAGGGCAAGGGAGCCCATGAGGGCTGGGTGCTCTTCAAGAAGGAAATCCTGGCAGCACAAGACCAAGCTGTCCCCATGTTCCGGAAAATGAGCAGGCATCTTTGGAGGACTACAGGGAGGAAGTGAGATCATGCTGAGGAAAAATCCCAACTAGAACTTAGACTGGTCAATTCTGTGAAAGACAATTAAAAAAATCTTTCTACAAATAAATCAATAGTTAAGAGGAGGACGAGGGAGAACATCTTTATTGGATGCAAACAACCGTGAAATAGGATGAGGACAAGGCTGAGATAATTAATGCCTTATTTGCTTCAGTCTTTAATAGTAAGGAAAGTTGTTCTCTGTGTGTGCATCCTCATGAGCTAGACGAGCAGAAAAAAACTCCCACGATCCAAGAGGAGGTGGTTGGAGACATGCTTGGCTAATTAGACATTCACAAGTCTATGGAGCTGGATGGGATCCACCCGGGGCTATTGAGGGAGCTGGCAGATGTTTTTTGCCAAACCCCTTTCCATCATCTTGCAGTGGTCCTTGTGGACTGAGGAAGTTCCACTGGACTGGAGACTGGCTGATGATGTGCCCATCTACAAGAAGGGTCGCAGGGAGGATCCAGGGAACTACAGGCCTGTCAGTCTGACCTCAGTGCTAGGGAAAGTCATGGAACAGGTGAACTTGAGTGCCATCATGAAGACCATGCAAGAGAACCGGGTGATCAGGCCCAGTCAACACAGGTTCATGAAAGGCTGGTCTTGCCAAACTAACCTAATCGCCTTCTATGACCAAGTGACTTCCCTACAGGACAAGGGAAAGGTTGTGTATGTAGTCTTCCTGGACCTCAGTAAAGCATTTGACACAATTTCTCACAGCATTCTGCTTCAGAAACTGTCAGCCTCTGGCCTGGACAGGCATACATGCTCCTGGGTGGAAAACCGGTTGCATGGCCAGGCCCAGAGAGTGGTGGTAAATGGAGTTAACTCCAGCTGGAAGCCAGTTACAAGTGGGGTTCCCCAGGGCTCAGTCCTGGGTCCAGTCCTGTTCAATATTTTAATCAATGACTGGGATGAAAGCACTGAGTGCACCCTTAGCAAGTTTGCAGATGACACTAAGTTGGGAGGAAGTGTGGATCTGCTTGAAAGTAGGGAGGCTCTGGCAGAGGGATCTGAACAGACTGGACCGCTGTGCTAAGACCAATGGCATGAGGTTAACAAGGCCAAATGCTAAGTCCTTCAGTTGGGGCACAACAACCCTATGTAGTGCTACAGGCTAGGAGAAGTCTTTCTAGAAAGCTGCCTGGAGGAGAAGGACCTGGGGGTGCTAGTTGACAGCCGACTGAACATGAGCCAGCAGTGTGCCCGGGTGGCCAAGAAGGCCAATGGCATCTTGGCTTGGATCAGAAACGGCGTGACCAGCAGGTCCAGGGAGGTTATTCTCCCTCTGTACTCGGCACTGGTGAGACCACTCCTTGAATCCTGTGTTCATTTCTGGGCCTCTCACCACAAGAGGGATGTTGAGGCTCTGGAGCATGTCCAGAGAAGAGTGACGAAGCTGGTGAAGGGGCTGGAGAACAAGTCTTATGAGGAGTGGCTGAGAGAGCTGGGGTTGTTTAGCCTGGAGAAGTGGAGGCTGAGGGGAGACTCTACCTGAAAGGTGGTTGTAGAGAGCAGGGAGCTGGCCTCTTCTCACAAGTGACTGGGGACAGGACAAGGGGAAATGGCCTCAAGCTGTGTCCAGGGAGGTTCAGACTGGACATCAAGAAAAAATTTTTCACAGAAAGGGTCATCAGGCACTGGAAGAAGCAGCCTAGGGAGGTGGTTGAGATGAGGTCTCAGGGACATGGTTTAGTGGCAGATGGGAATGGTTGGACTTGATGATCTAAGAGGTCTTTTCTTACCTAGTAATTCTATGATTCAATAATTCTTTCCTCTTCTGTACCATAATGAAAAAGCATTTTGAAATGATTAATGGATTTCATGCACCATTTTAGAAAGCTGAAGGTGTTGCAATGTACTAACATATGCCAGTTTTGAGTGTAGCTTTGAAGCTATGATGTGTGCATGAAATTTCAAAGATTTGCATCTATATAATGAGTGTGGTAATGATATGGAATATTTCAAAGTGGAATATTTTGACTTAAGCTAAAGTACAGTTAAGTTTTGTCTAAGCAGTTGTGGTTTGAAAGTTAGACAGAATGTCCCTCTGAGTGCATGTTTTCCTTAAAATGGTGCTTTTCAGACACTTTCCTTTCTTTGAAAATGATAACGTCTTTTGTGAGACATGATTTGTGCTCAACAGACATGTCTTCTTCTGTAATCACCTCTGTTTGGAATCCTTACTAATCTGAAAGCCGAAGTCAAGCAGAAAGCTGGAGCCAGCTCAAAATTAGCAAGAGTTTTGACTGTTGCAAAATTTCATAACATTAAAATTAGACCTTGGAAAGTAATAGAATATGCATAAGATTTCTGGGAAAATTTATGCACATACATCTAAGTGGAAAATATATTCTGTAACCAGTGAAATGGTGATTTGTAAATGGTGGGATAGAACATAAACTGTAATGTGTTAGAAACAAACAAGGACCCTTATCTTCTTGTCCACAGACCTTATCTTCTTGTCCACAGAGTCGTTGAGATTGACCACTCAGATATGGCCACACCTTAACAACTCTGAGCTGATCTGATTTCATTCCCCCTGGATATGCAATGAGGTTCTGGGAACAAGTATAATCGTCACTTTGAATTTGAAAATAATTCCGTGTATAAATTTTCTGTGAAATCATTGCTTGGCAGAAGCACTCTGAGGACAAATCCCGAGTCTTCTCCAGCGCTGAATAAAGTGTACCTGCCTTAATGGTTAAATTAAACTATTAAGCGTTTCTTTGTTTCAGATTTGGCACTCCAGATGGGACCCTCTCTGCCCGGCTGCAGGACCCATTTGGGATCGGGACACTCTTGGGTACCCCCAGGGATTTCTCCGGAGAGACTCACAGAATCACAGAATAACCAGGTTGGAAGAGACCCACTGGATCGTCGAGTCCAACCATTCCCACCAATCCCTAAATCATGCTCCTATCCAGTTGAGACTCCTCTTCTCAACTGGATCTTTGTGGGGACAGACAAGGACCATCAGATAAAAAGGTACACTTAATTTTTTTTTTCCTTGAGTTTAGGGATCGGTCCATTTGGTTTGGCTCCTCATAAGCTGTTACTGCCTAACGCCGAGTAGAGGATATGCTGGACTGCTAGCATCTTATAGGCATACATTGAAGTTGCGGAGGTCTGGGTTGTAATAGGAGTATTAACTGATTTTGGTTTCTGTTTTTTGTTGATGTGGTCAGGAGGTCTTGGTTGTAGACTGACATTAGCCAAATGAACTTGAAACTATATGGAGGTCTCGGTTCACAGAATCACAGAATCACAGAATCACAGAATCACAGAATAACCAGGTTGGAAGAGACCCACCGGATCGTCGAGTTCAACCATTCCCACCAATCTCTAAACCATGCCCCTAAGTACCTCATCCACCCTCACCTTAAACACTTCCAGGGAAGGTGAAAAAACAGGCCACCCTGCGGCGACCTGTACCTGCGCAAAAATTCCTCTCACATTGGCAGCGAGGACCCGCGCGTCACCCCGGGTCGTTATTTTCCTTACTCATAAGTTTAAGGCATAAGTTTAAGGTTGTAACAGGAGCATTTTTTCTCAGGAGATCTTGACTGTAAAGAAGTATTAACTAATACCTGGTTTCTGTTTTTTGTCGGTGTGGTCAGGAGGTCTTGGTTGTAGAGTGATATTAACCAAACAAAATGAAATTATATGGCACTATATGTTGTTTTGCAGTGAATATTTGATCTCTGTATGTCATTTTGAAGTGAATAAGTTAATGTTGTGCTCTGTGTGGGTTATTTTTGTGGTGGTGCTGTGAAAAGTCAATCCCAATTATCAATACCAATTTGATTATAAAGCAGGAATGGTTTTAATAAGCAATGCCGGCACACACATGGGTTAAGTCCACCTAATGTGTCCCACTAATGAGTCCCCCACTGACTGCATGACTTCTATACAGGTTAAACATACATGTTTGTGTGGGTTCCAGGAAATACTGGTTAACCAGTTACATGTTACATGTCCATTGTTTTTTGGAACTTATTTAGCATACTCACTCTTGTAAGCATATCACAGTTTCTTTGTGTCTTCTGTTTGCCTCTGATGGTCTTTATCTTATCTCCCCCCACTTCTTGTGTCTTCAGGCCTGTCCTTTGTCCCTGCTGTGGAACTGCCCTTGTTTCAATTAGTAAACAAGCTAAACTATCTAATTCATTTCCTTAGCATGATTTATTCCTTCCTTCTGTGAAATGAGATATTTGTACAAGATTGTATTTGTTTTGTTGCAGAAATAATGATGAATTTTGTCCAGATTGTATATGGATGACTGATGGGTGTTTATTGCATCCTGACACAATGCATGTGGTGTAACAAGAAATTGTGGGTAACATATAGTTGGGATTTGTGTTGTCCTGAATGTAAGATCCAGGACAACAAGGAAAGATCCACCTATGCAGTGCAAGTGATTTGTGGTTGGGGAGCCAGAACGCAGAACCCATAAGATGGGAGGCTGGCAGAGTGGCTGCACTTTAAAGAAAAGCCAGCTGGGATATATTTTAGATCATTAAGATCTTAGATCATAAGGGGATCAGTGGTCCACCGAGTGGTGGACAAACAGATAAACCCTAATAAAAGCTTTTTGATAATCAGTGGTGTCTGGTGTATAAGCTTGATTATGGGGAAAAGTGGCCATAACACCTTGTTGCCAT
The DNA here is from genome assembly GCA_033459285.1 of Clamator glandarius. Lineage (NCBI taxonomy): Eukaryota > Metazoa > Chordata > Aves > Cuculiformes > Cuculidae > Clamator > Clamator glandarius. Next base: position 45,192 of record JAUNZM010000682.1, on the reverse strand, counting down.
TAACGTTGCTCTTGAGGTGTGAGAATTGGGTAAAGTAATGTGTGCAGATATGTTTTCCAGTTTGCAAAATCATCTGGAGTGGCAAGAGAACGTGGCAAGAGAATGGGGTCTGGAATTAAGAAATAATCAATGTGCATACTGTAGAGGAATCAGAACCGGGTGTTGTAGCTGAGCTTGAATGACTGGGACATGGGGAAATTACCCTAGAGGATCCACTGGTTAAAATAAAGCTGGGGAATACGAGTGAAAAGGTTATATTCTTGACAGATATGGGAGCCTCTGTGTAAACCAGCAACTGATTCCTGTAGATCAAAATAAAATATTGTGATTATAATAGGAGCTACTGGTCAAACCAAAAAAGCATTCTTTGTGCAGTCTGCTAAATATGAATTGGAAAACAAGTGGAAAACACATGAATTTGTTTGCTAGGAGCCCCTAGACCATTAATGAGAGGAGATTTATTAAAGCAGTTAGAGACAGAAATAATATTTGGGGCAGGAGGTACAAAATCTAAAGTGAGAGATCATCAACTACTCAAAGTATTGAGTTTGTCTTTAAAACAGGTGGAAAAACACTGGTAACAGCAGAGATTTTGGAACAGGTTTATGCAGGCATGTTGGCTTCTGAGATATCTGGAAGGCCAGAAATGTGAAGCACGCAAAGGTAAATTTGACCTGTGTCAGGTAATACCCTCTGCTATTAGAAGATTGCAAGGGGAGGTATCAGGTCTTTCAGCAGAAGGCCCAGCCTATGCAGCGACAACTTACTTGCCTTGGATTCGAGATCTCCAGAGGACACAGAGAGCTCAGAACACCCCAAAAGGAAGCTATTTGCTGCACACTCATGTCAGGAATGGTAAAGGAACTCAGAACCTTTCTGGGAATGACAGGTTGCTGTCGTTTATGGGTATATAACTATGGACTCTTAGTGAAACCATTGTATGAACTATTGAAAGAATATCCAACGGGATCATCAAAATTGGCTTGGACTGGGGAGGCAAAAAGGGCACGTGAACAATGAAAGAAGGAATTGATGAAGGCCCCAGCTTTAGGCCTTCACGATGTTTCAAACCCATTCTGGTTATTTTCTCATGAAAGACAGGGTATGACCCTGGGGATGCTGACACAGCAGCTAGGCCCCTCTAAAAGGGCAGTAGCCTACTTCTCTGAAAAATTGGATGATGTAAGCAAGGGATGGCCTGGATGCCTATGGGCAGTTGCAGCTGTAGTTCTGAATATACAAGAAGCCCGAAAATTGACTATGGGCCAAAAAAAAATGACTGTCATGGTGTCACACACAGTCTCAGTGGTGTTGGAGAAGAAAGGAGGTCACTGGCTTTCCCCCTCTAGATTTTGAAGTATCAAGCCATATTGGTAGAGCAAGATGATGTGAATATAATCACCACTAACACTGTAAATCCAGCATCTTTCCTTAGTGGAGCTGCTTCAGTGACTACCACCAGAGAAGTGATCGAGGCCAGATCATTACCCCCAGGAACATCAGCCCAGAAAGCCGAAATAATCGCCTTAAGTCAAGCACTGGAAATAGCAAAAGGAAGGAAGATAAATATATGGACAGATTCAAAATACGTCTTTGGAGTGGTGCATGCTCACGGTGCTATACGGAAAGAGCGAGAACTCCTTACTGCCCAAGGAAAACACATTAAACATACAGCAGAAATCCTAAAGCTGCTGGAAGCTGTAAATCTTCCAGAAGAAGTGGCTATCACACACTGCAAAGGTCACCAGAGAGGTAATACTAGCTGGAATGACATGCGGAATCAAGACTCTATAACTTAATAAAGTTATAAAGTAGGTATGTTCATTCAGCGCTGAGACGCACAGGAGAATTATTTCTCCAAAACAACGGGTGTACCCATCGTGGCAACTTGTCTTGGCTTTATACAGTAAACTGTTACATATTCCCCCAAACGCCTATTCATATTCATAACCTTTCCCCGCTTCTTATTATAATGAGTTTGAGAAGAGTCTTCTTCCTGTTTTGTGCCTGTGCAGGGTTTTCTCAGGGATGGAGTCAGTTGTCTTAACTTCCTTTAACTTCAATCTGTGTCCGTGTTCTCCGGATCCTTGGCATCTTTATCAGTGTTGTTTTTGCTCTTATCACAGGTCCAGATGACTTGTCCTGCTTATCAGAAATCTTCTAGCAACAGACTCCCTTCCTACATAAAGGCTTATAGAAATATGTTGCTTTAGCTAAACAACTGTCATCCTGTGTATTCTTTAAGTGTGAGCAGCTTCTATTCCGCTATTCTTTAAGTGTCAGTTGCTTCGGCTAAATTATTACTATTCCCTTTACCCTTAAGCGTTAGCCCTTTCTTTGTGTTTATCTCGAGCTGCTAAACAATGGTTATCCTGTTCATCAATGGTTAATTCACCTAGCCCAGTATCAGGAAAATTGGTAACAAATTGGCAGGAAATTTTGAGGCCAGGATGGCCGCAGAAAAAGGCAGAAGTAATATCTGCTTTGATTCCAGACGGTAAACTTCAAATCCCTGATTCTGATTTAAAATTGGAGAAATATTCAAGGGAAGATAGAAACTTGATTATCAATATGGCAGGAAGAGAAGTAGATAATGGGTGATTTTATGTTCTAGATGGACAAATAACAATGCCATCAGGAGTGCTATGGAAACTGGTCTTAGAGGAGTTACAAATAAAACAACAAAACCCCAAAGTAAACCAAAACAAACCAAACAAACCCTTTGGGGCACAGATATTCTGTATAAATAATAGGAATGCAAATAGATCTCTCTGAACTCCCAATAAAAGAGGGGGGGGGGGTGCACTGGTATTCATTAGCATTAACAGATACTTTCTCAGGTTGGCCAGAAGCTTTTCCTTGCAGTACAAATAAAGCAGAAGTCACAAGAGTATTGTTGAATGAAATTATACCTCGTTTTGGAGTGCCTGCAGTAATAGTATCAGGTAGAGGTACACATTTGTGATAAAGTGGTAAAAAGATTAGTGAAATTTTAAGAATTGATTGGCAGTTACATTCTCCATACTGACCACAGGCTAGAGGCCAGGTGGAGAAAATGAATCATCAGATTGTTGCTGATAAAACATCCATCAGCTAAAATTTGTCAAGAAGCCAATCTGTATTGGCATCAAGTGCTTCCTTTGGCCTTACTTAGGTTTTGAAATAGCGAAAGAAAAGTATTAGCCCTGTATACTAATTGAGGTATACAGGAGAAGACCTCACAGAATTAGGTGAGAATTTGTACAATCAGCTAACAAAACCAACTGAACTTGCTTGAGAAACAAACAAAACCCCAACAAAAAGCAAAACAACAAAAAAAAACAACCAATCAAACAACAAACAAAATTAAAAAACAAAAAAACCCCCCAAAAAAACCCCAAAAAACAAGCTGCATGGCATTGAGGTTTAAGATCGACCTGTACATCCTTTTACACCTTGGGATGGGTTTTCTGTTAAAGATTTTACAGGAAAACTACTGGGAGAACAGTGGAATGGACCATGCTAAGTATTGTTAACAGCCTTCGCAGCAACCAAGATGAAAGAACTTGGATCAAGTGAAGAAAATCACCTACCAGTCAGTGGACAACAGAACGCTTAACACCTTCAAAAGAAAACTTGCTTGTATACTTGTCATTTCGGGGAAAGGTATGAATTTGAAAACAATTCTGTGTATAAATTTTCTGTGAAATCACTGCTCGGCAGAAGTACTCTGAGGACAAATCCCGATTCTTCTCCAGCGCTGAATAAAAGTGTACCTGCTTTAATGGTTAAATTAAATTATTAAGTGTAAGGTTTTTTGTATCAAGACAGACAAAAGACAGAAAGAGCACGCGAGCGCCAGGTCAGACACGGTGCCTCAAGACCCCGTTCCCCCGCCCTGCGCGCGGGCCGCATCCCCTCCCCCTCATCGCCGACTCCCGTGCACACAGACACTAATAAACACCGAGCGCCATTACTTACCATGGGTGAACGAAACTACCAGGCATGAGTCCAAGCAGGCAGCGACAACAGCGACTAAAGTCTTAACTCTCACCCCCTCCTCCTCACCGTCTCGATTACTCCCTTCCCTCCACCCACCTACGGCGACAACATGGAGTACGACCGGGCCAGGACCGTGCACATGTGCGAGATGTGAGAGGCCGCTGGGAGTTGTAGTCTGGCCCATGACTGCACACACACCACCTCACGCCCACAGAAGATCGCGCTTAGTGCCACGGTAGCTGCCGCTGCACTTGAGAAGCAGATCCTCATATGCATGTGCGCGGGACGTGCAAACACTCTTGGGAACTGTAGTCTCTCTCCCTGAGGCCCAGGCGCGAAGGAGAGCTGCTGTTAGAGAAGCTGTACTGTTTTCATTCTAGATTTTTCCACCCCGCCCGCCTTGCTCTCCCCGCTCAACCAAGCCCCCTCCGTCCAGTGCTCTGCAGGGACCGGCCATGTGGGGCGCGGCCCCCGGCGGCCCTGCGGCGGCCCCGCGGCGGGCGCTGAGCACAGGCGATGCCGCTGCCGGGGGGGCGGCGGGGCCGCCAGGCGCCCCCCGACCGGTGAGGCGGCGGCGCGGGACGAGGAGCAGCAGGAGGAGGAGGGCGAGGAGGATCTCCACGACGGCGGCATCCCCTTCTTCGTGAACCGTGGGGGGCTGCCTGTGGACGAGCCCACCTGGGAGTGGATGTGGCGGCACGTGGGCAGGATCCACCCCGACGGGGAGCGGGTGGCGCGAAGCATCTGGGGCGCCGCCGACCTGCCCAAGATTCCCATACCAAGTGTGCCTGCGTTCCAGCCATCCACCCCTATCCCTGAGTGCCTGGAAGCTGTACAGCGCTACATCAGGGAGCTTCAGTACAATCATATTGGGACACAATTTTTTGAGATTAAGAAGAGCAGACCTCTGACTGGGCTGATGGACCTGGCCAAAGAAATGACCAAAGAGGCCCTGCCAATAAAATGCCTGAAAGCTGTGATCCTGGGAATTTACCTCACCAACAACATGACCACACTGGACCGTTTCCCCATCAGCTTCAAAACCCACTTCTCAGGGAACTACTTCTGACACATTGTGCTGGGGGTGAACTTTGGAGGGCACTGGGCATCAGCCGATGTGAGGAGCTCATGTACAAAGCACCTATCTTCCGCACACTGAGCGAACTCATCTTTGACTTCGAGAGGTGTTTAAGGTTAGGGTGGATGAGATACATAGGAGCATGATTTAGGGATTGGTGGGAATGGTTGGACTCGATGATCCAGTGGGTCTCTTCCAACCTGGTTATTCTGTGAAGCGCTGCACCTACTGCTAGGCCTGCTGCCTTCCTCTCTCCATTATCCCGTGTTTTGCACTTGCAGTCACACTGATACCAAAACTGTTGGCAAATAAAACTCTCTAAGACTTCTTTTGGAGTTTTAGAAAGCGAGCATCCTTTATCAGGCCTGGGCAACATAGAATCATAGAATCACTAGGTTGGAAAAGATCTCTAGGATCATCAAGTCCAACCATTCCTATCAACCACTAAACCATGCCCCTCAGCACCTCGTCCAACCATCTTTTAAAAATGTCCAGGGAGGAGAACTCAACCATCTCCCTAGGCAGCCTGTTCCAGGGCCCAATGACCCTTCTGTGAAAATTTTTTTTCTTATGTCCAGCCTGAATCTCCCCTGGCAGAGCCTGAGGCCATTTCCTCTCGTCCTTTCCCCTGTCACTTGGGAGAAGCAGCCAGCACCCTCCTCTCCATAACCTCCTTTCAAGTAGTTGTAGAGAGCAATAGTCTCCCCTCAGCCTCCTCTTCTCCAGGCTAAACAACTCCAGCTCCCTCAGTCGCTCCTCGTAAGACTCATTCTCCAGCCTCTTCACCAGCTTTGTTGCTCTTCTCTGGACACAGTCCAGAGCCTCTTGTAGCGAGGGGCTGAGAACTGGAAACAAGACTCAAGGTGCAGTCTCACCAGTGCTAAGTACAGGTGGAGAATCACCTCCCTCGACCTGCTGGTCACACACGTTTCTGATACAAGCCAAGATGCTATTGGCCTTCTTGGCCACCTGGGCACACTGCTGGCTCATGTTCAGTTGGCTGTCAATCAACACCCCCCCCAAGTCTTTCCAGCCACTCTTCCCCTAGTCTGTAGCACTGCATAGGGTTGTTGTGTCCCAAGTGCAGGACTGAGCATTTGGCCTTGTTAAACCTCATACCAGTGGTCCAGTGGTCCAGGCTGTTCATTCTTCAAAGCCAACCCTTTGGAGAGCCTCCCTACTCTCCAGCAGATCGACACTTCCACCCAGCTTAGTGTCATCTGCAAACTTACTTAGGGTGCATTTGATGCTCTCATCCAGGTCATTGATAAATACATTGAACAGGACTGGACCCAGCACTGAGCCCTGGGGACACCACTTGTGACCAGCCTCCAGCTGGAGTTAACTCATTTACTACCACTCTTTTACCATGCAGGAGTGATCTCCAACAATCGTGTGCAACGAGACAAAGGCTGGTTACAGAATATATTTCCCACTTACATGCATATGTATAAATTTTCCCTGAAATCTTATGCATATTCTATTACTTTCCAAGGTCTAATTTTAATGTTATGAAACTTTGCAACAATCAAAATCTTGCTAATTTGGAACTGGCTCCAGCTCTTTTTTGCTTTGAGATTAGTTAGGATTCCAAACAGAGGTGATTACAGAGGAGATATGTTTAGCACAAATCGTTCCTCACCCAAAACATTATCATTTTCAAAGAAAGGACAGTGTCTGAAAAGCACCGTTTTAAGGAAAACATGCTGTCAGAGAAAGAAAACATGCTCTCAGAGAACCATTCTGTCTAACTTTTGATTCAAAGGACAGAGTTTCCAAGCCCCCTTGCTTTCTAACACACCTCACCAAAGTGGGAGGCTAGGTGCGGCTGGGCAAGTATTCTGAGATAATAACTGGATAGTCGTTATTAAGCAGGTATTTCCTTTATTTGCAGTGCTGGGTGCGTGGGAGATTGATCCTCCAATACCACGTACTCTAAGCAAGAAAACTGCACGTCTTTTATGTTACAGATCTATGCATATTCATTTCATCTCCCAGTAATGTATTATATATTCATTCTTTTTCAAGAAATGATTAACATATCTTCATGACTCGTTCGCATGTGCAGTCGGTCCTTTGAGTGGTCATGAGGACCCATCCTGGAGCCCAAAGATGAAGGCTTGAAGTCTTCCTCGCTGTTAAACTTTCAACCTTAAGGGGGATGCAGCCCAAACTTTGAGAAAAACAGTCCTTTTCTGCTGGCTGCAGCAGTGTGGATTCCAGGCTTCCTTATCTCATCTTGCGGGATGCCTGTTCCTTGTACAATGGGTCCGCCTTTAGAAAAACATTTCTCAAAGCACATACCACTATAAGATATACAAGCTTAGACAATTGACATTGTTCAGTATACAAGCTTAAACAATTGCCATTTATCACTTTCAAACCACAACTGCTTAGATAAAACTTAACTGTAGTTTAGCTTAAATCGAAATTTTCCACTTTGAATTATTCCACATATTGTATCAAATAAATATCTCCTTTTCTTTTTGGACCTTTGATTCTCAACTCAAGGTCCACACCACCTTTCTTCCCACAGGACAGTAAGCAAGGCAGAATAACACCAACATAGATTACTACATCTATTTTAGAAATGTGATCCCTTTTCAAAACTATGCATTTTACACAACTTAATACTGAGAAGACTATCCCTATTATGACAGTGATTAACGCTGAGGTTTGTGACAAGGAAGGCATCCAGTCAACAACATTCCACCTACATGGTTCAAAAATTTATTCAGCCATTTGTTTTCTGCATCCTCTCTAATATCCCAATTTTGTCAGGCAACAGCCTGCATTTGTTCTATCTGCTTATTTAAATCTTTCGTTACATTTGGGATATGGATGCAACAATGATCCATGTCCAATTTCAGATATCCACAAACTCCATGCTCTTTGGCCAACAATAAATCTAAAACCAGGCAGTGTTGTAATACTGCCTTTGTATTGGCCTGTACCTGCTGACTGATAAATTTGAATCCTTTAGCAACAGAACTGGCCAGTGTCTCCACTTGCCAGGTAAGATTTTCAATTAGAATCTGGTTTTCCAGTGCAGTCCATCCTGGGAGTAAAAACTCTGTAATCCCTATCCTACCTCAGTGGATGTACTCAGCCCTTGTCAATTATTCTCATCACTAGCTCTTTTGATTTTTCCCCCAATACCAAGTATTTATAGTTCTTTGCTTCCAAATAGGGCACAGTGCCAGGAGACCTAAGGTTACAGGTGTATTTTCTTCAGTAAAAGATAATCTGGTAGTCCAAGGCCCACTTCCCAATGCCCATACACTGTACCCAGGGGCTGGCACTTCAACCTGTGAACAGCTGGAAGTGTTAATCCAGCCTTCTTGTAATTCTCATGCTCTTTTTATAATAAAGGGAAGGCTGTTGTTACTATATCTGCCCTGGCAAAGCTGCATGTGATTTTCTGTGGGCAGTTCCAGGACAACCTGGGTAATCAAATTTACCTTTCTTTCCCTATCTAAGGCACCAATTCAAAATGTATCTCCAATCTCCTTGTAACTTTTATCCCAAGTCTCAGAGCCTTTTCTCAAGATATAACATTCTTGTACTTCAGTCACATCACAGCTGCAGTTGGTAACACACAGGGTCATTAATTCAGAAGCAACTTGTGTCTCACTGTACCCTGCAACTCAGTCTAAGAAATGGTAGTCTAATGGGGTGGACCCCTTTGGGCAAGGAGTGTTAACATGGTGCCCAAAGACAGTCCTGTTACTTCCTGGCCTCCAAAGTGTTGTGTCCTGCAGTATGCCACTCCCTCTTTGTCTGCACTGGTTTTCACTATCTAAATAATAGCTCCCATTAACCTGTTTTAGCTCTTTGGTGATATTATCCAATTTTTGAAGATCTGTAAAATTTAACAGAATAATTCTCCAAGGTCTGGAGTCTGAGGTGGAAGGTGGCATGGGAGGCAGGCTGTCATGCTAGAGAGTCTATTCTTTTTACCCAAACCTTTTATCAGTTCCAGTATCCTGTTGTTGTTCCAGTCCACCCCTTTGTCCACAGTTATTGTTGCAATAACAGTCATTTGAAACATAGTCCCGAAATTTATTGTGATCTAATGGAATGGACCATACTAAGTATTGTTAACAGCCTTCGCAGCAATCAAGAACTTGGATCAAGTGAAGAAAATCACCTACCAGTCAGTGGACAACAGAATGCTTAACACCTTCAAAAGAAAACTTGCTTGTATAATATACAATAGTATGGACATTTGTTTAAACGCCGTTTTTTCAGTACAACATATACTTATTCCGTGTATTTTGGGAATCCTCACAAGCATTCAAACCTTTGGAAACTATACGTGGTTGTCAAAACTGTCAATTCCCACCAATCCCTAAATCATGCCCCTAAGTATCTCATCCTCCCTCACTTTAAAAACCTCCAGGGACAGTGACTCAACCACCTCCCTGGGCAGACTGTTCCAATGCCTAACCACCCTCTCCATGAAGAATTTTTTCCTTACCTCAAGCCTAAATTTCCCCTGGCGGAGCTTGAGGCCATTTCCTCTCGTCCTGTCCCCTGTCACTTGGGAGAAGAGGCCAGCACTCTCCTCTCCACAACTTCCCTTCAGGTAGTTGTAGAGAGTAATAAGGTCTCCCCTCAGCCTCCTCTTCTCCAGGCTAAAGAACCCCAGCTCTCTCAGCCGCTCCTCATAAGATTTGTTCTCCAGCCCCTTTACCAGCTTCGTTGCTCTTCTCTGGACTCGCTCCAGAGCCACAACAACCTTCTGGTGGTGAGGGGCCCAGAACTGTACACAGTACTCGAGGTGCGGTCTCACCAGTGCCGAGTACAGAGGGAGAATAACCTCCCTGGACATGCTGGTCATGCCGTTTCTGATACAAGCCAGGATGCCATTGGCCTTCTTGGCCACCTGGGCACACTGCTGGCTCATGTTCAGTAGGCTGTCAACCAACACCCCCAGGTCCTTCTCCTCCTGGCAGCTTTCCAGCCAGGCTTCTCCTAGTCTGTAGCTCTGCATAGGGTTGTTGTGCCCCATGTGCAGGACTCGGCATTTGGCCTTGTTAAACCTCATGCCATTGGTCTCAGCCCAGCAGTCCAGCCTGTTCAGATCCCTTTGCAGAGCCTCCCTACCCTCCAGCAGATCAGCATTTCCACCCAGCTTGGTGTCATCTGTAAACTTGCTAAGGGAGCACTCAATGCCATTTGTAGGTATGTAAGGAACCTCAATTATACTCCGACCCTTGGAGGCCTCAAATCTTGGAACTAGACAACTTCAGCATCAGTTTTAGAAAATAAAACTTCAGTTGATTATCTGTTATTAAGATACCATAAATGATTCTCTGATTTTGAGGGCATGAGTTGTTCCAATTTGACCAGTCTCAGACTGTAGGAACTTCTTAACTCCATACAAGAGTGGGAATATATAGATATTTCTTAGCTAAATTCCTAGCTCCTAAACTTGCCCTGGTTGAAACAATCTTTATTCAGTGTTGTAGCATTGGGACTATCAGTTCTGTTAACCCATATAGTGTTTCAATGTGCATTTTGGTGTTGTCAGTGAATAGTTGAAGGTTATTAGACATGGAAAAGAAATCAGATCAGAGAGGCAGTAGAATCAGGAAAATATTTTAAGAGAACTTTAAACAATAAGACCTCTTGTGACTCTTTTGCAAAAGAATTTGCAAAGGCCTTGAAAAAGGGGGGATTGAAATGGTGATTTGTAAATGGTGGGATGGAACATCAACTATAATGTGTTAGAAACAAACAAGGACCCTTATCTTCTTGTAGTCCAGAGTCTTGGAGATTGACCACTCAGATATGGCCACACCTTAATGACTCTGAGCTGATCTGATTTCATTCCCCCGGATATGCAATGAGGTTCCAGAAATAAGGTATACCTGTCTTTTCGGGGAAAGGTATGAATTTGAAAACAATTCTATGTATAAATTTTCTGTGAAATCACTGCTCAGCGGAAGCACTCTGAAGACAAATCCTGAGTCTTCTCCAGCGCTGAATAAAGTGTACCTGCCTTAATGCTTAAATTAAACTATTAAGCATAAGTTTCTTTGTTTCACCAGCCTTTGTCTCATAGCACGTGATTGATGGAGATTATTCCTGCATGTTGCCCAGGCCTGATAAAGGATGCTTGCTTTCTAAAACTCCAAAGGAGTCTTTTATTTGCTGACATTTTCAGTATCAGTAATTTAGTATTAGTGTTTGATGCTATGAATTGATACAACCTCTGTAAGTCATTTTGTTTTCAAGCAGAGACTGTTGGCTTCTATAATGTAGACTCTACCTGCTTTTCCAATTTTTATCTTGGGAAATTAAAAATTATGTAAACAGAAGCAGCTTGTGTCAACATTCCTCTTCTCAAATGTAATTGAGTATTTCTGCAGTGAATAAGTAATGATAATCTGCTTTGTAAGACAAATGTGACAGTGATCTGCTCTCTGTGATGGTAGAATGGTGGGGATTTGCATGATGCATGCTTGCATTGTTTGTGTTAAGCTGCTTGCATGTGCCTGCTGTGAGCTGGATGAGTTGTCTCTGCATCACTTATAAAGCAATACTTTTTCTCGTTCATCTGACAAATGAGTATTCTTGATATAATTTTCATCATTTTCCTTTGGCTACTAAACCATAATTGTCTGAGAGAGTTTTGCGAACATGATCTGTAAACACAAATGCTTCAGATTTGCATTGTGTGCTGTTTGGTCTACTGTTTAATCTACTGTATTTGATCCTTGGTTGAAAATAGTTAAAACTGCCTAAATGCTTTTTTTATCTAGCACCTTTTTATTGGTAGAGTTTGCAGGTTGATGACTGTATACAGCTGTCTTGTATACAATTCAGAAGCATGGAAAACCTATTTAGTGAAACTATTAATCACAAGCATAAATAACAGTGAAATAAACATACTTCTGAAAAGGTACCTTTTAAAAAAAAATCAAGCTTTCATATTGATATGGAAAAAAGGCTTTTTTATTTCACCCTTCAGCTTTTATTTTGTGAACTAAATTAACTGAGCATTGACTATAAGGGTAACATTGGAAGAAAAGGATTTAATTCAAGTGCAGACGTAACGAGATTTTCTATTTCTAAGATTACATCTATTCTTGTAAGTACTAGAGTAGTACTATTAAGATGTGACTTTGATTAAACCTGCAAATGGAGACATTCAGAAATTTTGCTTCCTGTTCATTAAGTCATATAGCATTGAAATGAAATCTTACCTTCTTTCTAGTGTGTACAACTTCAAGAGAAAAATGGTATGAGTCTCCACTGTCAAACAAACTGTAGTAAAAGCACGTTCAAAGTTATAGGATCATTAAGGTTAGAAAAGACCTCTAAGCTCATCCAGTCCAACTGTCAGCCCAACACCACTGTGCTTACTAAACCATGTCCTGAAGCGCCATAGCTACGCGCTCTTTGTACCCCTCCAGGAATGGGGATTGTTTCAGCTGTCCATGGCAATCATGGTGTTTTGTGGAATCAAACTCTTTAACTCCGTTAAGGGTTATAAAGTAGGTATGTGTTTATTCGCCAGCGTGTGTGAGGGGGTAATCCTCCTAACTCGCACAGCATATGGTCTAACAAGCAGATAGTTATAGTGTAAAAACATGTCTATTCATAAACACCTATTATGTATTCATGACCTTTCCCTGCTTCTTATTATAATTAGATTCAAGAAGTCACTGCTCGGCAGAAGCACTCAGAGGACAAATCCCGAGTCTTCTCCAGTGCTGAATAAAGTGTACCTGCCTTAATGGTTAAATTAAACTGTTAAGCCTAAGTCTTCAGCTGTTGTCTCCACTGCCTCCAGAACTAATGACAGGCTCAGGCACTCCCTGCAGACGGAGACCTGGACAGCTGCATATTTGTGTGGGAGCTCTGTCTGGGTCACCACATTCTTTCTGGCCATGGTGTTTAGGCGAGTGGAAACCATAGCTAGGTCCTCTTCTAGGAGTGCAGTGACCATGAGTTATTCCCTAGAGCCAGGAGGGACTGCACCCTCCCTGCACACCCTGCCTGTGTGAACTGCCACACTCTTCTGCTGTGCCACGCCCTGTTTGCCCGTTCTGTTAACTGTGCTGGGGGGGGCTACTTTTGTATGTGAGGGGGAGTGGCCGCCATCGCTCCTGTCCCTGCCCACGCTGAGTCAGAGCTGCCACTCGCTTGTCACAAGCCCACCCTTTCCTGCTCGAGGGGGACGCTGGAGAACCCTCTCCCTGCCCGCACTTATTGCTGCCGTGGTTATGCTGTTTTAAGGGGAGTCCCCTGGCATGATCCTCCACTCTGGAGCCCTTCCCCTCGGCTGCTTCATCTTAATGTTTGTAGCGTGTGATCAAGTAAACATTGAAGTTACCAGGAAAACAGTGAAGTTTGGTTAGATTTGCATTTAGAGGAAATCTAAACAGAAATGTTTTATGATGCTGCAAAGTATTGCATGACTCTTCTAAAATGCTCTCTTAAGGTTTATGCTTATTAAACACTTCTGAAATTAAATTATAGTATTGTATGCCTAAAACTCATAATTGTTCTTTTAAAAATCCCTTTATTTCCTTACTTGCTTTGTTTTCACTTGTCAAGCCTTTGGAGGACTTAAAGTCCACATAAAGAGCTAAAAGCCCTTGAGTATTTGCAAAAAAACTAACCAAAACTTCATTATTTGATTTGTTTTGCTTAAAATTCAAATCCAGTGAATTAAGATATAGTCTTTGCACTGTAACACAAGTGCATTGCAATTCAAAACATGGTCCAGTATACCAAATATGTTACCAAAGCCAGGTAAACTGCTTAACACTTTTGCTGATATTCTAGAAGAACCCTGTGTATCCAATGTGAATGTTTTTAATAAAAAGTCTATTCCAATAGATATTTTATAACCGTGCTTTAAAACATATAGTAGGATTAATTCTTAAAAACTGAGCTTTTAACACTTCTGTTGCTATGCTTATGTAGCTATTTTTCTAGAACTCTTGTTCTGTATAAAACATATAAAGCATGATTTATAGCAGAAATTTCTAAAAATCTCTTAGCCTTCTATCATTTCACTCTAAGCTGTCATTTAAAAACTTCTATTTCTGCTATTGCAGATAAGTTACAATATTTCTGGCTTTTTGCTGATTTAAGCAATGTACTTAGGATGTGCCTTATTAAATATTTTGAACTTAAGAGTGCCCATAGCTTTTCTTAAAATTTAAATTGATGATCACTTAGCCATCTTCCACCAAGACATGAAGTATCTTTTTCTAACTACACTTACATTTCTTGGTCATATTCATTTTTCTACTTTGCTTCTACTTTTGATAGTCATCCTGTTTCTCTTTCTTCTGTTTCCTCAATGCTTTTTTTTTTGTCTTCTACCTCATTCTTTAAATGGGCCAGCTAGAAACTGATTCTTGGCTCCTTCATACTCATTTTTGCTGGGTAATCTCATTCAGTCATGTTCATTCATGAATTATTTTAATAACTTTGGAACTCACATTTTTCTTTTCAGTCATACCTTCATTTCTCCAAAACTGTGTTCCTCTGCCACTGCTCCTTTGTAACCCAAACATACATACTTTGTCCTGTACACTTGCAGAGTTGTTTCAACCAGCTTCAATTTTTTGTCCTTTCTCCTTGATTTTAATATTCTTTAAGTTCATTTGCATCTTAGTTTATCAGCACTTTACTGCCTTCCCAAATCTATGCCATTTTCAATTTTTCCACAGAAGTACAACAGCTAGAATTTCATCATTGTTTCTTGCTTTTTCCATATCATTTGTTCTGTCTCCTCTTCTCCCTGTTCCCATCTGAGTTTCTCTGCCACTGCAGAATTTCTTATTCCTGTCAAAGATCCTTCATAATATCCTCTGCCTACTTGATCAAGTTCATCTATTAACAGCATTACAGATATTACTCTGATATATCTGTTTCTTTTTTCACAAAATTTTTGCAACTGGTCCATGCCAAAAGAGAGGAGAGGTTAGGACACAAAGTATAGAATTACAAGTGTCATTCTTCTTTTCATGCATGTGAGGTGTTCCATTCAAATTGATGCACCCTGAATTTGGTTTTACACACGATTCTTATACCTTTCAAGTATTCAGGTACAACATGATTTGACCAATCACTACTTAACACACACACTGCTGTTTTGCAAAGTAACTAAAATTCTATGGTATCATCATCATCCATGTGCTTTTTTTTCATGATCAAAATGTCCCTGGAGTCAGTCTTGCTACAGTTATTTGTCTATGATGACAGATAATGGCAGGTTTTCACAGAGATGCTAGAGAGGCTAGAATGCTAGTGTTATCTCAATAGCCCAGGGGTATCCTTTGTTCTTCAGGCTGGGGGCTATCCTCCTCCTTGCAATGAGATGAGGTCCTTTAGTCTTGCTTACTTAACCATGACTATACAGTATACAATGTAAACTATATATCCTAAGAAAGTTCATATAGTTTCATGCTATAAAGACTAATTGGTGCAATAGTTAAGGAACAAGATTTTCCAATACTGTCTTATGTTCTCTTTCAGGGTTTTTCTTCTCCTTTGCCATGCATGGGTCATTTTACATTAACCTTTAGGGAAATATTTTTCTTCCAGTTCCTCAGTATCTGCTTCTGTTTCACCTGTGACAGCATTTGTCAAGCTTAATATTTTTAGATCTTTCTCATGCTATGGTAAAGAGATGTTTTACATTTTTTGCATTATTTAATTAGTTACTACTACTGTCTTTTCCCTCTTGCTTGCAATATCTCACCTTGTTTTATGTAGACTATTGTTCTTTGTCAAAATAATTTCAGTCTAGTATAAAGAATTCTGTTAAAGAAGTCTGGAACAAGCAAAAAAATGATAGCAATAATTATCTGCTTTTCTATGATCTCTACTAATTTTGTTGTTTTTAAAACTAACATGGCAGTATTTGAATGATTGGAAGAATTAACTGAGGTTGTTGATTGATTATCTTCAAACTGAACCATGTTAACCTCTTGATTAATTGTAGAGTACTGTAGATTTTTTGAATGCTATGTGACAATTGCATGGTGGGGATTGCATATACCAAAATAATGAAAACTTTACCCCTTTTTGAACCCTTAGTTATATGTTGTCTTGCTCTTTTGGGAGCACACAAGCTGCAGATAACTACTTTTCCCCAGATCATTATGATAACAAAAATACATTTATAGTAACTTTACAGGTGTTACGCTAACATATTAAACATGCAGACATAATCTGAATTGCTAAGTCCCTACTGCTTCCTGACAAGAAACAATTGGGCTGATTTTAGAGAAGATGATATTAAACTTCCTTTTACTTTCATGATTTTTTTTTATTAAAAGCCTCAGCACTCTAGTTTTGTATGTGGTTTGGTTTCTAGACTGAATCTGGCTATGGATCAGAGTTGAGTTTACGACGCCATGGCTCCATGGTGTTTCTTGTTTCTGGAGCAAGTGGATACTCTGTAACATCCACCTCTTCATTCAAGGTTAGTGAATAACATTTTCTTAGTATTGGTGTGTAAATAACTGTCACGGCTTAGGCCAAAAAGGGCCCGGGAAAGGGTAAAGGGAAATGAGAGAGAGACTTGTAGGTTGGAAACTAAAACAGTGTTAATGAAACAATGATAATAATAAAGAAAATACTATTCATAAGGAAAATAATAAAAAATACAAAATTGAACCTTCTAATGACTTTGTCACCACAGACACTTCAAAGCAGGCACAGGGAAGGGTCCCAGGCTGGACTCAGTGGCAGGTGGAAGCTGGGCTCAGGAACTGGATTCAGGAATGCCCAGATCTGAGAACAGGGGTAAACAGACAGCTGAGGTCCTCTCTGGACAATGACCATCGCAGAAGAGAGTGACACCATCATGATCCTTCAGTTTTATCCTGAGTATGACGTCTATGGGATGGAATCCTCTGTTAGTCCGGTTGGGGTTACCTCTCCTGTCCGCCCCTCCCTGCAGGTGCCACCCTTTTCTGCCCCTTTCCCTTACGGCTCCACCAGCTCGAGGACAGCCTTGGTTTCCATAGGGATAAGTGTAAGCAGTGCCCTTCTGCAATCCAGTGGCCTGTTGCTTTGGTGATAATCATCATTTTAAGTATTATCACTTCTAGAGACAGACACTATCTGAAAACATGCAGTTGACTGCAGTGGCTCATGCCTCTGGCACTGGCTCCTCCTATGGAAGCTGTGCTCGGGTAGGGGAAGAGCTTCATATGGTGGAAGAGCTGAGGAAGAAAGTGGCTAGGCTGAGGGCCATCAGGGAGTGTGAGAGGGAGATAGATGAGTGGAGCAGGACCCTCTCACAGGCTGCCGGAGCTAGTGAAGCTGAGCACCACCCACCGGTAAGCTGTAAGGCCAGGAGAGACAGAGATGGGGAATGGCAGAAGGTTCCTGCCCAGAGAAGGAAACCTGCTCCCCCGACCCAGGTAATTAACCCCCAGATCTCTCTGGGGAACAAATATGAGGTGCTGAGGGTGCATCCTAGCCCTAATGATGAAGAGGGCTGCACCCACAGCCTAGAAATGTTTCCAAAACTCCATCATCCTCCCACAGCCTTAAAAACACCCTCGGTTAAAAAGAAGAGGAGAGTGATTGTCTTGGGGGATTCCCTTCTCAAAGGAATGGAGGGTCCCATCTGTAGGCCGGACCCGCTCCATAGGGAGGTCTGCTGCTTGCCGGGAGCATCAGTGAGGGAAGTTGCTAGAAAGCTCCCTTCCCTGGTCAAAGACACGGACTACTACCCGCTCTTATTTTTTCAAATTGGTAATGAAGAAATAGAACGTAGGAGGCCTAAAGCCATTAAAAGGGACTTCAAGGCACTTGGGAGAATGATCGAGGGCTCTGGGGCACAGGTAATATTCAACACCATCCCAATACTAAGGAATCAGGAGCAGGAAATGAGGAATAAGAAACAGGTTAATGAATGGCTTAGGGACTGGTGTGAGAAGAGGGGCTTTGGGTTCTTTAATCATGGGGAGGCCCACGCGCCCCCAGGCTTTCTTACCAGGGATGGGACACGCCTGTCTCCTAGGGGGACAAGAGCCCTCACCAAAACCAAGTTAAGCTCATAAATCGAGCTTTAAACTAGATGTGAGGGGGGAGGGCATGGGGACCAGGCAGGATGGGAGTGAGCCTGGAGGTGAGACTTCAGTGGCAAAGGGGTGGTGTGCTGGCAACGCCTGCCGGTATATCACCACTAAGGAAGAGGGGGTGAGTGCAGCTGGGGATGGTAGGCAGCAAACTGGCACTGTGGCCTTAGTTAAGTCAAGGACCGCTCAGTTGGGGAGAAGCCCTATTACAAAGGCTGAAGCTACGCCTGCCCAGCTGAAGTGCATTTACACTAATGCACGCAGTATGGGAAATAAGAAGGAGGAGCTGGAAGCTGTGGGAGGGCAAGGAGACTACGATGTCGTTGCCATTGCGGAGACGTGGTGGGATGACTTGTACAACTGGAGCGTACCCATGGTGGGATGACTTGTACAACTGGAGCGTACCCATGGTGGGGTATAAACTCTTCAGGAAGGACAGGAAGGGCAGAAGAGGAGGCAGGGTAGCCCTCTATGTTAGAGAGGGCTTTGATACCCTCGAACTGGACTACGGTCAGGATGGGACTGAGTGCCTGTGGGTGAAAATCAGAGGAGCCCATGGGCAGGAAGGGATAGTGATGGGAGTTTGCTATAGACCACCCAGCCAAGAAGAAGCAGCTGATGAGCTCTTCTATAAATAACTGAGTGTAGTCTCAAAATCGCTACCTCTAGTCCTTGTGGGAGACTTCAATTTCCCAGATATAGGCTGGGAGTATAATACAGCAGAAAGGAAGCAGTCCCGGAGGTTCTTGGAGTGTGTGGAAGACAACTTCCTCACACAGCTGGTGAGTGAACCGACAAGGGACGGTGCCCTCCTGGACCTGCTGTTTGTAAACAGAGAAGGACTGATAGGGGATGTGAAGGTTGGAGGACACTTGGAGCAAAGTGATCATGAGATGATAGAGTTCTCAGTGCAGGGTAAAATGAAGAAGGAGGTTAGCAGAACAGTCTCCCTCAACTTTCAGAGAGCAGACTTTGGACTATTCAGAAGGCTGGTCGGAAAAGTCCCGTGGGAGGTGCTCCTTGAAGGCAAAGGTGTCCATGAGGGCTGGGCGCTCTTCAAGAAGGAACTCCTAGCAGCTCAGGAGAAAGCCGTCCCCAAGTTCCGGAAAAGTAGCCGGAGGGGTAAGAAACCAGCATGGTTTAGTAGGGAGGTCCTAAGAGACATCAATAGGAAGAGGAGGGTCTACGACCTCTGGAGGAAGGGGCAGGCATCCTGGGTGGACTATAGGGAGGAAGTGAGAATGTGCAGGGAAAAAGTCAGGAGGGCTAAGGCCCAACTAGAAATGCGACTGGCCAAGACTGTGAAAGACAACAAAAAGTCTTTCTACAAATACATCAACAGCAAAAAGAGGGCTAGGGAGAATCTCCAGTCCCTAGTAGATTCAGAGGGAACAAGAGTAACAGGGGACGAAGACAAGGCTGGAGTGCTCAATGCCTACTTTGCCTCAGTCTTTAACAATAAGGATAATTGTTCCCTCTGTGCACAACCCCAAGAGTTGGAAGAGAAGTATGAGATTCCCAATGTCCAAGAGGAGGTGGTTAGAGACTTGCTTGCCCAGCTAGATGCCCATAAGTCTATGGGGCCGGATGGAGTCCACCGAAGAGTTTTGAGGGAACTGGCGGATGTGCTCGCCAAACCCCTTTCCATCATCTTCCATCAGTCCTGGATGACTGGGGAGGTTCCGCTGGACTGGAGGCTGATGTCGTGCCCATCTATAAGAAGGGGCGCAGGGAGGATCCGGGAAACTACAGGCCTGTCAGCCTGACCTCGGTACCGGGGAAAGTCATGGAGCGGGTGATCTTGAGTGCTCTCAAGAAGCACTTGCAAGAGGCCCAGTCAACACGGGTTCATGAAAGGCAGGTCTTGCCTGAGTAATCTGATCACCTTCTATGACTGAGTAACTAAACTCTTGGACGAGGGAAAGGCTATGCATGTGGTCTTCCTGGACTTTAGTAAAGCTTTTGATACAGTTTCTCATAGCATTCTGCTTTGGAAACTGTTGGCCTCTGGCCTGGATGGGTGCACACTCTCCTGGGTGAAAAACTGGTTGAATGACCGGGCCCAGAGGGTGATGGTAAATGGAGTTAAATCCAGATGGAGGCCAGTTACAAGTGGGGTTCCCCAGGGCTCAGTCCTGGGTCCAGTCCTGTTTAATGTCTTTATCAACGACCTGGATGAAGGCATTGAGTCCTCCCTTAGCAGGTTTGCAGATGACACCAAGCTGGGTGGATATGTCGATCTGCTGGAGGGTAGGGAGGCTCTGCAAAGGGACCTGAACAGGGTGGACCGCTGGGCTGAGACCAATGGCATGAGGTTTAACAAGGCCAAATGCCAGGTCCTGCACTTGGGGCTCAACAACCCTAAGCAGAGCTACAGACTAGGAGAAGCCTGGCTGGAAAGCTGCCAGGAGGAGAAGGACCTGGGGGTGTTGGCTGACAGCCGACTGAACATGAGCCAGCAGTGTGCCCAGGTGGCCAAAAAGGCCAGTGGCATCCTGGCTTGTATCAGAAACGGCGTGACCAGAAGGTCCTGGGAGGTTATTCTCCCCCTGTACTCGGCACTGGTGAGACCACACCTCGAGTACTGTGTTCACTTCTGGGCCCCACCACCAGGAGGGTGTTGTGGCTCTGGAGTGAGTCCAGAGAAGAGCAACAAAGCTGGTGAAGGGGCTGGAGAACAAATCTTATGAGGAGCAACTGAGAGAGCTGGGGCTGTTTAGCCTGGAGAAGAGGAGGCTGAGGGGAGACCTTATTACTCTCTACAACTACCTGAAGGGAGGTTGTGGAGAGGAGGGTGCTGGCCTCTTCTCCCAAGTGACAGGGGACAGGAAAAGAGGGAATGGCCTCAAGCTCTGCCAGGGGAGATTTAGGCTTGAGATTAGGAAAAAATTCTTCACGGAGAGGGTGATTAGGCATTGGAACGGTCTGCCAAGGTTGAGTCGCCGTCCCTGGAGGTGTTTAAGATGAGGGTGGATGAGGTACTTAGGAGCATGATTTAGGGATTGGTGGGAATTGTTGGACTCGGCGATCCAGTGGGTCTCTTCCAACCTGTTTATTCTGTGATTCTGTGTGACTTTCAGAAAGTGAAGTTAGGTAGATGAGGCTTAGCTTAGAGCTAGCTCAAACCAGAACAATAACACACACAGCTGGAAAGGAAATGCTGTGTAAATACTTATTCATACTATTATAGGAAAAATAAACCCAAATCTTTGTTTTATTATAAGTTTTAGTAATTCAGCATGTGATGATGAACAAATTGTACAGGAAGCTTCTTCATGCATCTGTGCAGTTGTCCCTCTTAAACCATGGTGTCATTTTTGAATGGCAAGAAAATCAAAACTGTGAGAGGATTTATTAACCTTTCCTAGCATACTTCTGTGAATATCAGGACTTCTAAACAAAATGAAATGCTTATTGTGTGACTTAACAAATTTGATTAATATTGACTGACAAATGATGGCTTTCCTTGTTTCATGTGTATAAATATTTCACTTTGGTGGGCTGTACTTCTGGGAGAGCAGAAGAGGAGCAGCACAAGAAAGGAGGGAGTAAAGATTAGAACAAAGATCTTAAACTAGAACTGATTGTTTTCAGGCAAATAATTGTAAACCTGGTAGCATGCAAGACTGTTTTTAATAAGCTTTTACTGAATGTTCTATAGTAGCAGATGCAGTGAAGAGGAAAATTTCAGACCAGTGGACAAAATGAGTAAGAAATACTTTTATACAGTTTCTTGTGTTGTTCTAACATTAACAGTATTTCACAGTTGCTGATATCTGAAATGTCATTAGTGTACTTGAAGAATTTGTTGTGGGTGTTTACTACAGGCCACATGACCAGGAAGAGGAGGTCGACCAGGCCTTCTACAGACAACTAGAAGTAGCCTCTTGATCATAAGGCCCTGGTTCTCATGGGGGACTTAAACCACCCGGATATTTGCTGGAAAGAGAATACAGACAGGCATGCACAGTCCAAGAGATTCCTACAGAGCATGGATGAAAACTTCTTGACACAGGTGGTGAAGGAGTCGAAGAGAAGGGGTGTGCTGCTGGACCTTGTAGTAACAAACAAAGAAGATCTGGTTGGGGATGTGAAAGTTGTGGGCAGCCTTGGCTGCAGCGACCACAAGATGGTGGAATTCAGGATCCTGAATGGAAGAAGCAGGGCAATAAGCAGGATTACAAAACGACTTCAGGAGAACTAAGTTTAGCCTCTTCAGAGTCTTACTTGAAGGAATCCCCATGGGATAGGGCTCCAGAAGGTAGGGGGTCCAAGAGAGCTGGGCAGTATTCAAGCACTTCTTCCTCCAGGCTCAAGGTTGATGCATCCACAGGAGTATGAAATCAAGCAAAGGAGGCAGGACATCAGCATAGATGAGCAAGGAGTTCCTGGAAAAACTCAACTGGAAGAAGGAATTTTGTCGAATGTGGAAAAAGCTGGCCACTCGGGAGGAATATATGAACGCTGTCAGAGTGTGAAGGGATGCAATGAGGAAAGCTGAGATCCACTTGGAATTAAACCTGACAAGGGACAACAAGAAGGACTTCTTCGAGAGCAAGGAGACTATGACATAGTTGCCATCACGGAAACATGGTAGGATGACTCATATAACTGGAGTGCAGCTATGGTAGGGTATAAATTCTTCAGGTGGGACAAGAAGGGTAGGAGAGGTAATGGGGTAGCCCTCTATGTCAGAGAGTGCTTTGATACCCTCGAGCTTGATTGTGAAGATGATGGGATTGAGTGCCTGTGGGTAAAATCATAGGAGCCCACAAGAAGGCAGATATTGTGATGGGAGTCTGCTATAGACCATCCAGCCAAGAAGAAGAAGCTGATGAGCTCTTCTGTAAACAGCTGGGGTCAGTCTCTAGATCGCTACCTATTGTCCTTGTGGGAGACTTCAGTCTTCCGAATGTCTGCTGGACGTTCAATACAGCAGAAAGGAAGCAGTCTAGGAGGTTCCTGGAGTTCATGGAAAACAACTTCACCACATAACTGGTGAGTGGGCTGACAAGGGAAGGCACCCTCCTGGACCTGCTGTTTGTGAACAGAGAAGGCATTGTGGAGGATGTGAAGGTTAGAAGACGCCTGGGACAAAGTGATCATGAGATGGCAGAATTTTCAGTTCAGTTTTCAATTCCGAAGTGCTGGGGCCTCAGCCTTCTGTGCCCATATCAATCTAAAAACAGCGCACTGTACTGGTTAGAACATTATCTGCACTAGTATAGCAAAATCAAAAAGGTGTCATTTCTTCCATAGACAACAGCTTGAGTAACTGCATAGTTGCCGGAGGATTTGGACCATATTGTGCCACAGTTTTCTGCAAATCTTGAACCACTTTCCATGAGTACGGTATGTGCTCATCCATTACTCCATTCGCTGGGTCCCCCTTCAAAACGGGAAATGCCAGTGCCACAGAAGGATCAGCAGCAGGCTCTACTAACGGGATATCTATCATCTCAGACAGCTTCCAATCCCCCTCTCATAAAGCCTGTGCTTTTACCTTCTGTCAAAAAGATAGAGGATTGTATGCATGGATAGTAACACGCACGGGAGGCAAATTCCCTGATTGAGAAGTTCCTCTGCAAGAGGGACCCCCAAGAGGTTTTTTTGACTGCTGTTCTACTCTGTGTCTTTGCTCATTCTCTTTCTCCCCACCCCCAAACATCTCATCGTCCCATTCACCAGGCCTTTCTTCTGGGAGTGGGGAGTACTTCAACAAATTTATGCAGTGCTGATGTCCTCCTTCGTCTAACAGAGAAAGTGGTGAGGCCGACGGCTCTACCAGAACTATACTATCGGTATCAGATGGCAACGATCCCGGATTGTCTGGCAGCTCTACAGGTATTCTAATAGTTTTACCACTGACTGTGAAAGGGTGTCTTGTGCATATCCCATCATCAGAATCATCCCAAAGCTCCCCCCTTCTCCACGGGTCATGAATTCTAGGGTGTGCTCCGGAATCTAGCTTATTTCCTGGAATTGGTTCCTCTGCAAGGAGCAGCATGGGAGGTGCAAGATGCTGCACGATATTAGAGGCAGAGGCAATGCCCTCCACCTGGTCTTGCTGCAGCTTAAAAATCATTCAGGGTCTCATAAAGAAGATGCCATGTTGGTAAAAGTGCTGCCACATCTTTATCCCCCCATGTAGCAGAGTCAACCAGTTTATCGCCCGCCTCTTTCCAGACAGTAACACTAAAAGAAGTTACGGTAGTTGCTTCATATCCCCATTCTTTACTCCACAGGAGCATTTTTTGCACATCTGACTCTTTTAACTTAATTCCCTGTTTTTACAAGATCATTTTCCACATAGAAACGATCGTTGTCTCTTCCTTACTTAAGGAAGTATCCATATCTCCCAGCAGCTCACCTCAATCCAGGTGCTTTCTTCTAATAACAGCTCTGGAGACTCTCTCCCCCACTGGTCAGCTGGCAGCATTGGAAACTCTCCCTCCACTGCTCAGCTTGCAGCTCTGGAGCCCTACTCTTCCACTGTTCAGCTGGCAGCTCTGGAGACTCTCTCTTCTCTCCTCCACCACTCAGCTTTGCTGGGGATTCTTATGGCTCTCCAGATCCGCCGTTCAATTCCTCACAGCTCTCCAGATCCGCCGTTCAATTCCTCACAGCTCTCCAGTCCACCGTACAATTCCTCACGGCCCTCTGGTCCACCGTCTATGGTCCAATTGCTGCGATCATGTCGAGGGTCGCCAGATGTTGCGGTCGGGGCAATCCATGACACGTAGAAGTTGTGGGCAAAAGGACATCTTTATTGATTTTACAAGAGTTTTTATACCCCTTCTTGAGCTGTGCGTCCATGCACGAGTGGTTTAGCTAAAGATCAACAGTTCATAACTGGATGACTCCTTCTCAGCTGTAACTTCATAATTGGGTGATTCCACCTGCAGCCTGGCAGCTTCCTAATCTTGTTTACTCAGCTCTTCTTGGCACCTTCCAGCTTCTCCAAGGATACACAGGCATCTATTCAAGGCCAATGTTTAAGTTCACACACTCTGACTCCCCAGACCAGCCGAGGTTTCCCACAGTAGAGAAGTTGGGAGTGAAGTTGAGCCTGGGAAGAAGGGAGGAGTGGGGGGGAAGATGTTTTAAGATTTGGTTTTATTTCTCATTACCCTACTCTGATTTGATTGGTAATAAATTAAATTACTTTCCCCAGTCGAGTCTGGTTTGCCTGTGACGGTTACTTCCTCTCCCTGCCCTTATCTCGACCCACAAGCCTTTTAATATATTTTCTCAGCCCTGTCCAACTGAGGAAAGGAGTAACAGAGTGACTTGGTGGGCACCTGGCGGTCAACCCACTGCACTGTGATAACACTTTTTTCCCCTTAGAGGTTCATAACAATGGTACTTATCAATACAATTGAAGTATTGAATTATTTTTAACATCCATATAGCCACCTTTAAAAATGCTGATATTGCTCTTTGTGGGCAAGGTAAGCAGACCTACTTTAATTCTTTATCTTTATAATCAATTTTCCTTGTAATCCTTAACCTTGTAATGCCAGTTTCTAATGCAGTTCTTGGTTTTATTTACAGCATTAAAATGGCTCAGGAAACAAACTAGACCCCAGGTCCTATGCTGTGTGGTACAGGATGTGGATTTTATGGAAATCCTAGGACAAATGGGATGTGCTCTGTTTGCTACAAAGAGCATCTTCAGCGACAGCAGAATAGTGGTGGAATCAGCCCAATGGGAAGAGGTTTGAGTCTTTCTATTATTTTTGTCTTGAAAATATGATGTATAGGTGATAAAAATTGCAGAATTTATTTCAGGAGATCTTCCAATAGCTGCATGCTAAAGCTATGAATATCAGAGGGAGTAATAATTTAATCCACAGTAAAAATAAAAATGCATTTTTGTGTAATATATTCTAGCCAACTTGGTGTTGAGCCTTAATTTGCATTTCTACTTACCCTCCAGGATAAGTGTGTTCTTATACAATCCCTGTATTTTGGACATTAACAATATAGCATGTCTTTAATTAAGAAGATGCAGTAGAGTGAGGAATGATTGGAAACAGCTCATAACTATATGCAAAACTATTTGATTAACTTATATTCTATACTTTGATTGTAATTAACTTCTCAAATTTCTGTTATATAGCAAGAATTAGTGGTTCAAATAATCCTACATCAGACACTGCATCTATACAGAGAACAGACGCTAGCTTAAACAACTGTGAAGGTACTGCTAGTAGCACATCTAAAAAATCAAGGTAAGAAACAGAAGAAATAGGATCCTAGAATTGTTTAGGTTGGAAAAGACCCTTAAGATCATCGAGTCCAACCGTGAACCTCACACTGCCAAGTCCACCACTAAACCATGCTCCAAAGCACCACACCTAGACCCCCACACCCTCTGGGGGTGGGGACTCAACCACCTCCTTGGACAGCCTCTACCAGGGCTTGACAACCCTTTCGGTGACGAAATTGTTCCTAATACCCAATCTAAACCTCCCCTGGCACAACTTGAGGCCATTTGCTCTCATCCTATCACTTATTCCTTGGGAGCAGAGCCCAACCCCTGCCTCGCTCCAACCTCCTTTCCAGGACCTGCAGAGTGTGATGAGGTCTCCTCTCAGTCTCCTTTCCTCCAGGCTAAAAAATCCCAGTTCCCTCAGCTGCTCCTCATAACCCTTGTGTTCCAGTCTCTTCACCAGATGAAGGTGGTATTTTGAGGTTTGAATGAACTGGAAGTGTATAGCAAGTTACATTGTCTTATTACAATGAGTTTCTGCAGAGGAAAAAGGGACAGTGCACCTGATAGTGCTTATGAATCTTTGTAAATGAGAGCTAATTTGTGTTTGGTGTTTGACTACTGCATTTACAAGGACAATTCTGGCTTATCTGGGTAAATATTTGCTACAGATTGTCTAGTTTCTTCTAGGGAAGAGAGATAGAAGTACAGATCAGGAACATGTATCAATAATAACTGATCAGGTAGTCTATTGGTGGATTTTGACAGTTTAAGTTCTTATCATGAACTCAAAACTAATGTAATTACCCATTTCAATTTTTTTTACCCATTTCACTGTGCATAAACAGAAATGTACCTGTTGCCAGTTTGCCTGTAATGCAGCAAATGACAGAAATGAGTATTTCGAGAGAGGAAAAAGCATCACGGAAAACAGAGACCAAGCCAGGTATGTTTGCAGAGTAACACTGGTTGCAACTGACTTAACAGAAGCTAACAGTTTATTTTCATTCTCTTCAGTAGGCATATCTTCTTGAGTAGTATCACCCTCAGAATCAAGAAAAATGAGTAGTGCTGAAATATAGTTTTCAGACACACATTCAGTTTTAGTAGATATTTTGACACTTGAGGAGCATTTTGGTTATCAGTCCTTCATTTTAAAAGACACTTAAACTGTATCTTGACACAATAAGTTCAATTTTGAAGTCAGTGTTGATTTCTCTATAAAAAATCAGTAGATCTAGCAAAAACATTGTTCTATGGATACAGAATACTTATGGCATTAATTGCTTAGTGAGAATGTTCAGTTTAAGTTTTACTCCTGTTCAGGAAGGTTGTAGCTGTAGTATTTAAACTTTGAAGTGTAAAGTATTTCTTGGTGGGAGGTGAGGAAAGACTACTTCCTACCTACTAGTGAGTGTTTGAATTTATGTTTTGTTATATAGCAGTTTATTCAAATGTATATCTTAATGTACTTGTTTGATATCTATAGATATTGACACTTGTTAATTTTAACAGTTCTGAAACAGTCTTAAAATGTTAAAAGCTGATGTTTGTAGTGAACAGATTTTCATTTCAACTGAAGATAAAATGATTGTTTTATGTTTTGAAAATCTGAGTTAAAAATTCCAGAAGGTACCACTCAGCACTATATAGATGCATCTTTGTCAATAAGACTGCTATTACAGCTGATAGTTGATTGCTCAGTGTTTGTACACAGGATTTTTCTATTTTAATTGTAATGTTAAGTTAAAATTGTGACATGAACTACATTACAATTGCTTTTGCTCTATTTTTTGGTTGTGTACAGACTGAGGAGATTTTTACATGTTTCAGCTTCTTGTAAGTTATGTTATCTGAAGAGGCTTATTGTATGTAACAGAAATTTATGCGTTTTTATGGTATTTATAAACCTATATTGTCTTGTTATGAATTGCTACCTGAAAAAGTGACAGACTGGAAAGAAATACATAAAATGGCTGCAGTGGTCAAGTAATAGCTGATTTTTGTCTTATGAAAACTGCCAACAGGGATTTGTCATTATACCAACTGTAAAGGGTAATCTTCTGTTTCTGTTGACTCACTATCTATTTTCTCATAACAAGGCAACTAAATGGCAGTGTCACACAGCACCCTATTGGTTAGAATAAGGGGGAGAAAAATATCCCTAAAAGCAACTCAAGATAATAACTTTGCAGGTTGAAACCAGTCAAAGTTCTGTTAAAGCGTGTTGAAACCAGTCAAAGTTCTGTTAAAGCGTTGAAACCAGTCAAAGTTCTGTTAAAGTTGTGTTAAAGCGTGTGCACAGAGCGCACCCTCAGCAAATTTGCTGATGACACAAAACTGGGAGCAGCAGCTGATCCACCAGAAGGCTGTGCTGCCATTCAGTGATATCTGGACAGGTTGGAGCGTTGGGCAGAGAGGAACCTAATGAAGTTCAACAAAGGCAAGTGCAGGGTCCTGCACCTTGGGAGGAACAACCCCATGCACCAATACAGGTCATGGGTTGACCATCTGGAAAGCAGCTCTGTGGAGAAGGACCTGGTAGTCCAGGTGGACAAGCAGCTAACCATGAGCCAGCAGTGTGTCCTCAAGGCCAGTGGAATCCTGGGGTGCATTAAGAAGAGTATGGCCATCAGGGAGAGGGAGGTTCTCCTCCTCCTCTACTCTGCCCTAGTGAGGACCCCATCTGGAGTCCTGTGTCCAGTTCTGGGCTCCTCAGTTCAAAACAGACAAGGAGCTACTGGAGAGTCCAGCGGAGGCCACGGAGATGATGAGGGGACTGGAGCATGTCTCTTATGAGGAGAGACTGAGAGACCTGGGTCTGTCTAGCCTGGAGAAGAGAAGACTGAGAGGGGACCTTATCAGTGCTTATAAATATCTAAAGGGTGAGGATCAAGAGGATGGGGGCCAGACTCTTCTCAATAGTGCCCAGCAACAGGATAAGGGGCACTGGGCACAAACTGGAGCATGGGAAGTTCCACCTGAACGCGAGGGAAGTTCCACTTCTTCACTGCGAGTGTGGTGGAGCACTGGACCAGGCTGCCCAGAGAGGGTGTGGAGTCTCCTTCTCTGGAGATATTCAAACCCGCCTGGACATGCTCCTGTGCAACCTGCTGTAGGCGCCCCTGCTTTAGCAAGAAGGTTGGACTGGAAGAGCTCCGGACGGCCTAGCCAGCCCCCCACTGGGATTTATTCTTCATAATTGCAGGAATGTTTTTTTTTTTTTTTTTTTTTTGTATTGAACAATTCCAGAGTAGGCTTTTTTTCTCTTGTATTTTCAGAAGGGCCATAGCTAATGCAAGAAATGGGTCCAGAGGAGGGCTACAAATATGATCAGAGGGCTGGGGCACTTTCCATACAAGGACAGGCTGAGAGAGTTGGGCTTGTTCAGCCCAGAGAAGAGAAGGCTCCAAAGAGATCTTATAGCGGCATTCCAGCACCTGAAAGGGGCCTACAAGAAAGCTGGAGAGGGACTATTCATAAAGGCTTGTGGTGACAGGACAAGGGGGAATGGCTATAAACTGGAGAGGGGCAGATTTAGACTAGACATTAGGAAGAATTTCTTCACCATGAGAGTGGAGAGACACTGAAACATGTTGCCAAGGGAAGTTGTGGATGCCCCATCCCTGGAAGTGTTCAAGGCCAGGTTGGATGTGGCCTTGAGACGCCTGATCTAGTGGGATGTCCCTGCACATGACAGGGGGGTTGGAACTAGGTGATCTTTCAGGTCCCTTCCAACCCTAACTATTCTATGATTCTATGAAATGGTCACCCAGGTCATGTAAATGACCGGAGGCTGAAGCTAGTACACGCACTGGGGAATTCATCACCAGCCTATGGATATATTCCCACGTCCTTTGACTTCTGGATCTCCCCTTACTCCCTGCCTCACTGTAGTGCATGAGCACTGTAGAGCTTGCCCATTACAATCTTTAAGAATGGGAAAGAGTGATAGCTCCAGCCCTGCTTTGATACTTCACATTTTGATATCTGACAGCATTTCATCTACCATTCCCTCCATTAGGTGACAGTTCCTAGTCCAGGTTCCTCTATTTGTCATGTCTGCCTGCAAATTGGGAATTTCTGGCTTCCCTACAAATAGTTTGTTGGACACTTAAGATATACCGAGTGTTTGCTGTATTAACTAGTACATTGATCCTGTAAGTGCCTTGCAGTCAAGAAAAGTTGGCCTCAGCTTTTTATAAATTCCTATTGTGTTTGGGCTAGTTCCATATTTTCCTTTTTTCCAGCAGCATCCAATACATGTTGGTAGTCTTGAGGAGTTCTTGAAACAATAGTACAGTAGATTATTTGTGTCACCTTGTAACAACAAAGCTAATACTTTCTGAGATGTAATTCTCCAAGATAACACCTCTCATAATGTTGCTAATGAAAAAACTGTTTAGTTTTATGTGTAGTCTCACCCTGGCAGTCGAATTTCATAACTATCTTTTTTTTTTTCCTTGTCTTCAGCACTATGAAGGGTGATTCTCTTCTGCAAGCCAGGAAGTTCTAAATAGTTAGGTCTGGACAATTGTCTTTAAGTCTGTGGACTAAAAGTATTCTTTCTTGCTGTTGGGATTTAAACATCTGATTCTAGAAGGTTCTTAATTTGACAAAAATTAAGCTTGATTTTTCTTTTGTTTTTCCCAGGTTGAAGTTATAAACTGGATTCTCATTCAGAACAAATCATGTCTGAAGGCAATTAATCATATCTTAGTATTTGAAGGAAGAAAGGCATGACAGATGTAATTGACCTAGTTGATTGTAATTTAGATGTCTAACATGCTATATTTTGTTGTAACTTGTAATTTATTAGTTCAACTTATTTGTTGTAGTTTTGTAATTGAATTGTGACAGGTGTTCAGTCCAGTTGCTTACCTGATGAACTGTTCATAAGTCAGTGAAATGTAGACCTTTATATCAAAACTCCAGTTCATAATTGGGCATTTGGTAATACCATTACCAAGTTGGTGAGGCATAGTAGATGCTTTTAAGAAATCTGTTTTGTTTTAGCAGGTTTTTAAGTGGCAATAAAACATCCATGCAAGAGAGCTGACTTACATATTGAGCGCTAAAACTGAACTGCTCTGAAAACAAATATGTTTAAATAATATTGTATCAAGTCATAGCATTATTTTAGCTGGTTTTTTTTGCTTTCGTGGGTCACTACCTTTCTGAATGAGTCTTCCATCAGGTCTGTCTGTTTCCAGACTTAATTAGTATCAGCATGAATATCAAACCCCTTATTTTTCTTAACTCAGTAATAGCTTTGGTTTAGGGACCAATGTTGTGAGATATCACTCTGAAGCCACAGCTGTGGAATAATGCTGCCTGTAAAGAAAGTTAACTGGAACTTGAAATACATATGGTTCTGTGTAAAGTAAGTGTTAAAAAGTCTTCCCTAAATATTAGCTTAGTCTTATTCCATCCACGTTGTAGGTTACCCTTTCCATTCCTGGAAGTTGACATTTAATGGAATTCATGAGATGATGGTTAGCTCGCTTGTCTTTTGGCTCTGTACCAAGCCAATATGATGAGTTAGTTTAATATTGAATGCTACAGCTCTCCTACATGCGGGTTGAGACCCTATTTTAGATTGCCCTCGCTTATGTTATAGATGAAACCAGTAGCTATTATGTATACAGTGTGTACTGCAGATAATATTGACTAAGATGCTGAATAGACAGCTATCTTGAGAGATATTGAAGGTTCAAGATGACTAAAAATATTCAGTATGCCTGTTAGTTGGGCATGTGGGAGAGTAGTTAAGTGCTGCAGAACAGTTTTATCCCAGTTCATGGCATCAAATAAAAAATGCAGTTTATTCTTTAGCCTTTTATCATGGGCACCTGGATCAGTATAGCACTTGCAGTTTCTGAAGGATAAAATATTCATTCTCAAGCTTGAGAAAGCATAATAAATACTGTACGTCTTATTTTCAATGACTCAAACTTTATATACAAGCCAGTTGTGTTAATGTCTGATAAATTGTCCAAGCAGCCAGGGACCAGGTCAGGAAAGCCAATGTCCAGATGGAATGAAATCTGGCCAGGGACATCAAGGACAACAAGAAAAGCTTCTATAGGTACGGCAGTGACAAAAGGAAGAGTAGGGATAAAGTGGGCCCTCTCCGGAAGGAAACGGGAGACCTGGTTGCCCAAGATATGGAGAAGGGTGAGGTACTCAGTGACTTTGGTGCTTCAGTCTTCACTGCCAAGGGCTCAAACCCCACCACCCAAGGCACAGAAGGCAAAGGCAGGGACTGGGAGATGGAAGAACTGCCTACTATAGGAGAGGATCAGGTGCGAGACCATCTAAGGAACCTGAAGGTGCACAAGTCTATGGGAGCTGATGCATCCACAGGTCCTGAGGGAACTGGCAGATGAAGTTGCTCGGTCACTATCCATCATATTTGAGAAGTCACGGCAGTCCAGCGAAGTCCCTGCTGACTGGAAAAGTGGAAACTTAAGCCTCATTTTTGAAAAAGGAAAAGAGGAAGACCTGGAGAACTCTGGGCCGGTCAGTCTCACCACTGTGCTGGCAAGGTCATGGAGCAGATCCTCTGGAAAACTCTGCTGAGGCACATGGAAAATAAGGTGATTGGCGACAGACAACATGGCTTCACTGAGGGCAAATCCTGCCTGACAAATTGTGCCCCAGTCAAAGAGTTGTGGTCAACAGCTCAATGTTCAGGTGGAGACCGGTGACAAGTGGTGTTCCTCAGGGGTCAGCACCAGTGTTGTTTAACATCTTTGTCACAGACATGGACAGTGGAATTGAGGGCACCCTCAGCAAATTTGCCAATGACACCAAACTGTGTGGTGCGGTCAACAGGCTAGAGGGAAGGGATGTTATCCAGAGGGACCTGGACAGGCTGGAGAAGTGGGGCTATGAGAAAATCCTGAAGTTCAACAAGGCCAAGTGCAAGGTCCTGCACCTAGGTCAGGGCAATCTCAAGCACAGTTACAGGCTGGATGGAGAATGGATTGAGAGCAAACTGATCCAGTGGGAGATGTCCCTGCCCATGGCAGGGGGTTGGAACTGGATGATTTTTAAAGTCCTTTCCAACCCAGTGTTCCATGATTCTGTGATTCTAATGTCCAGTGTAAGGATTGCGTAATCCATAGTACAGTTTTCAGTTTTGATACTGCTGAAGTGCAGTATGTCTTTCTGATGACTTCTGGGTGCTCTTTGTCTATTAACTTTATTCCTTTTTTGGTTTTAATTTTCTCAGCCCTTCCTTGGTGGGAGTTGGGCATTACCTTCATGTAAAAGTAGTTAGAATGCTTATAACAATTTTTTAATGCTCTCAAACATTTCACTCTTCAATGGTATGTTACTGCTTCCTAGTACTATGAAAGTCAATGCAGTTTGTTAAACTGCTAGGATCCTATTTTGGATAATTTGTTAGGGTATAGAGGAAGTGTCTAAAAACTTTCTTGGTATTACTTCAGTAGCCCTTTCTGGTTGCTTTAAATATGGGGAGACGTAGTGGGTTGACCTTGGCAGACTGTCAGATGCCCACTCAGCTATGTTCTCACCCCTCAGCAGGACAGGGAAAGAAAATAAGATGGAGGTGCCCATGGGTTGAGGTAAGGACAGGGAGATTGTTAGTATTTACAGTCATAGGCAAAACAGACTCAACTGGGGGAAAATTAATTTATGGCCAATTTAAAAACTGGAGTGAGATGATAAGAACAAAGACAAAACTGAAAATGCCTTCCCGGCACCCCCTTCTTCCCAGGTTCAACTTCACTCTTTTATTCCAGAATCTTCTACCTCTATTCTGAGTGATGCAGGGAGAATGGAAGGTTGCAGTCAGTTCATGAGTTCCTCTCTGCTGTTCCTTCCTCCGTGCACTTTTTGCCTGTTCCAGCATGGGTCCCTCCCACAGGATACCACTGTCAGTTCTGAAAGTCTATTTGTTGCAATGGTTATTACTTTTTCACAAGAAGTCTTACAGACTCACTGTGGCTTTAATACTTTGGTATCTAAGTAGCATTTTTCTTCCTGTTTGTAAGACCTTCCTGTGTATAGGTTGAACCGCTGTTACACTGTGGCTTATGCCCTTGCCGTTACCTATCAATATGCTTTGAAGATGCATCTTCTCTTCAGACTGAGTGAAGTAAATTTTCCCAAATTTACAATATAACACTTGTATTTGTGCTTTTTTATGTTCCAGGCACTTCTCGTACTAAGATTATGTTGGTCCTTATCCGAGCAGGTTATGATCATGGAATGGTTTGGGTTGGAAGGGGCCTCAAAGCCCATGCAATTCCAACCCCCTGCCACAGGCAGGGACACCTCCCACTGGATCAGGCTGCTCAAGGCCCATCTAACCTGGCCTTGAACACCTCCAGGGATGGGGCAGCCACCACTTCTCTGGGCAACTTTTGCCAATGCCTCCCCGCCCTCACAGCAAAACATTTCTTCCTAGTATTTAATCTAAACCTCCTCTCTTTCAGCTTAAAACCATTCCCCCTTGTCCTATCCCCGCACTCCCTGATCAAGAACCCCTCCCCAGCTTTCCTGCAGCCCTTTTCAGTACTGAAAGCTGCTCTAAGGTCTCCCTGGAACCTTCTCTTCTCCAGGCTGGACAACCTTACCTGTCTCAGCCTGGCCTCAGATGGGAAGTGTTCCAGCCCTCAGATCATCTTTGTGGCCTCCTCTGGACTCGCTCCAACAGCTCCATGTCCTTCCTATGCTGAGGACTCTAGGTGAGGTCTCACGAGAGCAGAACAGAGGGGGAGAAACCCCTCCCTCACCCTGCTGGTCACACTTCTGATGCAGCCCAGAACATGGGTGGCTTTCTGAGATGTGAGCATGCATTGCTGGCTCACATTGAGCTTCTCACCCCTTAGCACCCCAAGTCCTTCTTTTCAGGACTGCTCTCAATCCATTCTCTGCCAAGCCTGTATTGCTATCAGGACTTGCCCCAACCTAGGTAGAGAACCTTGCACTTGGCCTTGTTGAACCACATGAGTTTCACATGGACCCACTTCTCAACCTGGTCAAGGTTCCTCAGGATGGCTTCCCCTGTGCCTGTTTTGTTGTTCCTGATGGTACTACATTTTGCAATGCCTGTGGTTAACTTACTTTTGCCTTACTTTATTATTAAAAATAAAAAGTGATGCCCACTTTTGAAAACTACTTTTGCTCCAGAGTTCTTAAATCTTGTACCAGGAGAACTGTTCTCATAAAATTAAAGTGAAACAAACCCCATCAGGTAACCTGAGCAAGAGAAATAGCAATGGTGATGTAGAGGGTTCCATGCCAACAGGAACTCTGTTGAGGTGATAAAACATGTTCTGGTGGTAAAAGGCTATGCTTTGTGTGAAGGGTTATTGATACTGAGGAAGCAGGTCTGCAGATAATGGTAACAACCATTTTTCTACCATTGTTTCAGCTGTTGTCTAGTGATGGCAATCATGGTAATCACTTAGGGTACTGCGCCTGATTAACACCATATGACTTCTGGCATAAAATGAATTTAATATATAGAGGGATGCAATTGTAGTTGCCCAGTTAGATTTGACTTGTATGCTAGAGGGAGTCTTTTGAGACAAACGATTGTCAGGATAGTATCTGATGAATTTGGCTCCTAATCATAGAATCATAGAATAACCAGGTTGGAAGAGACCCACCGGATCATTGAGTCCAATCATTCCTATCAAACACTAAAACATGCCCCTTAGCACCTCATCCACCCGTGCCTTAAACACCTCCAGGGAAGGTGAATCAACCACCTCCCTGGGCAGCCTGTTCCAGTGCCCAATGACCCTTTCCGTGAAAAATTTTTTCCTGATGTTCAGCCTAAATCTCCCCTGGCAGAGCTTGAGCTCCTCTCTAATCCACATCTTGCAGAGGTTTCAGGGTTTATCTAATGTCACGCCAGACCAACTAAAACTTATAATATTTCATTTGAGACACAGTTTGACGATAAAGGGTTTTCTGTTCTGATGTGCTAGCTTTAAAGGGTGTTGTCTGTGTTCTAGTTGTTAAGGAGAAGCTGCTTTGAGGACTTCATTGTCCCTCTGCAGAGCCTTCCTTCCCTCAAGCAGATCAACACTCCTGCCACACTTGTTGTCACCTGCAAACTCACTGAGGGCACTCTCGATCCCCTCGTCCAGATCACTGATGAAAATATTGAACAGAATTGGCCCCAGCACTTAGCCCTGGGGACACCACTTGTGACCGGCTCCAACTGGATTGCACTCCATTCACCACAACGCTCTGGGCTCAGCCCTCCAGCCAGTTTTTTACCCAGAGAAGAGCACGCCCATCTGAGCCATGAGCCGCCAGCTACTCCAGCAGAATGCTGTAGGAAGTGGTGTCAAAGGCTTTATTGAAGTCCAGGTCCACTACATCCACAGCCTTTCCTTTGTCTGATAGGCAGGTCACCTTGTTTCAGAAGGAGATCAGGTTGGTCAAGCAGGACCTGCCCTTCATGAACCCATGTTGGCTGGGCCTGATCCCCTGGTTGTCCTGTGTGTGCTGTGTAGTGGCACTCAAGTTCACCTGCTCCTTGACCTTCCCTCGTACCGAGGTCAGGCTGTCAGGCCTGGAGTTTCCTGGCTCCTCCTCCTGGCCCTTGTAGATGATCATCACATTTACTGTCCTCCAGTCAACTGGGACCTCCCCAGTCAGCCAGGCCTGCTGATAAATGATGGAGAGTGGCTTGGGGAGCACTTTCGCCTGTTCTTTCAGTACTCTTGGGTGGATCCTATCTGGCCCCATAGACCTGTGAGTGTTCATGTGACATTGCAGGTCGTTAACCATTCCCTCCATTAGGTGACAGTTCCTAGTCCAGGTTCCTCTATTTGTCATGTCTGCCTGCAAATTGGGAATTTCTGGCTTCCCTATCTGGCTAATAGGAGTTATTTGGGAATATTTATCCCACAGGATTTATTTTATTTAATCTTGCTTTAAATCCTTAAAGAAGTGCTGTTGTCTCCTCTTCACTTGAAAGAACCCAAGGTAATAGTAATCAGAGTGGGAAAGTATAGTAGTGCTATAATGTACTGTAAAGCATGAAGAACTAAAATTTATGTAAACTAATAGCTTCATTTTAACTGTAAGCTGATATGTGTTCCAGTAATATCTAAAGGTACTAGTTATTATTAATTTGTAGAGAAGGCCACTTCCTTGAAGGTGTCAGTGATTTAAATAGAAGATGTGTACATATATACCATTAAAAAAAACCTGTCTTTTCCTTCCCTGTCCAACTGAACTTATAAACTCAAAAACAGCGCAGTGCCTGCTCCAGCATAGATGTCCAGATTTGCAGTAGCTGTTACCACAGTATGGGTCTCTCACCAGCCTTAATAGACTCTGCAACGGAGCTACGTTTTGAAGTTAATGAAATTTCTATACTGTAAGTGTACTGTAAATAGTAGAGTTACTGCTGACACACAGGTGAATCATTTGTCAATCCTTTTATTTAATGGTTCATGTCTATGCTATTTTGCCATTGCTTACTGTTGTTACATAAATCATTCACTACTTCCCATCAATGGGCAGATGTTTAGTTATTTTCAGAAAAGCAGGGCTTTATTATGTGCAACATTTACCTGGACGACAGATGCCATAGCTCTGACTGCCCTCCACTTTCTACTTCATTCACCCAGCTTTTATTGCTGAGTATGACATCACATAGTATGGAATATTCCTTTGGCCAGTTAGGATCCCAGCTGTGCCCCTGCTGTGAGTTGACCCTGGCTGGCCACCAGGTGCCCAACAAGCCACACTATCACTCCCCCTTCTCAACTGGATAGGGGGAGAAAATATTAATATCTTGGTGGGTCAAGATAAGGGCAGGGAGAGGAGAGATCACTCATCAGTTACCAACACGGGCAAACCAGACTTGACTAGGGAAATGAATTTAATTTATTGCCAATCAAATCAGAGTAGGGTAATGAGAAATAAAACCAAATCTGAAAACACCTTCATAGAATCATCAGGTTGGAAAAGATCTTTGAGATCTTCAAGTCCAACCGTCCCCGTCCATTATGGAATCATGCCCTCAAACACCTCATCCTCAGATGCTCCTTGTAAGACTTGTTCTCCAGCCCCTTCCCCAGCTTTGTTGCTCTTCTCTGGACCTGCTCCAGGACCTAAATGTCTTTCTTTTAGTGAGGGGCCTAAAACTGAACACAGGATTTGAGGTGTGGCCTCACCAATGCTGAGTACAAGGTAAGAATCAATTTCCTGCTCCTGCTGGCCACGCTGTTGCTGATACAAGCCAAGATGCTATTGGCCTTCTTGGCCACCTGGGCCACTGCTGGCTCATGTTCAGTCGGCTGTCAACCAACACCCCCAGGTCATTCTCTGCCCAGCAGCTTTCCAGCCATTCTTCCCCAAGCCTGATGCACTCCATGGGGTGGTTGTGTCCCAAGTGCAGGGCTCGGCACTCGGCCTTGTCGAACCTCACCCCGTTGCCCTCATCCCATGGATCCAGCCTGTTCAGATACCTCTTCAGAGCCTCCCTACCCTCCAGCAAATCGACACTTCCTCTCAGTTTAGTGTCGTCCGCAAACTTGCTAAGGCTGCACTCGATCCCCTCATCCGGGTCACTGATAAAGATATTGAACAGGACTGGACCCAGCACTGAGCCCTGGGGGACACCACTTGTGACTGGCCTCCAGATGGATTGAACGCCATTCCCCAACACTCTTTGGGCCCAGCCATCCAGCCAATTACTTACCCAGCAGAGAGCGCACCTGTCCAGGCAAGTGGCAGCCAGTTTCTCAAGCAGGAAACCGTGAGAAACTGTGTCAAAGGCTTTACTGAAGTCCAGGTCCACTACAGACACAGCCTTTCCCTCATCCATCAAGTGGGTCACCTTGACATAGAAGGCGATCAGGTTAGCTTGGCAGGACTTGCTTTCATAAACCCATGCTGAGTGGGCATGATCACCCAGTTGTCCTGTGTGTGCTGTGTGATGTGTGATGGCACTCAAGACAACCTGGCCCACGACCTTCCCTGGCACCGAGGTCAGGCTCACAGGTCTGTAGTTTCCTGGATCCTCTCTCTGGCCCTTCTTGTAAATGGATGTAGCATCTGCCTCCAGTCCAATGGAACCTCCCCAGTCAGCCAGGACTGCTGGTGGATGATGGAAAGGGGTTTGGTGAGCACCTCCGACAGCTCCCTTAATGCCCTCCGGTGGATCCCATCCGGCCCCATAGACTTGTGAATGTCTAATGGTTGAGCAGGTCTCTAACCATGTCCACTTGGATCATGGGAGCTTTGTGCTGCTCTCCCTCCCTGTCTTCTAGTTCAAGGGGCTGAGTACCCAGAGAACATCTCACCTTACTATTAAAGACTGCGTTGAAGAAGGCATGAAGCACCTCCGCCTTTTCCTCATCCTTTGCCATTATTGTTCCTCCTGAGTCCAGTAGAGGATGGAGATTCTCCTTGGCCCTCCTTTTGTTGTTAATATCTTTGCAGAAACATTTCTTATTACCTTTCACAGCATCGGCCAATTTCAGTTCTCGTTGGGCTTTAGCCCTTCTGATTTCTCCTCTGCATGACCTTACTTCATCCTTGTAGTCCTCCGGAGCCGCTTGCCCCTTCTTCCAAATCTCATAGACTTGCCCCGTTTTGCTGAGATCCACCCAGATCTCTCTGCTCAGCCAGGCCGGTTTTCTTCCCCTCTGGCTCATTTTCTGGCACACAGGAATGGCTTGCTCTTGTGCCACCAGGATTTCCTTCTCGAAGAGCGTCCAGCCCTCTTGGGCTCCTTTGCCTTTAAGGACTGTCTCCCAAGGAACTTTATCAACAAGCCTTCTGAACAGACCAAAGTCCACCCTCCAGCAGTCCAAGGCGGCCACTCTGCTGACCCCTCTCCATCATCTCATGGTCACTGTGCCCCAGGCGTCCTCCAGCCGTCACATCTCCCACAAGGCCTTCTCTGCTCACAAACAAGGGGTCCAGCGGGGCACCTTCCCTAGCCGGCTTGCTTAACCCCTTGTGTCACGAAGTTGTCCTCCACGCACTCCAGGAACCTCCTAGACGGTTTTCTCTCTGCTGTGCTGTACTTCCAGCAGACAACTGGTAGGTTGAAGTCTCCCACAAGGACAAGGTCTAGCACTCGTGAGACTTCTCCCACTTGCTTGTAGAATATCTCACCAGCCTCCTCATCCTGGCTGGGCAGTCTATAGCAGACTCCCACCACGAAATCTGCCTTGTTAGGTGCTCCGCTGATTTTCACCCATAGACACTCAACCCTACCATCACCATCACTGAGCTCCAGGCTGTCAAACCACTCTCTAACATAGAGGGCTACCCCACCACCTCTCCTTCCTCAACGATCCCGCCTGAAGAGTTTATAGCCAGCCATGGCAGCACTCCAGTTATGCGAGTCATCCCACCACGTTTCCGTGATGGCGATTATATCATAGTTTTCTTGCCACACAATGGCCCCAGCTCCTCCTGTTTGTCGCCTGTGCTGCGTGCATTGGTGTAGGTGCACTTCAGTTGGGCTGTTGATCCCGTCATACTCCTGAGGGGAATAGTCCCAGTTCCTAAGTGACTCTTCACTGTCGTTTCTAACCCATCAATAACCTTTGTGTCTTTGCTGCCACTTGGAGTGCTGTTCCCCACTTCCTCTGAGGTGGCAGAGCAAAGGGCCTTGCTGCCACACCGTTCCCCAGACACTGAAGTGCCATCCCCAGGCCTTTTTCAGTTGAGCCTGGTTTCGTCCCCCTCCCGCTTCAGACCTAGTTTAAAGCTCTATGGATGAGCCCTGCCAACGTCTCAGTGAGTATCCTTTTGCACCCCATCATTTCCCAGCAGGCCTACTCTTGTACAGGCCAACCCACAGTCAAAGAACCCAAAGTTCTGCTCCTCACAGCAGGTTCAGAGCCAGGTATTTATTTCCTGGCTCTTCCTACTCCTTCCCTCATCGTTCCCCGAAATAGGAATGGCAAGGGAGAACACCACCTGTGCCCCCAATCCCTTCAGGATTCATCCCAAGGCTCTGCAGTCCCTCTTAATTGCCCTCAGGTTTCCTATTGGGGTTTCATTGCTGCCTACTTGGAAACTCAACAGTGGATCATAATCCATGCGCCTGACCAGAGTTGGAAGCTTTCTTTGCACATCTCTAACCGAGGCCCCAGGTAGGCAGCAGACTTCCCTATGAAATGGGTCCGGTCTGCAGATCGGGCCTTCTGTTCCCTTCAGAAGGGAGTCCCCTGTGACAACGACCCGTCTTTTCTTTGTTACAGAGGCCGTTTCGATGGAGGACTTAGGACGTCTTAACCTAGGGAATGGTTCGAGGCTGTGAGACTCATTATCCACGTTAAGGTTGGGTTCCACTTGCAGAGCTTCGTATCTATTGTGCAAGGGAACCTGGGAGGCTGAGGTTGTCACAGGGCGGACACGGCTGTGCGCCAGGCAGGAACCTGCTGCCATTCCCCTCCATCTCCTGCATTTCTCTGTTCAGCTGGATGGAGAGAGGATGGGGCGTCCTCTGTCACACGAGGCACGCCTGCCTGTTGGGTCTGAGACAGGGAGCATAGGGTGTTGCTCCAGTGGTCAATCTCCCTCCCACACTCCCTGATGGTCCTCAGCCTGCTCACCTCCTCCCTGAGCTCTGTCACCAAGCGGAGGGGTTCCTCCACCCGAGCACACCTCCCACAAGTGAATTCCCCACCGGTGTCCGATACCGGTGCAACAGGGGGGCGCGCCCTGCAGCCCGGCATCTGGGTGGCAGTTTGCATGCACTGGGCCTCTGTCTGGGAGTCTACATCAATCATGGCCAGTGCAGAGCTTGGATAGTTCTTCATTTTCTGCCGAGTGGCCATCATGGTTCTCTGGTCATTCTGGCCAAGCTGCAGCACCCTCCCTGCTCTCCCTGTCTGCACAAACTGCCCGCGCAAACTGCCACGTCCTGCTTTTCTGCCACCCCACACACCTGTTTGCTCGCTCCTGTTCGCAGTGTTCCGGTCGCTGGCGCTCCTAGGGGGCCGTTTGAATCTCCCACAGTTGCTGCCAGGACTGCCCTCCTGCGTCAGCCACCACATAGGAGCTGCTGCTTCCGGGACGTAGGAGCTTTCTGCCCTTCTCTCCTTCCGGGGTTCCTGGGCTTCCCCCACTCAGGCAACTGCCCCTTTGCTTCGATCTAGCGCCCGGCTGCACTTACCACGTCTGCTGCCAATGCACGCCAATTGAGCATTGGTGATTTCTTCCCCCAACCCCTCCCCTCTTCCCAGGCTCAACTTCACTTCCGATTTCTCTACCTCCTTCCCCCAAGTGGCACACGGGGATGGGGAATAGGGGTTGTGGTCAGTTCATCACACGTTGTCTCTGCCACTCCTTCTTCCTCACGCTTCTTCCCTGCTTCAGTGTGGGCTCTCCTATGGGGTCATAGCTTCCTTCAGGACACATCCACATGCTCCAGCATGGAGTCCTCTATGGGCTGCAGAAGGACAACCTCCATCATGATAGTCTTCACCATGTGCTGCAGAGGAATCTCTACTCCAGCACCTGGAGAACCTCCTCCCCTGACCTTGGTACCTGCACAGGTGTTTTTTTTCACATTTTCCTCACTCCTCTGTCACACAGCTGTTATGCCACGTATTTCCCCCTTTCTTAAAGATGTTATAGAATCATAGAACGATCATATTATCACAGAATGGTTTGAGTTGGAAGGAACCTTAAAGCCCATCCAGTTCCACCCTTCTGCCACGGGCAGGGACAATTCCCACTGGATCAGGCTGCTCAAAGCCCCATCCAAACCAGCCTTAAACACCTCCAGGGATGGAACAGCCACCACTTCTCTGGGCAACCTGGGCCATGGCCTCACCACTCTCATTGTGAAGAATTTCTTCCCAATGTCTGGTCTAAATCTTCCCCCTTCCAATTTGAAGCCATTCCCCCTCGTCCTATCACTCCAGGCCCTTGCAAAAAGTCCCTCCCCAGCTTTCTTGAGCCCCTTTCAGTACTGGAAGCTGCTCTAAGGTCTCCTCAGAGCCTTCTCTTCTGCAGGCTAAACAACCCCAACTCTCAGCCTGTCCTCATAGCAGAGGTGCTCCACCCCCTGATCATCTTCATGACCCTCCCCTGGACTTTCTCCAGCAGTTCCATATCCTTCTTATGTTGAGGGCCCCAGAGCTGGATGCAGTACTGTAGGTGGAGTCTCATGAGAGTAGAGTAGAGGGGGAGAATCCCCTCACTCGACCTGCTGGCCATGCTACTTTTGATGCAGCTGAGGATACAGTTGGCTTTTTTTTATCACAGAGGTGATACCTGATTGACTCAGCTTTAGCCAGTGGCAGATCCACCTCTGAGCTGGCTGGAACTGTCTCCATCCAACATGGGGACAGCTTGTGGCATCTTACAGAAGCCACCCCTTCAGTCCCCTCTGCTACTGAAACCCTGGTTTTACCCGATTTAACCCCAGCTGATAATTAAGGAGCACACAGTGGGATATGGGAGAGAATTGGATGGGTAAAAATGACAACTGTGGGTTGAGATAAAGACAGTTTAATAGGGAAAGCAAAAGCCACACATGCAAGCAAATCAAAATAAGGAATTCATTCACTGCTTCCCATCAGCAGGCAGGCGTTCAGCCATCCCCAGGAAAACAGGGCTCCATCACATGTAACAGTGACTTGGGAAGACAAACACCATCACTCCCCTTCCCATCCTTAGATCCTTCCCTTAGTCTATGGACTGCCCCTGTGAAATGTCTGCAAAATGTCTGTAAAATGTCCACAAATGTCCACTGAGCTCACTTAGTCCATGACTCTGGGCTCCATCTGGTACGGTGCTCGCTCAGGACAGGAGAAGTAGTATGTTGTGTGGAGTTACCGGACACCAAAGCCAGCTCAGGTCAGGTCACTGCTGCCCTTGCACTGCTGCTTGTGAGGTTCATCCTCCATTGCTTTGGGTGCTTCCTGCTACAGTAATCTC
The DNA here is from genome assembly GCA_033459285.1 of Clamator glandarius. Lineage (NCBI taxonomy): Eukaryota > Metazoa > Chordata > Aves > Cuculiformes > Cuculidae > Clamator > Clamator glandarius. Next base: position 935 of record JAUNZM010000682.1, on the reverse strand, counting down.
TATAACATGCAACTTGAACCCTGGGTTACAACAATTTAAAGCTATATCTATTACATTCCCCTCCCCTGGACCCTTTGGAACAGACCATAGGGTTTAACATTGCAATGAACTCCTCCTCTCACCACTGCTCTGTCTTGGACTTATTCGTAGACCACAGTCCCTTAGGGGTGTACCTGCACTGAGTGGAGCCTTATCTATGAGCCACAGTCTTTTTTAGGGGTATACCTGCTGTGGCATACACTTATCCACAGTCACAGTCACTTTGAGGTGCACCTGTTTCAACGTGGCCTTACCCATAACCCCTTCAAAAGTAAACCTGCTCCAACATGACTTTATCCACGGCTCATCCATAGAGCTTTAAACTAGGTCTGAAGCGGGAGGGGGACGAAACCAGGCTCAACTGAAAAAGGCCTGGGGATGGCACTTCAGTGTCTGGGGAACGGTGTGGCAGCAAGGCCCTTTGCTCTGCCACCTCAGAGGAAGTGGGGAACAGCACTCCAAGTGGCAGCAAAGACACAAAGGTTATTGATGGGTTAGAAACGACAGTGAAGAGTCACTTAGGAACTGGGACTATTCCCCTCAGGAGTATGACGGGATCAACAGCCCAACTGAAGTGCACCTACACCAATGCACGCAGCACAGGCGACAAACAGGAGGAGCTGGGGCCATTGTGTGGCAAGAAAACTATGATATAATCGCCATCACGGAAACGTGGTGGGATGACTCGCATAACTGGAGTGCTGCCATGGCTGGCTATAAACTCTTCAGGCGGGATCGTTGAGGAAGGAGAGGTGGTGGGGTAGCCCTCTATGTTAGAGAGTGGTTTGACAGCCTGGAGCTCAGTGATGGTGATGGTAGGGTTGAGTGTCTATGGGTGAAAATCAGCGGAGCACCTAACAAGGCAGATTTCGTGGTGGGAGTCTGCTATAGACTGC
>JAUNZM010000681.1:0-164344 GCA_033459285.1 Clamator glandarius | reverse complement strand
CCAGGACCCTTCTAAAAGGCCCCAGACCCATCTAGAGCCCCTCAGGACCCTTCTAAAAGCCCCCAGACCCTTCTAGAGGTCCCCAGTACCCTTCTAAAATCCCCCAGACCCTTCTAGAGCTGCACAGGACCCTTCTAAAAGCCCCCAGACCCTTCTAGAGACTCCCAGGACCCTTCTAAAAGCCCCCAGACCCCTCTAGAGCCCCCCAGGACCCTTCTAAAAGCCCCCAGACCCTTCTATAGGTCCCCAGTACCCTTCTAAAATCCCCCAGACCCTTCTAGAGCTGCACAGGACCCTTCTAAAAGCCCCCAGACCATTCTAGAGCCACCCAGGACCCTTCTAAAAGCCCCCAGACCCATCTAGAGCCTCCCAGGACCCTTCTAAAAGCACCCAGACCATTCTAGAGCACCCCAGGACCCTTCTAAAAGCCCCCAGACCCTTCTAGAGCCTACCAGGACCTTTCTACAAGCCCCCTGACCCTTCTAGAGCCCCCAAGGACGCTTCTAAAAGCCCCCAGACCCTTCTAGAGGCCCCCAGGACCCTTCTAAAAGCCACCAGACCCTTCTAGAGCCCCCCCAGGACCATTCTACAAGCCCCCAGACCCTTCTAGAGCCCCCCAGGACCCTTCTAAAAGCCCCCAGACCAATCTAGATCCACCCAGGACCCTTCTAAAAGCTCCCAGACCCTTCTAGAGGCCCCCAGGACTCGTCTAAAAGCCTCTAGACCCTTCTAGAGCCCCCCAGGACCTTTCTAAAAGCACCCAGACCCTTCTAGAGGCTAACCGGTCCCTTATAAAAGCACCCAGACCCTTCTAGAGCCTCCCAGGACCCTTCTAAAAGCCACCAGACCCTTCTAGAGACCCCCAGGACCCTTCTAAAAGCCCCCAGACCCTTCTAGACACTCCCCGGATCCTTCTAAACGCCCTCAGACCCTTCTAGAGCCCCCTAGGATCCTTCAAAAAGCACCCAGACCCTTCTAGACCGTCCCCGGATCATTCTAAAAGCCCCCAGAAACTTCTAGAGCCCCCCAGGACCCTTCTAAAAGCCCCATGACCCTTCTAGAGCCCATTATGACCCATCTAAATGCCCCCAGACCCTTCTAGAGGCCCCAAGGACCCTTCTAAAAGCCCCCAGACCCTTCTAGACCCTCCTCGGATCCTTCTAAAAAACCCCAGACCATTCTAGAGCCTCCCGGGACCATTCTAAAGCCCTCAGACCCTTCTAGAGGACACCAGGACCCTTCTAAAAGCCCCCAGACACTTCTAGAGCCCCCCAGGACCCTTCTAAAAGCCCCCAGACCAATCTAGAGGTCCCCAGGGCCCTCTTAAGGCACCCCGTCCATTCTAGAGCAACCCAGGACCCTTCTAAAAGTCCCCAGACCCTTCTAGAGCCCCCCAGGACCCTTCTAAAAGCACCCAGACCCTTATAGAGGCCCCCAGGATCCTTCTGAAAGCCCCAAGAACCTTCTAGATCATCCCAGGACCCTTCTAAAAGAACCCAGACCCTTCTAGGGCTCCCCAGGACCCTTCTAAAAGCCCCCAGACCATTCTAGAGACACCCATGACCCTTCTGAAAGCCTACAGAACCTTCTAGATCCACCCAGGACCCTTCTAAAAGCCACCAGACCCTTCTAGAGCCCCCCAGGACCATTCTAAAAGCACCCAGACCCTTCTAGAGGCCCCCAGGAACCTTCTAAAAGCCTCCAGACCATTCTAGAGCACCCCAGGACCCTTCTAAAGGCCCCCAGACCATTCTAGACCCTCCCCGGATCATTCTAAAAGCCCCCAGATTCTTCTAGAGCCTCCCAGGACCCTTCTAATAGCCCCCCGACGTTTCTAGACCCTCCCCGGATCCTTCTAAATGAACCCAGACCTTTCTAGGTCCCCCCAGAACCCCTCTAAAAGCCTCCAGACCCTTGTAGAGTCCCCCAGGACCCGTCTAAAAGCGCCCAGACCCTTCTAGACCCTCCCCTGATCATTCTAAAAGACCCCAGACCCTTCTAAAACCTCCCAAGACTATTCTAAAAGAACCCAGACCCTTCTAGACCCTCCCCGGATTATTCTAAAAGCCCCCAGACCCTTCTAGAGCCCCCCAAGACCCTTCTAAAAGCCTCCAGACCCTTCTAGAGCCCCCCCGAACCACACTAATAGTTCTCAGACCCTTATAGAGGCCCCCAGGACCCTTCTATAAGTCCCCAGACCCTTCTAGAGAACCCCAGGAACATTCTAAAAGCCCCCAGACCATTCTAGAGCCTCCCAGGAGCCTTCTAAAAACCCCCAGACCCTTCTAGAGCCCCCCCGGACCACTCTAATAGATCCCAGACCCTTCTAGAGGCCCCCAGGATACTTCTAAATGCCCCCAGACCCTTCTAGAGAACCCCGGGACCCTTCTAAAAGCCCCCAGACCCCTCTAGAGCCCCCCAGGACCCTTCTAAAAGCCCCCAGAACCTTCTAGACCCTCCCCGGATCATTCTAAAAGCCCCCAGACCCTTCTAGAGACCCCCATGACCCTTCTAAAAGCACTCAGACCCTTCTAGAGGGCCCCAGGACCCTTCTAAAAGCACCCAGACCCTTCTAGAGCCTCCCAGGACCATTCTAAAAGAACCCAGACCCTTCTAGACGCCCCCAGGACCCTTCTAAAAGCCCCCAGACCCTTCTAGAGCCCCCCAGGACCCTTCTGAAAGGCCGCAGACACATCTAGACACTCCCCGGATCTTTCTAAAAGACCCCAGACACTTCTAGAGATCCCCAGGAGCATTCTAATAGATCCCAGACCCTTCTAGAGCACTCCAGGACCCTTCTAAAAGACCCCAGACCCTTCTAGAGCCCCCCCGGACCCTTCTAAAAGCCTCCAGACCCTTCTAGAGGACCCCTGGACCCTTCTGAAAGCCCCCAGAACCTTATAGAGCATCCCAGGACAGTTCTAAAAGCCCCCAGACCCTTCTAGAGCATCCCAGGACAGATCTAAAAGCCCCCAGACCCTTCTAGAGCCTCCCAGGACCCTTCTAAAAGCTCCCAGACCCTTCTAGAGACCCCCCAGGACCCTTCTAAAAGCCCCCAGACCCTTCTAGAGCCACCCAGGACGCTTCTAAAAGCCCCCAGACCCTTCTAGAGACCTCCAGGACCCTTCTAAAAGCCCCCAGACCCTTCTAGAGCCCCCCAGGACCCTTCTAAAAGCCCCCAGACCCTTCTAGAGACCCCCAGGACCCCTCTAAAAGCCCCCAGACCCTTCTTGAGCCCCCCAGGACCCTTCTAAAAGCCTCCAGACCCTTCTAGCGGCACCCAGGACCCTTCTACAAGCCCCCAGACCCTTCTAGAGCCCCCCAGAACCCTTCTAAAAGCTCCCAGAGCTTTCTAGATGCCCCCAGGACCCTTCTAAAAGCCCCCAGACCCTTCTAGAGACCCCCAGGACCCTTCTACAAGCCCCCAGACCCTTCTAGAGCCACCCAGGACCCTTCTAAAAGCACCCAGACCCTTCTAGAGGCCCCCAGGACCCGTCTAAAAGCCTCTAGACTCTTCTAGAGCCCCCCAGGACCTTTCTAAAAGCACCCAGACCCTTCTAGAGGCTCCCCGGACCCTTATAAAAGAACCCCGACCCTTCTAGAGCCTCCCAGTACCCTTCTAAAAGCAACCAGACCCTTCTAGAGAACCCCAGGACCCTTCTAAAAGCTCCCAGACCCTTCTAGACCCTCCCCGGATACTTCTAAAAGCACCCAGACCCTTCTAGAGCCACCTAGGATCCTTCAAAAAGCACCCAGACCTTTCTAGACGGTCCCCGGATCATTCTAAAAGCCCCCAGACCCTTCTAGAGAAACCCAGGATCATTCTAAAAGCCCCCAGACCCTTCTAGAGACCCCCAGGATCATTCCAAAAGCCCCCAGACCCTTCTAGAGCCCCCTAGGACCCATCTAAAAGCCCCCAGACCCTTCTAGAGTCCCCTAGGACACTTCTAAAAGCCCCCAGACCCTTCTAGACCCTCCCCGGATCCTTCGAAAAGACCCCAGACCCTTCTAGAGCCCCCCAGGATCATTCTAAAAGCACCCAGACCCTTCTAGAGCCCCCCAGTACCCTTCTAAAAGCCCCTAGACCGTTCTAGAGCCCCCCAGGACCCTTCTAAATGCCCCCAGACCCTTCTAGAGGCACCCAGAACCATTCTAAAAGCACCCAGACCATTCTAGAGCCTCCCAGGACCATTCTAAAAGCCCCCAGACCCTTCTAGACCCCCCCAGGACCCTTCTAAAAGCCCCCAGACCCTTGTAGAGCCCCCCAGGACCCTTCTGAAAGGCCGCAGACACTTATAGACACTCCCCGGATCCTTCTAAAAGAACCCAGACCCTTCTAGAGCACCCCAGGACCCTCCTAAAAGCCCCCAGACACTTCTAGAGCCCCCCAGGCCTCCTCTTAAGGCACCCCGTCCCTTCTAGAGCACCCCAGGACCCTTCTAAAAGTCCCCAGACCTTTCTAGAGCAAGCCAGGACCCGTCTAAAAGCCCCCAGACCATTCTAGAGCCCCCCCGGACCCTTCTAAAGGCCTCCAGACCCTTCTAGAGGCCCCCTGGACCTTCCTGAAAGCACCCAGAACCTTCTAGAGCCCTCCAGGACCCTTCTAAAAGCACCAAGACCCTTCTAGAGCCTCCCAGGATCCTTCTAAAAGCCCCCAGACTCTTCTAGATCCTCCCAGGACCCTTCTAAAAGCCCCCAGACCATTCTAGAGCCACCCAGGACCCTTCTAAAAGCCCCCAGACCCTTCTAGAGCCTCCCAGGACCCTTCTAAAAGCACCCAGACCATTCTAGAGCACCCCAGGACCCTTCTAAAAGCCCCCAGACCCTTCTAGAGCCTACCAGGACCTTTCTACAAGGACCCAGACCCTTCTAGAGCCCCCAAGGACCCTTCTAAAAGCCCCCAGACTCTTCTAGAGGCCCCCAGGACCCTTCTAAAAGCCACCAGACCCTTCTAGAGCCCCCCCAGGACCATTCTACAAGCACCCAGACCCTTCTAGAGCCCCCCAGGACCCTTCTAAAAGCACCCAGACCAATCTAGATCCACCCAGGACCCTTCTAAAAGCCCCCAGACCCTTCTAGAGGCCCCCAGGACTCGTCTAAAAGCCTCTAGACCCTTCTAGAGCCCCCCAGGACCTTTCTAAAAGCACCCAGACCCTTCTAGAGGCTCCCCGGTCCCTTATAAAAGCACCCAGACCCTTCTAGAGCCTCCCAGGACCCTTCTAAAAGCCCCCAGAACCTTCTAGAGCCCCCCAGGACCCTTCTAAAAGCCCCCTGACCCTTCTATTGCCCCCTATGACCCATCTAAATGCCCCCAGACCCTTCTAGAGGCCCCCAGGACCCTTCTAAAAGCCCCCAGACCCTTCTAGACCCTCCCCGGATCCTTCTAAAAAACCCCAGACCATTCTAGAGCCTCCCGGGACCATTCTAAAGCCCTCAGACCCTTCTAGAGGACACCAGGACCCTTCTAAAAGCCCCCAGAACCTTCTAGAGCACCCCAGGACCCTTCTAAAAGCCCCAAGACCCTTCTAGAGCCCCCCAGGACCCTTCTAAAAGCACCCAGAACCTTCTAGATCCACCCAGGACCCTTCTAAAAGCCACCAGACCCTTCTAGAGCCCCCCAGGACCATTCTAAAAGCACCCAGACCCTTCTAGAGACACCCAGGACCCTTCTAAATGCCCCCAGACCCTTCTAGATAAGCCAGGAATCTTCGAAAAGCAACCAGAACCTTCTAGAGCCACCCAGGACCATTCTAAAAGCCCCCAAACCCTTCTAGAGCCTCCCAGGACCCTTCTAAAAGCACCCAGACCCTTCTAGAGAGCCCCAGGACCATTCTAAAGGCCCCCAGACTCTTCTAGACCCTCCCCGGATCATTCTAAAAGCCCTCAGACCCTTCTAGAGACCCCCAGGACCCTTCTAAAGGCCCCCAGACCCTTCTAGACCCTCCCCGGATCATTCTAAAAGCCCCCAGACCCTTCTAGAGCCTCGCAGGACCCCTCTAAAAGCCCCCGGACCCTTCTAGAGCCTCGCAGGACCCTTCTAAAAGCCTCCAGACCCTTCTAGAGGCCCCCCGGACCCTTCTAAAAGTCCCCAGACCCTTCTAGATCATCCCCGGACCCCTCTGATATATCCCACACCATTCTAGAGGCCACCAGGATACTTTCAAAAGCCCCCAGACCCTTCTAGAGAACCCCAGGACCCTTCTAAAAGCCCCCAGACCATTCTAGAGCCCCCCAGGGCCCTTCTAAAAGCCCCGAGACCCTTCTAGGAGAGACGGGGGTCCTTAAGAGGGGCCTTGGGGTCCTCTAGAAGGGTCTGGGGGCTTATAGAAGTGTCCTGGCGGGCTCTCGAAGGGTCTGGGTTCTTTGAGAAGGGTCTTTGGGTGGCTCTAGAAGGGTCTGGGGTATTTTGGAAGGGTCCTGGGTGCCTCAAGAAGGGTCTGGGGGCTTTTATAGGGTCCTGGGGGGCTCTAGAAGGGTCTGGGTGCTTTTAGAAGGGTCCTGGGGAGCTCTAGAAGGGTCTGGGGTCTTTTAGAAGGGTCCCGGGAGGCTGTAGAAGGGTCTGGGGGCTTTTAGAATTGTCCTGCGGGTCTCTAGAAGGGTCTGGGTCCTGTTAGAAGGGTCCTTGGGGGCTCTAGAAGGGTCTGAGTATCATTAGAGGGGCCTTGGGGGCATCTAGAAGGGTCTGGGGGATATTAGAAGGGTCCTGGAGAGCTCTAGAAGGGTCTGGGGTATTTTAGAAGGGTTCTGGGTAGCTCTAGAAGGGTCTGGGTGCTTTCAGAAGGGTCCTGGGGGGCTGTAGAAGGGTCTGGAGTCTTTTAGAAGGGTCCTGGGGGGCTCTAGAAGGGTCTGGGGGCTTTTAGATGGGTCCTGCGGGTCTCTAGAAGGGTCTGGGTGCTTTTAGAAGTGTCCTGGGGGGCTCTAGAAGGGTCGGGGGAGTTTTAGGATAGTCCTGGTGGGCTCTAGAAGGGTGTGAGGGCTTTTAGAAGGTTCCTGGGGGCATCTAGAAGGCTCTGGGGGCTTTTAGAAGGGTCCTGGGGGCCTCTAGAATTGTCTGAGGGATTTTAGAAGGGTCCTGGGAGGCTCTAGAAGGGTCTGGGTGCTTTTAGAATGATCCAGGGAGGGTCTAGAAGGGTCTGGGGGCTTTTAGAAGGGTCCTGTGGGGCTCTAGAAGGGTCAGGGTGCTTTTAGAAGGGGCCTAGGGGGCTCTAGAAGGGTCTGGGTGCTTTTAGAAGGGTCCTAAGGGGCTCTAGAAGCGTCTGGGGGATTTTAGAAGGGTCCTGGGTAGCTCTAGAAGGGTCTGGGGGCTTTCAGAAGGGTCCTGGGGGGCTGTAGAAGGGTCTGGAGTCTTTTAGAAGGGTCCTGGGGGGCTCTAGAAGGGTCTGGGGGCATTCAGAAGGGTCCTGGGGGCCTCTAGAAGGGTCTGGAAGCTTTTAGAAGGGCCCTGGGCGGCTCTAGAAGGGTCTGGGGGCATTTAGAAGGGTCCTGGTGGGCTCTAGAAGGGTCTGGGGGTTTTCAGAAGGGTCCTGGGGGCCTCTAGAAGGGTCTGGAAGCTTTTAGAAGGGTCCTGGGAGGATCCAGATGGGTCTGGGTGCTTTTAGAAGGATCCGGAGAGGGTCTAGATTGGTCTGGGTGCATTTAGAAGGGTCCTGGGGGGCTCTACAAATGTCTGGAGGCTTTTAGAAGGGTCCAGGGGGCCTCTAGAAGGGTCTGGGGGCTTTTAGAAGAGTCCTGGGGGCCTCTAGAAGGGTCTGGCGGCTTTTAGAAGAGTCCTGGGGCCTCTAGAAGGGTCTGGGGGCTTTTAGAAGGTTCCTGGGGGGCTCTAGAAGGGTCTGGAGGCTTTTAGAAGGTTCCGGTGTGGCTCTAGAATGGTGTGGGGGCTTTTAGAAGGGTCCTGGGGGCATCTAGAAGGCTCTGGGGGCTTTTATAAGGGTCCTGGGGGGCTCTAGAAGGGTCTGGGTGCTTTTAGAAGGATCCGGGGAGGGTCTAGAAGGGTCTGGAGGCTTTTAGAATGGTCCTGGGGGGCTCTAGAAGGGTCTGGGGGATATTAGAATGGTCCTGGGATGGTCTAACAAGGGTCTGGGTTGTTTTGGAAGGGTCCTGAGGGTCTCTAGAAGGGTCTGGGGGCTTTTAGAAGGGTCCTTGGGGGCTCTAGAAGGGTCTGGGGACCATTAGAGGGGCCCTAGGGGCCTCTAGAAGGGTCTGGGGGCTTTTAGAAGGGTCCTGGTAGGCTGTAGAAGGGTCTGGGTGCATTTAGAATGGTCCCGCGGGTCTCTAGAAGGGTCTGGGGGCTTTTAGAATGGTCCTTGGGGGCTCTAGAAGGGTCTGGGGACCACTAGAGGGGCCCTGGGTACCTCTAGAAAGGTCTGGGGTATTTTAGAAGGGTCCTGGGGAGATCTAGAAGGGTCTGGGGGCTTTTAGAAGGGTCCTGGGAGACTCTAGAAGGGTCTGGGGGCATTTAGAAGGTCCTGCATGTCTCTAGAAGGGTCTGAGGGCTTTTAGAAGGGTCCTGTGGGGCTCTAGAAGGGTCTGGCGGCTTTTAGAAGGGTCCTGGGGGGCTCTAGAAGGGTGTGAGAGCTTTTAGAATGGTCCTGGGTGCATCTAGAAATCTCTGGGTGCTTTTAGAAGGGTCCTGGGGGCCTCTAGAAGTGTCTGAGGAGTTGTAGAAGGGTCCGGGGAGGCTCTAGTAGGGTCTGGGTGCTTTTAGAAGGATCCGGTTAGGGTCTAGAAGGGTCTGGGGCTTTTAGAAGGGTCCTGTGGAGCTCTAGAAGGGTCTGGGGTCTTTTAGACGATTCCTGGGGGGCTCTAGAAGGCTCTGGGGCCTTTTAGAAGAGTCCTGGGGAGCTCTAGAAGGGTCTGGGGCTTTCAGAATGATCCTGGGGGTCGCTAGAAGTGTCTGGGTGTATTTGGAAGGGTCTTGGGGAGCTCTAGAAGGGTCTGGGGGCTTTCAGAAGGGTCTTGGGTGCATGTAGAAGGGTCTGGAGGCTTTTAGAAGGGTCCTGGAGCGCTCTAGAAGGGTCTGGGGGCATACAGAACGGTCCTGGTGGCCTCTAGAAGGGACTGGATGCTTTTAGAAGGGTCCTGGGGGGCTCTAGATGGGTCTGGGTGCATTTAGAAGGGTCCTGGGGGGATCTAGATGGGTCTGGGCGCTTTTGGAAGGATACGTGGAATATCTAGAAGGGTCTGGGGGCTTTTAGAAGGGTCCTGGGTTGCTCTAGAAGGGTATGGAGGCTTTTAGAAGGGTCCTGCGGGTCTCTAGAAGGATCTGGGGGCTTTTAGAAGGGTCCTGGGAGGCTCTAGAATGGTCTGATGGATTTTAGAAGGGTAATGGGAGGTTCTAGAAGGGTCTGGGTGCTTTTAGAAGGATCCGGGGAGGGTCTAGAATGGTCTGGGTGGTTTTAGAATGGTCCTGGGGGGTTCTAGAAGGGTCTGGGGGATTTTAGAAGGATCCTGGGGGGCTCTAGAAGGGTCTGAGGGCTTTTAGAATGGTCCTGGGGGGCTCTAGAAGGGTCTGGGGGCATTTAGAAGTGTCCTGGGGGGCTCTAGAAGGGTCTGGGGGATTTTAGAAGGATCCTGGTGGCCTCTAGATAGGTCTGGGGGCATTTAGAAGGGTCCTGCGGGTCTCTAGAAGGGTCTGGGGGCTTTTAGAAGGGTCCTTGGGGCTCTAGAAGGGTCTGGGGACCATTAGAGGGGCCCTAGGGGCCTCTAGAATGGTCTGGGGGCTTTTAGAATGGTCCTTGGGGGCTCTAGAAGGGTCTGGGGACCACTAGAGGGGCCCTGGAGGCCTCTAGAAGAGTCTGGGGTATTTTAGAAGGGTCCTTGGGAACTCTAGAAGGGTCTGGGGGCTTTTAGAAGGGTCCTGGGAAACTCTAGAAGGGTCTGGGGGCATTTAGATGGGTCCTGCGGGTCTCTAGAAGGGTCTGGGAGCTTTTAGAAGGGTCCTGGGGGGCTCTAGAATGGTCTGAGTGATTTTATAAGGCTCCTGGGAGGCTTTAGAAGGGTCTGGGTGCTTTTAGAAGGATCCAGGGAGGGTCTAGAAGGGTCTGGGGACTTTTAGAAGGGTCCTGGGGGGCTCTAGAAGGGTCTGGGGGCTATTAGAAGGATCCAGGGATCGTCTACAAGGGTCTGGGGTCTTTTAGAAGGGTCCTGCGGGTCTCTAGAAGTGTCTGGGGGCTTTTAGAAGGGTCCTTGGGGGCTCTAGAAGGGTCTGGGGACAATTAGAGGGGCCCTAGGGGCCTCTAGAAGGGTCTGGGGGATTTTAGAAGGGTTCTGGGGAGCTCTTGAAGTGTCTGGGGTCTTTTAGAATGGTCCTTGGGGGCTCTAGAAGGGTCTGGGGACCACTAGAGGGGCCCTGGGGACCTCTAGAAGGGTCTTGGGTATTTTAGATGGGTCCTGGGGAGCTCTAGAAAGGTCTGGGGGCTTTTAGAAGGGTCCTGGGGGCCTCTAGAAGGGTCTGGGGGCATTTAGAAGTGTCCTGGGGGGCTCTAGAAGGGTCTGGGGGATTTTAGAAGGATGCTGGGGGCATCTAGAAAGGTCTGGGGGCATTTAGAAGGGTCCTGCGGGTCTCTAGAAGGGTCTGGGGGCATTTAGAAGGGTCCTTGGTGCTCTAGAAGGGTCTGGGGACCATTAGAGGGGCCCTAGGGGCCTCTAGAAGGGTCTGGGGGCTTTTAGAAGGGTCCTGGGAGAATCTAGAAGGGTCTGGGTGCATTTAGAAGGGTCCTGCGGGTCTCTAGAAGCGTCTGGGGGCTTTTAGAAGGGTCCTGGGGGGTTCTAGAAGGGTCTGGCGGCTTTTAGAAGGGTCCTGGTGGGCTCTAGAAGAGTGTGAGGGCTTTTAGAATGGTCCTGGGTGCATCTAGAAGTCTCTGGGTACTTTTAGAAGGGTCCTGGGGGCCTCTAGAATGGTCTGCGGCCTTTTAGAAGAGTCCGGGGAGGCTCTAGAAGGGTCTGGGTGCTTTTAGAAAGATTCGGGGAGGGTCTAGAAGGGTCTGGGGCTTTTAGAAGGGTCCTGTGGAGCTCTAGAAGGGTCTGGGTTCTTTTAGACTGGTACTGGGGTGCTCTAGAAGGGTCTGGGGCTTTTTAGAAGAGTCCTGGGGGCCTCTAGAAGGGTCTTTGGCTTTCAGAAGGGTCCTGGGAGTCGCTAGAAGTGTTTGGGTGTATTTGGAAGGGTCCTGGGGAGCTCTAGAAGGGTCTGGGGGCTTTCAGAAGGGTCCTGGGGGCATGTAGAAGGGTCTGGAGGCTTTTAGAATGGACCTGATGGGCTCTAGAATGGTCTGGGGGCATTCAGAACGGTCCTGGTGGCCTCTAGAAGGGACTGGATGCTTTTAGAAGAGTCCTGGGGTGCTCTAGATTGGTCTGGGGGCATTTAGAAGGGTCCTGGGGGGCTCTAGAAGGGTGTGGGGGCTTTTAGAAGGATACGTGGAATCTCTAGAAGGGTCTGGGGGCTTTTAGAAGGGTCCTGGGGGGCTCTAGAATGGTCTGGAGGCTTTTTGAAGGGTCCTGGGTGGCTCTAGAAGGGTGTGGGGGCTTTTAGAAGGATCCGGGGAGGGTATAGAACGGTCTGGGTGGTTTTAGAAGGGTCCTGGGCGGTTCTAGAAGAGTCTGGGGGATTTTAGAAGGGTCCTGGGGAGCTCTAGAAGGGTCTGGGTGCTTTTATAGGGGCCCTGGGCTTCTCTAGAAGGGTCTGGGGGCTTTTAGAGGAGTTATGGGGGGCTCTAGAATGGTCTGGGGGCTTTTAGAAGGGTCCTGGGCGGATCTAGAAGGGTCTGGGGGCTTTCAGAAGGGTCCTGCGGGCCTCTAGAAAAGTCTGGAGGCTTTTAGAAGGTCCTGGGGGGCTCTAGAAAGGTCTGGGGGCATTTTATAAGGGTCCTGGGGTGCTCTAGAAGGGTCTGGGGGATTTTAGAAGGATCCTGGGGGCCTCTAGAAAGGTCTGGGGGCATATAGAAGGGTTCTTGGGGCCTCTAGAAGGGTCTGGGGTCTTTTAGAAGGGTCCTGGGAGGATCCAGATGGGTCTGGGTACTTTTAGAAGGATCCGGGGAGGTTCTAGAAGGGTCTGGGGGCGTTTAGAAGGGTCCTGGGAGGCTCTACAAATGTCTGGAGGGTTTTAGAATGGTCCTGGGGGCATCTAGAAGCGTCTATGGGCTTTTAGAATGATCCGGGGAGGCTCTAGAAGGGTCTGGAGGCTTTTAGAAGGGTCCTGGGGGCTCTAGAAGGGTCTGGAGTCTTTGAGAATGGTCCTGGGGGGCTCTAGAAGGGTCTGGGGGCTTTTAGAAAGATCCGGGGAGGGTCTAGAAGGGTCTGGGAGGTTTTAGAAGGGTCCTGGGGTTCTCTAGAAGGGTCTGGGTGCTTTTAGACGGGCCCTGGGCTCTCTAGAAGTGTCTGAGGGCATTTAGAAGAGTCCTGAGGGGATCTAGAATCGTCTGGGGTCTTTTAGAAGGGTCCTGGGGTGTTCTAGAAGGGTCTGGGGGATTTTAGAAGGGTCCTGCGGTCCTCTAGAATAGTCTGGATCCTTTTAGAAGGGTCCTGGGGGGCTCTACAAGGGTCTGGGGGCATTTAGAAGGGTCCTAGGGGGCTCTAGAAGGGTCTGGGGGATTTTAGAAGGGTCCTGGGGGCCTCTAGAAGGGTCTGGGTGCTTTTAGAATGGTCCTAGGTGGCTATAGAAGGGTCTGGGGGCTTTTAGAAGGGTCCTTGGGGGCTCTAGAAGGGTCTGGGGACCATTAGAGGGGCACTGGGAGCCTCTAGAATGGTCTGGGTGATTTTAGAAGGGTCCTCGGGAGGTCTAGAATTGTCTGGGGGCTTTTAGAAAGGTCCTGGGAGGCTCTAGAAGTGTCTGGGGGCTTTTAGAAGTGTCCTGCGTGTCTCTAGAAGGGTCTGGGGGCTTTTAGAAGGGTCCTTGGGGGCTCTAGAAGGGTGTGGGGACCACTAGAGGAGCCCTGGGGGCCTCTAGAGGGGTCTGGGGTATTTTAGAAGGGTCCTGGGGAGCTCTAGAAGGGTCTGGGGGCTTTTAGAAGGGTCCTGTGAGACTCTAGAAGGGTCTGGGGGCATTTAGAAGGGTCCTGCGGGTCTCTAGAAGGGTCTGGGGGCTTTTAGAAGGGTCCTGGGGGGCTCTAGAAGGGTCTGGGTGCTTTTAGAAGGGTCCTGGGGTGCTCTAGAAGGGTGTGAGGGCTTTTAGAATGGTCCTGGGGGCATCTAGAAGGCTCTGGGGGCTTTTAGAAGTGTCCTGTGGGCCTCTAGAAGTGTCTGAGGGATTTTAGAAGGGTCCTGGGAGGCTCTGGAATGGTCTGGGTGCTTTTAGAAGGATTCGGGGAGGGTCTAGAAGAGTCTGGGGGCATTTAGAAGGGTCCTGTGGGGCTCTAGAAGGGTCTGGGTGCTTTTAGAAGGGTCCTGGGGGGATCTAGAAGGGTCTGGGTGCTTTTAGAAGGGTCCTGGGGAGCTCTAGAAGGGTCTGGGGTCTTTTAGAAGGGTCCTGGGTGGCGCTAAAAGTGTCTGGGTGCATTTAGAAGGGTCCTGGAGAGCTCTAGAAGGGTCTGGGGGCTTTCAGAAGGGTCCTGGGGGCCTCTAGAAGGGTCTGGAGGCTTTTAGAAGAGTTCTGGGGGGCTCTAGAAGGGTCTGGGGGCATTCAGAAGGGTCCTGGGGGCCTCTAGAAGGGTCTGGATGCTTTTAGAAGAGTCCTGGGGGGGTCTAGATGGGTCTGGGTACATTTAGAATGGTCCTGGGGGGCTCTAGAAGGGTCTGGATGCTTTTAGAAGAGTCCTGGGGGGGTCTAGATGGGTCTGGGGTCATTTAGAAGGGTCCTGGGGAGCTCTAGAAGGGTCTTGGGGCTTTTAGAAGGGTCCTGAGGGAGCTAGAAGTGTCTGGGTGCTTTTAGAAGCGTCCTGGGTGTCTCTAGAACTGTCTGGGGGCTTTTAGAAGGGTCCTGGGGGCCTCTAGAAGGGTCTGGAGGCTTTATAGAAGGGTCCTAGGGGGCTCTAGAAAGGTCTGGGGGCATTCAGAAGGGTCCTTCGGGCCTCTAGAAGGGTCTGGAGTCTATTAGAAGAGTCCTGGGGGGCTCTAGATGGGTCTGGGGTCATTTAGAAAGGTCCTGGGGGGCTCTAGAAGGGTATGGGGGCTTTCAGAAGTGTCCTGGGGGGCTCTAGAAGGGTCTGGGGGCTTTTAGAAGGGTCCTGGGTCATCTAGAATGGTCTGGGGGCTTTTAGAAAGGTCCTGGAAGGATGCAGATGGGTCTGGGTGGTTTTAGAAGGATCCGGGGATGGTCTAGAAGGGTCTGGGTGCTTTTAGAAGGGTCCTGGGGGGCTCTACAAATGTCTGGAGTATTTTAGAAGGATCCGGGGAGGCTCTAGAAGTGTCTGGCGGCTTTTAGAAGGGTCCTTGGGAGCTCTAGAAGGGTCTGGGTGCTTTCAGAAGGGTCCTGGGGGCCTCTAGAAGGGTCTGGGGGCTTTTAGAAGGGTCCTGTAGGGCTGTAGAAGGTTCTGGGGGCTTTTAGATGGGTCCTGGGGGGCTCTAGAAGGGTCCGCGGGCTTTTAGAATGGTCCGTGGAGGCTCTAGAAGGGTCTTGGTCCTTTTAGAAGGGTCCTGGGGGGCTCTAGAAGGGTCTGGGGGCTATTAGAAGGATCCGGGGAGGGTCTAGAAGGCTCTGGGGGCATTTAGAATGGTCCTTGGTGGCTCTAGATGGGTCTGGGGACCATTAGGAGAGCCCTGGGGTACTCTAGAAGGGTATGGGGAATTTTAGAAGGGTCCTGAGGAGCTCTTGAAGGGTCTGGGGGCTTTTACAAGGGTCCTGGGGGAATCTAGAAGGGTCTGGGTGCTTTTAGAAGGGTCCTGCGTGTCTCTAGAAGGGTCTGGGGGCTTTTAGAAGGGCCCTGGAGGACTCTAGAAGGCTCTGGGGTCTTTGAGAAGGGTCCTAGGGGGCTCTAGAATGGTCTGGGGGCTGTTAGAAGGGTCCTGTAGGTTCTCTAGAAGGGTCTGGGGGCTTTTAGAAGGGTCGTGAGAGGCTCTAGAAGTGTCTGGGGGCTTTTAGAATGGTCCTGGGGGGCTCTAGAAGGGTCTGGGTGCTTTTAGAAGGGTCCTGGGAGGCTCTAGAAGTGTCTGGGTGCTTTTAGAATGGTCCTGGGAGGCTCTAGAAGGGTCTGGGGGCTTTTTGAAGAGTCCAGGGGGCCTCTAGAAAGCTCTGGGGGCTTTTAGATGGGTCCTGGGGGCCTCTAGAAGGGTCTAGGTGCTTTTAGAAGGGTCCTGGGTGGCTCTAGAAGGGTCTGGGGGCTTTTAGAATGGTCCTGTGGGGCAGTAGAAGGGTCTGGGGGCTTTAGATGGGTCCTGGGGGGCTCTGTAAGGGTCCGGGGGCTTTCAGAAGTGTCCGTGGAGGCTCTAGAAGGGTCTGGGGGCTTTTAGAAGGGTCCTGGGGGGCTCTAGAAGGGTCTGGGGGCTATTAGAAGGATCCTGGGAGGGCCTAGAAGGGTCTGGGAGCTTTTAGAAGGGTCCTTGGGGCTATAGAAGGGTCTGGGGACCATTAGAGGGGCACTGGGGTCCTCTAGAAGGGTCTGGGAGATTTTAGAAGGGTCCTGGGGAGCTCTAGAATTGTCTGGGGGCTTTTAGAAGGGTCCTGGAAGGCTCTAGAATGGTCTGGGGTCTTTTAGAAGGGTCCTGCGTGTCTCTAGAAGGGTCTGGAGGCTTTTAGAAGGGTCCTTGGGGGCTCTAGAATGATCTGGGGACCATTAGAGGAGCCCTGGGGGCCTCTAGAAGGATCTCGGGGAGTTTAGAAGGGTCCTGGGCAGCTCTAGAAGGGTCTGGGGGCTTTTTGAAGGGTCCTGGTAGACTCTAGAAGGGTGTGGGTGCATTTAAAAGGTCCTGCGGGTCTCTAGAAGGGTCTGGGGGCTTTTAGAAGGGTCCTGGGGGGCCTCTAGAAGGGTCTGGGGGCTTTTAGAAGGGTCCTGGGGTCCTCTAGAAGTGTCTGCGGCCTTTGAGAAGGGTCCTGGGAGGTTCTAGAATGGTCTGGGCGCTTTTAGAAGGATTCGGGGTGGGTCTAGAATGGTCTGGGGGCTGTTAGAAGTGTCCTGGGGGGCTCTAGAAGGGTCTGGGTGCTTTTAGAAGGGTCCTGGGGGGTCTAGAAGTGTCTGGGGACTTTTAGAAGGGTCCTGGGGAGCGCTAGATGGGTCTGGGGGCTTTTAGAAGGGTCCTGGGTGGCGCTAGAAGTGTCTGGGTGCATTTAGAAGGGTCCTGGGTTGCTCTAGAAGGGTCTGGGCGCTTTCAGAAGGGTCCTGAGGGCCTCTGGAATGGTCTGGGGTCTTTTAGAAGAGTCCTGGGGGGCTCTAGATGGGTCTGGGGGCATTCAGAAGGGTAATGGGGGCCTCTAGAAGGGACTGGAGGCTTTTAGAAGAGTCCTGGGGTGCTCTAGAAGGGTCTGGGGGCATTTAGAAGCGTCCTGGGGGGCTCTGGAAGGGTCTGGGGGAGTTTAGAATGGTCCTGGGGAGCTCTAGAAAGGTCTGGGTGCTTTTAGAAGGGTCCTGGTAGACTCTAGAAGGGTCTGAGTGCTATTAGAAAGGTCCTGCGGGTCTCTAGAAGGGTCTGGGGGCTTTTAGAAGGTTCCTGGGGGGCTCTAGAAGGGTTGAGGTCTTTTAGAATTGTCCTGGGGGCATCTTGAAGGCTCTGGGGTATTTTAGAAGGGTCCTGGGGGCCTCTAGAAGTGTCTGAGGGATTTTAAAAGGGTCCTGGGAGGCTCTAGAAGGGTCTGCTTACTTTTAGAAGTGTCCGTGGAGGCTCTAGAAGGGTCTGGGGCCTTTTAGAAGGGTCCTGGGGGGCTCTAGAAGGGTCTGGGTGCTATTAGAAGGATCCGGGGAGGGTCTAGAAGGCTCTGGGGGCTTTTAGAAGGTGTCCTGGGGGGCTCTCGAAGGGTCTGGGGACCATTAGAGGAGCCCTGGCGTCCTCTAGAAGGGTCTGGGGGATTTTAGAAGGGTCCTGGGGAGCTCTAGAAGGGTCTGGAGTCTTTTAGAAGGGTCCTGGGGGAATATAGAAAGGTCTGGGGGCTTTTAGAAGGGTCCTGCGGGTCTCTAGAAGGGTCTGGGTGCTTTTAGAAGGGTCCTGGAGGAATCTAGAAGGGTCTAGGGTCTTTGAGAAGGGTCCTAGGGGGCTCTAGAAGGGTCTGGGTGCTTTTAGAAGTGTACTGGGGGGCTCTAGAAGGGTCTGGGGGCTTTTAGAAGGGTCCTGGGAGACTCTGGAAAGGTCTGAGGGCTTCTAGAAGGGTCCTGTAGGGTCTATAGAAGGGTATGGGTGCTTTTAGAAGGGTCCTGTGGGGCTCTAGAAGGGTCTGGGGGCATTTAGAAAGGTCCTGGGGGGCTCTAGAAGGGTCTGGGTGCTTTTAGAAGGGTCCTGGGAGGATCTAGAAGGGTCTGGTTGCTTTTAGAATGGCCCTGGGAGGCTCTAGAAGGGTCTGGGGGCTTTTTGAAGGGTCCAGGGGGCCTCTAGAAAGGTCTGGGGGCTTTTAGAAGGGTCCTGCGTGGCTCTAGAATGGTCTGGGGTCTATTAGAAGGATCCGGGGAGGGTCTAGAAGGCTCTGGGACCTTTTAGAAGGGTCCTTGGGGGCTCTTGAAGGGTCTGGGGACCATTAGAGAAGCCCTGGTGGCCTCTAGAAGGGTCTGGGGGATTTTAGAAGGGTCCTGGGGATCTCTAGAAGTGTCTGGGGGCTTTTAGAAGGGTCCTGGGAGAATCTAGAAGGGTCTGGGGGCTTTTAGAAGGGTCCTGGGAGGCTCTAGAAGGGTCTGGGGGCTTTTAGAAGGGTCCTGGGGGGATCTAGAATGGTCTGGGTGCTCTTAGAAGGGTCCTGGGGGCCTCTAGAAATGTCTGCGGGATATTAGAAGGGTCCTGGGAGGCTCTAGAAGGGTCTGGGTGTTTTAGAAGGATTCGGGGATGGTCTAGAAGGGTCTGGGGGCTTTTAGAAGGGTCCTGTCGTGATCTAGAAGCGTCTGGGTTCTTTTAGAAGGGTCCTGGGGGGCTCTAGAAGGGTCTGGGTGCTTTTAGAAGGGTCCTGGGGGTCTTTAGAAGGGTCTGGGGGCTTTTAGAATGGTCCTGCGGGGCTCTAGAATGCTCTGGGGGCTTTTAGAAGAGTCCTGGGTGGCTTTAGAAGAGTGTGAGTGCTTTTAGAAGGGTCCTGGGGGCATCTAGATGGCTCTGGGGACTTTTAGAAGGGTCCTGGGGGCCTCTAGATGGGTCTGAGGATTTTTAGAAGGGTCCTGGGAGGCTCTAGAAGTGTCTGGGTGATTTTAGAAGGGCCCTGGGTGGCTCTAGAAGGGTCTGGTTGCTTTTAGAAGGGTCCTGGTGGGCGCTAGAAGGGTCTGGGTGGTTTTAGAAATGTCCTGGGTGGCTCTAGAATGGTCTGGGGGCATTTAGAATGGTCCTTAGAGGCTCTAGAAGGGTTCGGAGGTCTTGTAGAAGGGTCCTGGGGGGCTCTATAAGGGTCTGGGTGCTATTAGAAGGATCCAGGGAGGGTCTAGAAAGCTCTGGGGGCTTTTAGAAGGGTCCTTGGGGGCTCTAGATGGGTCTGGGGAACATTAGAGGGGCACTGGGGTCCTCTAGAAGGGTCTGGGGGATTTTAGAAGGGTCCTGGGGAGCTCTAGAATTGTCTGGGGGCTTTTAGAATGGTCCTGGGAGGCTCTAGAAGGGTCTGGGGGCTTTTAGAAGGGTCCTGCGTGTCTCTAGAAGGGTCTGAGTGCTTTTAGAAGGATTCGGGGAGAGTCTAGAAGGGTCTGGTGGCTTTTAGAAGGGTCCTGTGGGGCTCTCGAAGGGTCTGGGTGCTTTTAGAAGGGTCCTGGGGGGCTCTAGAATGGTCTGGGGGCTTTTAGAAGGGTCCTGGGGAGCTCTAGATGGGTCTGGGGGCTTTTAGAAGGGTCCTGGGTGGCGCTAGAAATGTCTGGGTGCATTTAGTAGGGTCCTGGGGAGCTCTAGAAGGGTCTGGAGGCTTTTAGAAGGGTCCTGGGGGGTCTAGAAGGGTCTGGGGGCATTCAGAAGGGTCCTGGGGGACACTAGAAGGGTCTGGAGGGTTTTAGAAGAGTCCTGGTGGGCTCTAGATGGGTCTGGGTGCTTTTAGAATGATCCGGGGATGGTCTAGAAGGGTCTGGGTGCTTTCAGAAGGGTCCTGGGTGCATCTAGAAGGGTCTGGGTGCTTTTAGAAGGGACCTGGGTGGCTCTAGAAGGGTCTGGGGGCTTTTAGAAGGGTTCTGTGGGGATGTAGAAGGGTCTGGGTGCTTTTAGATGGGTCCTGGGGGGCTCTAGAAGGGTCTGGGGACCATTAGAGGGGCCCTGGGGGCCTCTAGAACGGTCTGGGGGATTTTAGAAGGGTCCTGGGGAGCTCTAGAAGTGTCTGGAGGCTTTTAGAAGGGTCCTGGGGGGCTCTAGAAGGGTGTTAGGGCTTTTAGAAGCGTCCTGGGGGCATCTAGAAGGCTCTGGGGGCTATTAGAAGGGTCCTGGGGGGCTCTAGAAGGGTCTGGGGGCTTTTAGAATGGCCTTGGGGGGCTCTAGAGGGGTCTGGGTCTTTTAGAAGGGTCCTGGTGGGCTCTAGAAGGATCTGGGGACAGTTAGGAGGGTCCTGAGGGGATGTTGAATGGTCTGAGTGCTTTTAGATGGGTCCTGTAGGGCTAAAAAAGGTTCCTAACCCTATCCCTAACCCTAACTCTTACTCTAACCCTAACTCTAACACAAACCCAAACCCTAACCCTAAACCTAATCCTAACCCTAACCCTAACCCTAACCCTAACCCTAACCCTAACCCTAACCCTAACCCTAACCCTAACCCTAACCCTAACCCTAACCCTAACCCTAACCCTAACCCTAACCCTAACTCTAACCCTAACCCTAACCCTAACCCTAACCCTAACCCTAACCCTAACCCTAACCCTAACTCTAACCCTAACCCTAACCCTAACCCTAACCCTAACCCTAACCCTAACCCTAACTCTAACCCTAACCCTAACCCTAACCCTAACCCTAACCCTAACCCTTACCCTAACCCTAAACCTAACCACAACCCTAACTTTAACCCTAACCCTACCCCTAACCCTAACCCTAACCCTAACCCTAACCCTAACCCTAACCCTAACCCTAACCCTAACCCTAACCCTAAGCCTAACCCTAACCCTAACCCTAACCCTGCCTCTAACCCCTAGAAGTATCTGGGGGCTTTTAGAATAGTCCTTGAAGGATCTAGGAGGGTCTAGGGTCTCTAAAAAGGTTCCTAAGGGGCTCCGGAAGGGTTTGGGGTCTTTTAGAAGGGTCCTCGGTGGCTCTAGAAGGGTCTAGGGTATTGTAGAAGGGTCCTAAGGGGGTTTAGTAGGGCCTGGGGGGCTTTATAAGATTTTGGGGGCCTTTATAAGGTTTTGGGGGGCTCTAGAAAGTCCGGGGGCTTTGAGAAGCACACTGGGAGCTCTAGACGTGTCTGGGTGCTTTTAGAAGGTTCCTGGGGGGCTCTAGAAGGGTCTGGGTGCTTCTAGAGCAAAAATTTTAATTTTGCACATTTGGGGAATTCGCAGGGCTCAGCACACCCGGAGTGCAAAGGATGAGCCTGGCCTGGGAAAAGCACCTGCTTGATCAGGGTGTCTCCCCTGCCAGCTAAGTACAAAGGACCCAGACCATTCTAGAGCCCCCAAGGACCCTTCCAAAAGCCCCCAGACCCTTCTGGAGACGTTCAGGTTCCTTTGAAAAGGCCCCAGACCCTTCTAGAGCCTCCCAAGACCCTTCTAAAAGCCCCCAGACCCTTCTAGACCCTCCCCGGATCCTTCTAAAAGCCCCGAGACCCTTCTAGAGGATCCCAGGACCCTTCTAAAAGCCCCCAGACCCTTCTAGAGCCCCCCAGGACCCTTCTAAAAGCCCCCAGACCCTTCTAGAGGACCCAGGGCCCCTCTTAAGCCACCCCGTCCCTTCTAGAGGCCCCCAGGACCCTTCTAAAAGATCCCAGACCATTCTAGAGCACCCCAGGACACTTCTAAAAGCCCCCAGACCCTTCTAGAGCCCCCCAGGACCCTTCTCAAAACTTCCAGACCCTTCTAGAGCCCCCCAGGACCCTTCTAAAAGACACCCAGACCCTTCTAGAGGCCCCAGGGCCCCTCTTAAGCAGCCCCGTCCCTTCTAGAGCATCCCAGGACCCTTCTAAAAGCCCCCAGACCCTTCTAGAGGCCCCCAGGACCCTTCTAAAAGCCCCCAGACCCTTCTAGAGCCCCACAGGACCCTTCTAAAAGCACCCAGACCATTCTTGAGCCCCCCAGGACCGTTCTAAAAGCACCCAGACCCTTCTAGAGACCCCCAGGACCATTCTGAAAGCCCCAGGAACCTCCTAGAGCCACCCAGGACCCTTCTAAAAGACCCCAGACCATTCTAGCCCCCCCCAGGACCCTTCTACAAGCCCCCAGGACCCTTCTACAAGTCCCCAGACTTGTCTAGAGGCCACCAGGACCCTTCTAAAAGTCCCCAGACCCTTCTAGAGCCCCCCCGGACCCTTGTAAAAGCCACCAGACACTTCTAGAGGCCCCCAGGACCCTTATAAAAGCACCCAGACCCTTCCAGAGCCTCCCAGGACCCTTCTGAACGCCCCCAGACCCTTCTAGAGGCACCCAGGACCATTCTAAAAGCCTCTAGACCCTTCTAGAGCCCCCCAGGACCCTTCTAAAAGCACCCAGACCCTTCTAGAGCCTCCCAGGACCATTCTAAATGCCCCCAGACCCATCTAAAACCACCCAGGACACTTCTAAAAGACCCCAGACCATTCTAGAGCACCCTAGGATCCTTCAAAAAGCATAAAGACCCTTCTAGACCGTCCCCGGATCATTCTAAAAGCCCCAAGACCCTTCTAGAGCCCCCCAGGATCATTCTAAAAGCCCGCAGACCCTTCTAGAGCCCCCTAGGACCCATCTAAAAGCCCCCAGACCATTCTAGAGCCCCCCAGGACACATCTAAAAGCCCCCAGACCCTTCTAGAGCCCCCCAGGACCATTCTAAAAGACCCCAGACCCTTCTAGAGGCCCCCAGGACCCTTTTAAAAGTCCCGAGACCCTTCTAGAGTCAACCAGGACCCTTCTAAAAGCCCCCAGACCCTTCTAGACCCTCCCCGGATCCTTCTAAAAGCCCCCATACCCTTCTAGATCCTCCCAGGACCCTTCTAAAAGCCCTAAGACCCTTCTAGAGCCCCCCAGGACCCTTCTAAAAGCACCCAGACCCTTCTAGATGTACCCAGGGCCCATCTTAAGGCCACCAGACCATTTTAGAGCACGCCAAGACCCTTCTAAAAGCGCCCAGACCCTTCTAGAGCCCCCCAGGACCCTTCTAAAAGGCCGCAGAAACTTCTAGACCCTCTCCGGATAATTCTAAAAGCCCCCAGACACTTCTAGAGCCCCCCCGGACCCTTCTAAAAGCCCCTAGACACTTCTAGAGGCCCCCAGGACCCTTCTGAAAGCCCCCAGAACCTTCTAGAGCCCCACAGGACCCTTCTAAAAGCACCCAGACACTTCTACAGACCCCGAGGACCCTATAAAAGCCTACAGACCCTTCTAGAGACCCCCAGGACACTTCTAAAAGCCCCCAGACCCTTCTAGAGCCCCACAGGACCATTCTAAAAGCACCCAGACCCTTCTAGAGCCCCCCAGGACCATTCTAAAAGCCCCCAGACCATTCTAGACCCTCCCCGGATCCTTCTAAAAGCCCCCAGACCCTTCTAGAGCACCCCAGGACCTTTCTAAAAGAACCCAGACCCTTCTAGAGCACCCAAGGACCCTTCTAAAAGCCCCCAGACTAATCTAGACCCTCCCCGGATTCTTCTAAAAGCCCCCAGACCCTTCTAGAGCATACCAGGACCCTTCTAAAAGCCCCCAGACCCTTCTAGAGGACCCCAGGACCATTCTAAAAGCACCCAGACCCTTTTAGAGCCCCCCGGTACCCTTCTAAAAGCACCCAGACCCTTCTAGAGTCCCCCAGGACCCTTCTGAAAGCCCCCAGACCCTTCTACAGACCCCCATAACGACCCCCATAACCCTATAAAAGCCCCCAGACTCTTCTAGAGCACCCCAGGACCCTTCTAAAAGCACCCAGACCCTTCTAGAGCCCCCCCGGACCCATTTAAAATCCTCCAGACCCTTATACAGCCCCCCAGGACCCTTCTAAAAGACACTTTTAGAGGCCCCAGGGCCCCTCTTAAGCCCCCCCGTACCTTCTAGAGCACACTAGGACCCTTCTAAAAGCCCCCAGACCCTTCTAGAGCCCCCCAGGACCCTTCTAAAAGACCCCAGACCCTTCTAGAGCTCCCCCGGACCCTTCTAAAAGCCCCTAGACCCTTCTAGAGGCCCCCACGACCCTTCTGAAAGCCCCCAGATCCTTCTAGATACCCACAGGACCCTTCTAAAAGCACCCAGACACTTCTACAGACCCACAGGACAGTATAAAAGACCCCAGACCCTTCTAGAGCCCCCCAGGACCCTTCTAAAAGCCCCCAGACCCTTCTAGAGCCCCCAGGACGCTTCTAAAAACTTCCAAACCCTTCTAGAGCCCCCCAGGACCCTTCTAAAAGCTCCCAGACCCTTCTAGAGGCCCCAGGGCGCTTCTTAAGCCCCCCCGTCCCTTCTAGAGCACACCAGGACCCGTCTAAAAGCCTCTAGACCCTTCTAGAGCACTCCAGGACCTTTCCAAAAGCACCCAGACCCTTCTAGAGGCTCCCCGGACCCTTATAAAAGCACCCAGACCCTTCCAGAGCCTCCCAGGACCCTTCTAAAAGCCACCAGACCCTTCTAGACCCTCCCCGGATCATTCTAAAAGACCCCAGACCCTTCTAGAGCCCCCTAGGATCCTTCAAAAAGCACCCAGACCCTTCTAGACCGTCCCTGGATCATTCTAAAAGCCCCCAGACCCTTCTAGAGCCCCCCAGGATCATTCTAAAAGCCCCCTGACCCTTCTAGAGCCCCCTAGGACCCATCTAAAAGCACCCAGACCCTTCTAGAGACCCCCAGGACCCTTCTAAAAGCCCCCAGACCGTTCTAGACCCCCCCAGTACCCTTCTACAAGCACCCAGACCCTTCTAGAGCCCCCCAGGACCCTTCTAATAGCCCCCAGACCCGTCTAGGGGCCACCAGGACTCTTCTAAAAGTCCCCAGACCCTTCTAGAGCCCTCCCGGACCCTTGTAAAAGCCCCCAGACCCTTCTAGAGGCCCCCAGGACCCTTATAAAAGCACCCAGACCCTTTCAGAGCCTCACATTTCCCTTCTAAACGCCCCCAGACCCTTCTAGAGGCCCCCAGGACTCTTCTAAAAGCCTCTAGACCTTTCTAGAGCCCCCCAGGACCCTTCTAAAAGCCCCCAGACCCTTCTAGAGCCTCCCAGGACCATTCTAAAAGCCCCCAGACCCTTCTAGAGCCCCCCAGGACCCTTCTAAAAGACCCCAGACCCTTCTAGAGCCGCCTAGGATCCTTTAAAAAGCATAAAGACCCTTCTAGACCGTCCCCGGATCATTCTAAAAGGCCCCAGACCCTTCTAGAGCCCCTCAGGACCCTTCTAAATGCACCCAGACCCTTCTAGAGCACCCCAGGACCCTTCTAAAAGCCCCCAGACACTTCTAGAGCCCCCCAGGACCATTCTAAAAGCTCCCAGACCCTTCTAGAGGCCCCCAGGACCCTTCTAAAAGACCCCAGACCCTTCTAGAGCCCCCCAGGACCCTTCTACAAGCCCCCAGACCCTTCTAGAGCCACCCAGAACCTTCTAAAAGCACCCAGACCCTTCTAGAGGACCCCAGGACCCGTCTAAAAGCCTCTAGACCCTTCTAGAGCCCCCCAGGACCTTTCTAAAATCACCCAGACCCTTCTAGAGGCTCCCCGGACCCTTATAAAAGCACACCGACCCTTCTAGAGCCTCCCAGTACCCTTCTAAAAGCAACCAGACCCTTCTAGAGAACCCCAGGACCCTTCTAAAAGCCCCCAGACCCATCTAGACCCTCCCCGGATCATTCTAAAAGCCCCCAGACCCTTCTAGAGCCCCCTAGGATCCTTCAAAAAGCACCCAGACCTTTCAAGACCGTCCCCGGATCATTCTAAAAGCCCCCAGACCCTTCTAGAGCCCCCCAGGATCATTCTAAAAGCCCCCAGACCCTTCTAGAGCCCCCTAGGACCCATCTAAAAGCCCCCAGACCCTTCTAGAGGCCCCCACGACCCTTCTGAAAGCCCCCAGATCCTTCTAGAGCCCCACAGGACCCTTCTAAAAGCACCCAGACCCTTCTACAGACCCACAGGACAGTATAAAAGCCCTCAGACCCTTCTAGAGCCCCCTAGGATCCTTCAAAAAGCACCCAGACCTTTCTAGACCGTCCCCGGATCATTCTAAAAGCCCCCAGACCCTTCTAGAGCCCCCCAGGATCATTCTAAAAGCCCCCAGACCCTTCTAGAGCTCCCCCGGACCCTTCTAAAAGCCCCTAGACCCTTCTAGAGGCCCCCACGACCCTTCTGAAAGCCCCCAGATCCTTCTAGAGCCCCCCAGTACCCTTCTAAAAGCACCCAGACCCTTCTAGAGCCCCCAGGACGCTTCTAAAAACTTCCAAACCCTTCTAGAGCCCCCCAGGACCCTTCTAAAAGCTCCCAGACCATTCTAGAGGCCCCAGGGCGCTTCTTAAGCCCCCCCGTCCCTTCTAGAGCACACCAGGACCCGTCTAAAAGCCTCTAGACCCTTCTAGAGCACTCCAGGACCTTTCCAAAAGCACCCAGACCCTTCTAGAGGCTCCCCGGACCCTTATAAAAGCACCCAGACCCTTCCAGAGCCTCCCAGGACCCTTCTAAAAGCCACCAGACCCTTCTAGACCCTCCCCGGATCATTCTAAAAGACCCCAGACCCTTCTAGAGCCCCCTAGGATCCTTCAAAAAGCACCCAGACTCTTCTAGAGCCCCCCAGGATCATTCTAAAAGCCCCCTGACCCTTCTAGAGCCCCCTAGGACCCATCTAAAAGCACCCAGACCCTTCTAGAGACCCCCAGGACCCTTCTAAAAGCCCCCAGACCGTTCTAGACCCCCCCAGGACCCTTCTACAAGCACCCAGACCCTTCTAGAGCCCCCCAGGACCCTTCTAATAGCCCCCAGACCCGTCTAGGGGCCACCAGGACTCTTCTAAAAGTCCCCAGACCCTTCTAGAGCCCCCCCGGACCCTTGTAAAAGCCCCCAGACCCTTCTAGAGGCCCCCAGGAGCCTTATAAAAGCACCCAGACCCTTTCAGAGCCTCACATTTCCCTTCTAAACGCCCCCAGACCCTTCTAGAGGCCCCCAGGACCCTTCTAAAAGCCTCTAGACCTTTCTAGAGCCCCCCAGGACCCTTCTAAAAGCCCCCAGACCCTTCTAGAGCCTCCCAGGACCATTCTAAAAGCCCCCAGACCCTTCTAGAGCCCCCCAGGACCCTTCTAAAAGACCCCAGACCCTTCTAGAGCCGCCTAGAATCCTTCAAAAAGCATAAAGACCCTTCTAGACCGTCCCCGGATCATTCTAAAAGGCCCCAGACCCTTCTAGAGCCCCTCAGGACCCTTCTAAATGCCCCCAGACCCTTCTAGAGCACCCCAGGACCCATCTAAAAGCCCCCAGATCCTTCTAGAGCACCCCAGGACCCTTCTAAAAGCCCTCAGACACTTCTAGAGCCCCCCAGGACCATTCTAAAAGCTCCCGGACCCTTCTAGAGGCCCCCAGGACCCTTCTAAAAGACCCCAGACCCTTCTAGAGCCCCCCAGGACCCTTCTACAAGCCCCCAGACCCTTCTAGAGCCACCCAGACCCTTCTAAAAGCACCCAGACCCTTCTAGAGGACCCCAGGACCCGTCTAAAAGCCTCTAGACCCTTCTAGAGCCCCCCAGGACCTTTCTAAAATCACCCAGACCCTTCTAGAGGCTCCCCGGACCCTTATAAAAGCACCCCGACCCTTCTAGAGCCTCCCAGTACCCTTCTAAAAGCCCCCAGACCCTTCTAGAGGCCCCCACGACCCTTCTGAAAGCCCCCAGATCCTTCTAGAGCCCCACAGGACCCTTCTAAAAGCACCCAGACCCTTCTACAGACCCACAGGACAGTATAAATTCCCCCAGACCCTTCTAGAGCCCCCTAGGATCCTTCAAAAAGCACCCAGACCTTTCTAGACCGTCCCCGGATCATTCTAAAAGCCCCCAGACCCTTCTAGAGCCCCCCAGGATCATTCTAAAAGCCCCCAGACCCTTCTAGAGCTCCCCCGGACCCTTCTAAAAGCCCCTAGACCCTTCTAGAGGCCCCCACGACCCTTCTGAAAGCCCCCAGATCCTTCTAGAGCCCCACAGGACCCTTCTAAAAGCACCCAGACCCTTCTAGAGCCCCCAGGACGCTTCTAAAAACTTCCAAACCCTTCTAGAGCCCCCAGGACCCTTCTAAAAGCTCCCAGACCATTCTAGAGGCCCCAGGGCGCTTCTTAAGCCCCCCCGTCCCTTCTAGAGCACACCAGGACCCGTCTAAAAGCCTCTAGACCCTTCTAGAGCACTCCAGGACCTTTCCAAAAGCACCCAGACCCTTCTAGAGGCTCCCCGGACCCTTATAAAAGCACCCAGACCCTTCCAGAGCCTCCCAGGACCCTTCTAAAAGCCACCAGACCCTTCTAGACCCTCCCCGGATCATTCTAAAAGACCCCAGACCCTTCTAGAGCCCCCTAGGATCCTTCAAAAAGCACCCAGACTCTTCTAGAGCCCCCCAGGATCATTCTAAAAGACCCCAGACCCTTCTAGAGCCCCCCAGGACCCTTCTACAAGCCCCCAGACCCTTCTAGAGCCACCCAGACGCTTCTAAAAGCACCCAGACCCTTCTAGAGGCCCCCAGGACCCGTCTAAAAGCCTCTAGACCCTTCTAGAGCCCCCCAGGACCTTTCTAAAATCACCCAGACCCTTCTAGAGGCTCCCCGGACCCTTATAAAAGCACCCCGACCCTTCTAGAGCCTCCCAGTACCCTTCTAAAAGCAACCAGACCCTTCTAGAGAACCCCAGGACCCTTCTAAAAGCCCCCAGACCCATCTAGACCCTCCCCGGATCCTTCTAAAAGCCCCCAGACCCTTCTAGAGCCCCCTAGGATCCTTCAAAAAGCACCCAGACCTTTCTAGACCGTCCCCGGATCATTCTAAAAGCCCCCAGACCCTTCTAGAGCCCCCCAGGATCATTCTAAAAGCCCCCAGACCCTTCTAGAGCTCCCCCGGACCCTTCTAAAAGCCCCTAGACCCTTCTAGAGGCCCCCACGACCCTTCTGAAAGCCCCCAGATCCTTCTAGAGCCCCACAGGACCCTTCTAAAAGCACCCAGACCCTTCTAGAGCCCCCAGGACCCTTCTAAAAGACCCCAGACCCTTCTAGAGCACCCCAGGACCCTTGTAAAAGACCCCAGACCCTTCTAGAGCCACCCAGACCCTTCTAAAAGCACCCAGACCCTTCTAGAGGATACCAGGACCCGTCTAAAAGCCTCTAGACCCTTCTAGAGCCCCCCAGGACCTTTCTAAAATCACCCAGACCCTTCTAGAGGCTCCCCGGACCCTTATAAAAGCACCCCGACCCTTCTAGAGCCTCCCAGTACCCTTCTAAAAGCCCCCAGACACTTCTAGAGCCCCCCAGGACCATTCTAAAAGCTCCCAGACCCTTCTAGAGGCCCCCAGGACCCTTCTAAAAGACCCCAGACCCTTCTAGAGCCCCCCAGGACCCTTCTACAAGCCCCCAGACCCTTCTAGAGCCACCCAGACCCTTCTAAAAGCACCCAGACCCTTCTAGAGGCCCCCAGGACCCGTCTAAAAGCCTCTAGACCCTTCTAGAGCCCCCCAGGACCTTTCTAAAATCACCCAGACCCTTCTAGAGGCTCCCCGGACCCTTATAAAAGCACCCCGACCCTTCTAGAGCCTCCCAGTACCCTTCTAAAAGCAACCAGACCCTTCTAGAGAACCCCAGGACCCTTCTAAAAGCCCCCAGACCCATCTAGACCCTCCCCGGATCCTTCTAAAAGCCCCCAGACCCTTCTAGAGCCCCCTAGGATCCTTCAAAAAGCACCCAGACCTTTCTAGACCGTCCCCGGATCATTCTAAAAGCCCCCAGACCCTTCTAGAGCCCCCAGGATCATTCTAAAAGCCCCCAGACCCTTCTAGAGCTCCCCCGGACCCTTCTAAAAGCCCCTAGACCCTTCTAGAGGCCCCCACGACCCTTCTGAAAGCCCCCAGATCCTTCTAGAGCCCCACAGGACCCTTCTAAAAGCACCCAGACCCTTCTAGAGCCCCCAGGACGCTTCTAAAAACTTCCAAACCCTTCTAGAGCCCCCCAGGACCCTTCTAAAAGCCACCAGACCCTTCTAGAGGCCCCAGGGCGCTTCTTAAGCCCCCCCGTCCCTTCTAGAGCACACCAGGACCCGTCTAAAAGCCTCTAGACCCTTCTAGAGCACTCCAGGACCTTTCCAAAAGCACCCAGACCCTTCTAGAGGCTCCCCGGACCCTTATAAAAGCACCCAGACCCTTCCAGAGCCTCCCAGGACCCTTCTAAAAGCCACCAGACCCTTCTAGACCCTCCTCGGATCATTCTAAAAGACCCCAGACCCTTCTAGAGTCCTCCAGGGCCCTTCTAAAAGCCCCCAGACCATTCTAGAGACACGCAGGATCATTCTAAAAGCCCCAGACCCTTCTAGAGCCCCCTAGGACCCATCTAAAAGCACCCAGACCCTTCTAGAGACCCCCAGGACCCTTCTAATAGCCCCCAGACCCGTCTAGGGGCCACCAGGACTCTTCTAAAAGTCCCCAGACCCTTCTAGAGCCCCCCCGGACCCTTGTAAAAGCCCCCAGACCCTTCTAGAGGCCCCCAGGAGCCTTATAAAAGCACCCAGACCCTTTCAGAGCCTCACATTTCCCTTCTAAACGCCCCCAGACCCTTCTAGAGGCCCCCAGGACCATTCTAAAAGCCTCTAGACCTTTCTAGAGCCCCCCAGGACCCTTCTAAAAGCCCCCAGACCCTTCTAGAGCCTCCCAGGACCATTCTAAAAGCCCCCAGACCCTTCTAGAGCCCCCCAGGACCCTTCTAAAAGAACCCAGACCCTTCTAGAGCCGCCTAGGATCCTTCAAAAAGCATAAAGACCCTTCTAGACCGTCCCCGGATCATTCTAAAAGGCCCCAGACCCTTCTAGAGCCCCTCAGGACCCTTCTAAATGCCCCCAGACCCTTCTAGAGCACCCCAGGACCCATCTAAAAGCCCCCAGATCCTTCTAGAGCACCCCAGGACCCTTCTAAAAGCCCTCAGACACTTCTAGAGCCCCCCAGGACCATTCTAAAAGCTCCCAGACCCTTCTAGAGGACACCAGGACCCTTCTAAAAGACCCCAGACCCTTCTAGAGCCCCCCAGGACCCTTCTACAAGCCCCCAGACCCTTCTAGAGCCACCCAGACCCTTCTAAAAGCACCCAGACCCTTCTAGAGGCCCCCAGGACCCGTCTAAAAGCCTCTAGACCCTTCTAGAGCCCCCCAGGACCTTTCTAAAATCACCCAGACCCTTCTAGAGGCTCCCCGGACCCTTATAAAAGCACCCCGACCCTTCTAGAGCCTCCCAGTACCCTTCTAAAAGCAACCAGACCCTTCTAGAGAACCCCAGGACCCTTCTAAAAGCCCCCAGACCCATCTAGACCCTCCCCGGATCCTTCTAAAAGCCCCCAGACCCTTCTAGAGCCCCCTAGGATCCTTCAAAAAGCACCCAGACCTTCTAGACCGTCCCCGGATCATTCTAAAAGCCCCCAGACCCTTCTAGAGCCCCCCAGGATCATTCTAAAAGCCCCCAGACCCTTCTAGAGCCCCCTAGGACCCATCTAAAAGCCCCCAGACCCTTCTAGAGGCCCCCAGGACCATTCTAAAAGCACCCAGACCCTTTTAGAGCCCCCCGGAACCCTTCTAAAAGCACCCAGACCCTTCTAGAGTCCCCCAGGACCCTTCTGAAAGCCCCCAGACCCTTCTAGAGCCCCCCCGGACCCATTTAAAATCCTCCAGACCCTTATACAGCCCCCCAGGACCCTTCTAAAAGACACCAGACCCTTTTAGAGGCCCCAGGGCCCCTCTTAAGCCCCCCCGTACCTTCTAGAGCACACTAGGACCCTTCTAAAAGCACCCAGACCCTTCTAGAGCCCCCCAGGACCCTTCTAAAAGACCCCAGACCCTTCTAGAGCTCCCCCGGACCCTTCTAAAAGCCCCTAGACCCTTCTAGAGGCCCCCACGACCCTTCTGAAAGCCCCCAGATCCTTCTAGAGCCCCACAGGACCCTTCTAAAAGCACCCAGACCCTTCTACAGACCCACAGGACAGTATAAAAGACCCCAGACCCTTCTAGAGCCCCCCAGGACCCTTCTAAAAGCCCTCAGACACTTCTAGAGCCCCCAGGATGCTTCTAAAAACTTCCAAACCCTTCTAGAGCCCCCCAGGACCCTTCTAAAAGACCCCAGACCCTTCTAGAGCCCCCCAGGACCCTTCTACAAGCCCCCAGACCCTTCTAGAGCCACCCAGACCCTTCTAAAAGCACCCAGACCCTTCTAGAGGCCCCCAGGACCCGTCTAAAAGCCTCTAGACCCTTCTAGAGCCCCCCATGACCTTTCTAAAATCACCCAGACCCTTCTAGAGGCTCCCCGGACCCTTATAAAAGCACCCCGACCCTTCTAGAGCCTCCCAGTACCCTTCTAAAAGCAACCAGACCCTTCTAGAGAACCCCAGGACCCTTCTAAAAGCCCCCAGACCCATCTAGACCCTCCCCGGATCCTTCTAAAAGCCCCCAGACCCTTCTAGAGCCCCCTAGGATCCTTCAAAAAGCACCCAGACCTTTCTAGACCGTCCCCGGATCATTCTAAAAGCCCCCAGACCCTTCTAGAGCCCCCCAGGATCATTCTAAAAGCCCCCAGACCCTTCTAGAGCCCCCTAGGACCCATCTAAAAGCCCCCAGACCCTTCTAGAGGCCCCTAGGACCCTTCTAAAAGCCCCCAGACCCTTCTAGACCCTCCCCGGATCCTTCGAAAAGCCCCCAGACCCTTCCAGATCAACCCATGACCCTTCTAAAAGGCCCCAGACCCTTCTAGAGCCCCCCCAGGACCCTTCTACAAGCCCCCAGACCCTTCTAGAGCCACCCAGACCCTTCTAAAAGCACCCAGACCCTTCTAGATGCCCCCAGGACCCGTCTAAAAGCCTCTAGACCCTTCTAGAGCCCCCCAGGACCTTTCTAAAATCACCCAGACCCTTCTAGAAGCTCCCCGGACCCTTATAAAAGCACCCCGACACTTCTAGAGCCTCCCAGTACCCTTCTAAAAGCAACCAGACCCTTCTAGAGAACACCAGGACCCTTCTAAAAGCCCCCAGACCCATCTAGACCCTCCCCGGATCCTTCTAAAAGCCCCCAGACCCTTCTAGAGCCCCCTAGGATCCTTCAAAAAGCACCCAGACCTTCTAGACCGTCCCCGGATCATTCTAAAAGCCCCCAGACCCTTCTAGAGCCCCCCAGGATCATTCTAAAAGCCCCCAGACCCTTCTAGAGCCCCCTAGGACCCATCTAAAAGCCCCCAGACCCTTCTAGAGGCCCCCAGGACCATTCTAAAAGCACCCAGACCCTTTTAGAGCCCCCCGGTACCCTTCTAAAAGCACCCAGACCCTTCTAGAGTCCCCCAGGACCCTTCTGAAAGCCCCCAGACCCTTCTGCAGACCCCCAGGACCCTATAAAAGCCCCCAGACTCTTCTAGAGCACCCCAGGACCCTTCTAAAAGCACCCAGACCCTTCTAGAGCCCCCCCGGACCCATTTAAAATCCTCCAGACCCTTATACAGCCCCCCAGGACCCTTCTAAAAGACACCAGACACTTTTAGAGGCCCCAGGGCCCCTCTTAAGCCCCCCCGTACCTTCTAGAGCACACTAGGACCCTTCTAAAAGCACCCAGACCCTTCTAGAGCCCCCCAGGACCCTTCTAAAAGACCCCAGACCCTTCTAGAGCTCCCCCGGACCCTTCTAAAAGCCCCTAGACCCTTCTAGAGGCCCCCACGACCCTTCTGAAAGCCAGCAGAACATTCTAGAGTCACCCAGGACCCTTCTAAAGGCACCCAGACCCTTCTAGAGCCTCCCAGGACCCTTCTAAAAGCACCCAGACACTTCTAGAGCATCCGAGGACCCTTCTAAAATTCCCCAGACACTTCTAGAGCACCCCAGGACACTTCTAAAAGCCCCCAGACCCTTCTAGAGCCCCACCGGACCCTTCTAAAAGCCCCCAGACCCTTCTAGAGCCCCCCAGGACCCATCTACAAGACCCCAGACCCATCTAAATCCTCCCAGGACCTATCTAAAAGACCCCAGACCCTTCTAGAGCCTCCCAGGACCCTTCTAAAAGCCCCCAGACCATTCTAGAGCACCCCAGGACCCTTCTAAAAGCCCCCAGACCCTTCTAGAGCCACCCAGGACCCTTCTAAAAGCCCCCAGACCCTTCTAGAGGATCCCAGGACCCTTCTGAAAGCCAGCAGAACATTCTAGAGTCACCCAGGACCATTCTAAAGGCACCCAGACCCTTCTAGAGCCCCCCAGGACCCTTCTAATAGCCCCCAGACCCTTCTAGAGACAACCAGGACCCTTCTGAAAGCCCCCAGAACCTTCTAGAGCCCTCCAGGACCCTTCTAAAAGCCCCCAGACCCATCTAGAGAATCCGAGGACCCTTCTAAAATTCCCCAGACCCTTCTAGAGCCCCCCGGACCCTTCTAAAAGCCCCCAGACCCTTCTAGAGCCACCCAGGACCCTTCTAAAAGCCCCCCGACCATTCCAGAGCCCCCCAGGACCCTTCTAAAAGCACCCAGACCCTTCTAGAGCACCCCAGGACCCTTCTGAAAGAACTCAGAACATTCTAGAGCCCCCCAGGACCATTCTAAAAGCACCCAGACCCTTCTAGAGCATCCGAGGACCCTTATAAAAGACCCCAGACCCTTCTAGAGGCCCCTAGGACCCTTCTAAAACCCCCCAGAACCCTTTAGAGCCACCCAGGACTCTTCTAAAAGCCACCAGACCCTTCTAGAGCCTCCCAGGACCCTTCTAAAAGCACCCAGACACTTCTAGAGCCTCCCAGGACCCTTCTAAAAGACCCCAGACCTTTCTAGACCCTCCCCGGATCATTCTAAAAGACCCCAGACCCTTCTAGAGCCACCCAGGATCATTCTAAAAGCCCCCAGACCCTTCTAGAGCCTCCCAGGACCCTTCTAAAAGCACCCAGACACTTCTAGAGCCTCCCAGGACCCTTCTAAAAGACCCCAGACCTTTCTAGACCCTCCCCGGATCATTCTAAAAGACCCCAGACCCTTCTAGAGCCCCCCAGGATCATTCCAAAAGCCCCCAGACCCTTCTAGAGCCCCCTAGGACCCATCTAAAAGCCCCCAGACCCTTCTAGAGGCCCCTATGACCCTTCTAAAAGACCCCAGACCCTTCTAGACCCTCCCCGGATCCTTCGAAAAGACCCCAGACCCTTCTAGAGCCCCCCAGGATCATTCAAAAAGCCCCCAGACCCTTCTAGAGCCCCCCAGGACCCTTCTAAAGGCCCCCAGACCCTTCTAGACCCTCCCCGGATCATTCTAAAAGCCCCCAGACCCTTCTAGAGACCCCCAGGACCCTTCTAATAGCCCCCCGACGTTTCTAGACCCTCCCCGGATCATTCTAAAAGACCCCAGACCCTTCTAAAACCTCCCAAGACTATTCTAAAAGAACCCAGACCTTTCTAGACCCTCCCCGGATTATTCTAAAAGCCCCCAGACCATTCTAGAGCCCCCCAAGACCCTTCTAAAAGCCTCCAGACCCTTCTAGAGCACCCCAGGACCCTTCTAAAAGCACCCAGACCCTTCTAGAGCCACCCAGGACGCTTCTAAAAGCCCCCAGACCCTTCTAGAGCACCCCAGAACCCTTATAAAAGCTCCCAGAGCTTTCTAGATGCCCCCAGGACCCTTCTAAAAGCCCCCAGACCCTTCTAGAGCCCCCCAGGACCCTTCTAAAAGACCCCAGACTTTTCTAGAGCCGCCTAGGATCCTTTAAAAAGCATAAAGACCCTTCTAGACCGTCCCCGGATCATTCTAAAAGGCCCCAGACCCTTCTAGAGCCCCCTAGGACCCATCTAAATGCACCCAGACCCTTCTAGAGCACCCCAGGACCCTTCTAAAAGCCCCCAGACACTTCTAGAGCCCCCCAGGACCATTCTAAAAGCTCCCAGACCCTTCTAGAGGCCCCCAGGACCCTTCTAAAAGACCCCAGACCCTTCTAGAGCCCCCCAGGACCCTTCTACAAGCCCCCAGACCCTTCTAGAGCCACCCAGAACCTTCTAAAAGCACCCAGACCCTTCTAGAGGACCCCAGGACCCGTCTAAAAGCCTCTAGACCCTTCTAGAGCCCCCCAGGACCTTTCTAAAATCACCCAGACCCTTCTAGAGGCTCCCCGGACCCTTATAAAAGCACCCCGACCCTTCTAGAGCCTCCCAGTACCCTTCTAAAAGCAACCAGACCCTTCTAGAGAACCCCAGGACCCTTCTAAAAGCCCCCAGACCCATCTAGACCCTCCCCGGATCATTCTAAAAGCCCCCAGACCCTTCTAGAGCCCCCTAGGATCCTTCAAAAAGCACCCAGACCTTTCAAGACCGTCCCCGGATCATTCTAAAAGCCCCCAGACCCTTCTAGAGCCCCCCAGGATCATTCTAAAAGCCCCCAGACCCTTCTAGAGCCCCCTAGGACCCATCTAAAAGCCCCCAGACCCTTCTAGAGGCCCCCACGACCCTTCTGAAAGCCCCCAGATCCTTCTAGAGCCCCACAGGACCCTTCTAAAAGCACCCAGACCCTTCTACAGACCCACAGGACAGTATAAAAGCCCTCAGACCCTTCTAGAGCCCCCTAGGATCCTTCAAAAAGCACCCAGACCTTTCTAGACCGTCCCCGGATCATTCTAAAAGCCCCCAGACCCTTCTAGAGCCCCCCAGGATCATTCTAAAAGCCCCCAGACCCTTCTAGAGCTCCCCCGGACCCTTCTAAAAGCCCCTAGACCCTTCTAGAGGCCCCCACGACCCTTCTGAAAGCCCCCAGATCCTTCTAGAGCCCCCCAGTACCCTTCTAAAAGCACCCAGACCCTTCTAGAGCCCCCAGGACGCTTCTAAAAACTTCCAAACCCTTCTAGAGCCCCCCAGGACCCTTCTAAAAGCTCCCAGACCATTCTAGAGGCCCCAGGGCGCTTCTTAAGCCCCCCCGTCCCTTCTAGAGCACACCAGGACCCGTCTAAAAGCCTCTAGACCCTTCTAGAGCACTCCAGGACCTTTCCAAAAGCACCCAGACCCTTCTAGAGGCTCCCCGGACCCTTATAAAAGCACCCAGACCCTTCCAGAGCCTCCCAGGACCCTTCTAAAAGCCACCAGACCCTTCTAGACCCTCCCCGGATCATTCTAAAAGACCCCAGACCCTTCTAGAGCCCCCTAGGATCCTTCAAAAAGCACCCAGACTCTTCTAGAGCCCCCCAGGATCATTCTAAAAGCCCCCTGACCCTTCTAGAGCCCCCTAGGACCCATCTAAAAGCACCCAGACCCTTCTAGAGACCCCCAGGACCCTTCTAAAAGCCCCCAGACCGTTCTAGACCCCCCCAGGACCCTTCTACAAGCACCCAGACCCTTCTAGAGCCCCCCAGGACCCTTCTAATAGCCCCCAGACCCGTCTAGGGGCCACCAGGACTCTTCTAAAAGTCCCCAGACCCTTCTAGAGCCCCCCCGGACCCTTGTAAAAGCCCCCAGACCCTTCTAGAGGCCCCCAGGAGCCTTATAAAAGCACCCAGACCCTTTCAGAGCCTCACATTTCCCTTCTAAACGCCCCCAGACCCTTCTAGAGGCCCCCAGGACCATTCTAAAAGCCTCTAGACCTTTCTAGAGCCCCCCAGGACCCTTCTAAAAGCCCCCAGACCCTTCTAGAGCCTCCCAGGACCATTCTAAAAGCCCCCAGACCCTTCTAGAGCCCCCCAGGACCCTTCTAAAAGACCCCAGACCCTTCTAGAGCCGCCTAGAATCCTTCAAAAAGCATAAAGACCCTTCTAGACCGTCCCCGGATCATTCTAAAAGGCCCCAGACCCTTCTAGAGCCCCTCAGGACCCTTCTAAATGCCCCCAGACCCTTCTAGAGCACCCCAGGACCCATCTAAAAGCCCCCAGATCCTTCTAGAGCACCCCAGGACCCTTCTAAAAGCCCTCAGACACTTCTAGAGCCCCCCAGGACCATTCTAAAAGCTCCCGGACCCTTCTAGAGGCCCCCAGGACCCTTCTAAAAGACCCCAGACCCTTCTAGAGCCCCCCAGGACCCTTCTACAAGCCCCCAGACCCTTCTAGAGCCACCCAGACCCTTCTAAAAGCACCCAGACCCTTCTAGAGGACCCCAGGACCCGTCTAAAAGCCTCTAGACCCTTCTAGAGCCCCCCAGGACCTTTCTAAAATCACCCAGACCCTTCTAGAGGCTCCCCGGACCCTTATAAAAGCACCCCGACCCTTCTAGAGCCTCCCAGTACCCTTCTAAAAGCCCCCAGACCCTTCTAGAGGCCCCCACGACCCTTCTGAAAGCCCCCAGATCCTTCTAGAGCCCCACAGGACCCTTCTAAAAGCACCCAGACACTTCTACAGACCCACAGGACAGTATAAATTCCCCCAGACCCTTCTAGAGCCCCCTAGGATCCTTCAAAAAGCACCCAGACCTTTCTAGACCGTCCCCGGATCATTCTAAAAGCCCCCAGACCCTTCTAGAGCCCCCCAGGATCATTCTAAAAGCCCCCAGACCCTTCTAGAGCTCCCCCGGACCCTTCTAAAAGCCCCTAGACCCTTCTAGAGGACCCCACGACCCTTCTGAAAGCCCCCAGATCCTTCTAGAGCCCCACAGGACCCTTCTAAAAGCACCCAGACCCTTCTAGAGCCCCCAGGACGCTTCTAAAAACTTCCAAACCCTTCTAGAGCCCCCCAGGACCCTTCTAAAAGCTCCCAGACCATTCTAGAGGCCCCAGGGCGCTTCTTAAGCCCCCCCGTCCCTTCTAGAGCACACCAGGACCCGTCTAAAAGCCTCTAGACCCTTCTAGAGCACTCCAGGACCTTTCCAAAAGCACCCAGACCCTTCTAGAGGCTCCCCGGACCCTTATAAAAGCACCCAGACCCTTCCAGAGCCTCCCAGGACCCTTCTAAAAGCCACCAGACCCTTCTAGACCCTCCCCGGATCATTCTAAAAGACCCCAGACCCTTCTAGAGCCCCCTAGGATCCTTCAAAAAGCACCCAGACTCTTCTAGAGCCCCCCAGGATCATTCTAAAAGACCCCAGACCCTTCTAGAGCCCCCCAGGACCCTTCTACAAGCCCCCAGACCCTTCTAGAGCCACCCAGACCCTTCTAAAAGCACCCAGACCCTTCTAGAGGCCCCCAGGACCCGTCTAAAAGCCTCTAGACCCTTCTAGAGCCCCCCAGGACCTTTCTAAAATCACCCAGACCCTTCTAGAGGCTCCCCGGACCCTTATAAAAGCACCCCGACCCTTCTAGAGCCTCCCAGTACCCTTCTAAAAGCAACCAGACCCTTCTAGAGAACCCCAGGACCCTTCTAAAAGCCCCCAGACCCATCTAGACCCTCCCCGGATCCTTCTAAAAGCCCCCAGACCCTTCTAGAGCCCCCTAGGATCCTTCAAAAAGCACCCAGACCTTTCTAGACCGTCCCCGGATCATTCTAAAAGCCCCCAGACCCTTCTAGAGCCCCCCAGGATCATTCTAAAAGCCCCCAGACCCTTCTAGAGCTCCCCCGGACCCTTCTAAAAGCCCCTAGACCCTTCTAGAGGCCCCCACGACCCTTCTGAAAGCCCCCAGATCCTTCTAGAGCCCCACAGGACCCTTCTAAAAGCACCCAGACCCTTCTAGAGCCCC
Source organism: Clamator glandarius (assembly GCA_033459285.1). Lineage (NCBI taxonomy): Eukaryota > Metazoa > Chordata > Aves > Cuculiformes > Cuculidae > Clamator > Clamator glandarius. Next base: position 125,457 of record JAUNZM010000681.1, on the reverse strand, counting down.
CAGGACCCTTCTAAAAGACCCCAGACCCTTCTAGAGCACCCCAGGACCCTTGTAAAAGACCCCAGACCCTTCTAGAGCCACCCAGACCCTTCTAAAAGCACCCAGACCCTTCTAGAGGATACCAGGACCCGTCTAAAAGCCTCTAGACCCTTCTAGAGCCCCCCAGGACCTTTCTAAAATCACCCAGACCCTTCTAGAGGCTCCCCGGACCCTTATAAAAGCACCCCGACCCTTCTAGAGCCTCCCAGTACCCTTCTAAAAGCCCCCAGACACTTCTAGAGCCCCCCAGGACCATTCTAAAAGCTCCCAGACCCTTCTAGAGGCCCCCAGGACCCTTCTAAAAGACCCCAGACCCTTCTAGAGCCCCCCAGGACCCTTCTACAAGCCCCCAGACCCTTCTAGAGCCACCCAGACCCTTCTAAAAGCACCCAGACCCTTCTAGAGGCCCCCAGGACCCGTCTAAAAGCCTCTAGACCCTTCTAGAGCCCCCCAGGACCTTTCTAAAATCACCCAGACCCTTCTAGAGGCTCCCCGGACCCTTATAAAAGCACCCCGACCCTTCTAGAGCCTCCCAGTACCCTTCTAAAAGCAACCAGACCCTTCTAGAGAACCCCAGGACCCTTCTAAAAGCCCCCAGACCCATCTAGACCCTCCCCGGATCCTTCTAAAAGCCCCCAGACCCTTCTAGAGCCCCCTAGGATCCTTCAAAAAGCACCCAGACCTTTCTAGACCGTCCCCGGATCATTCATTCTAAAAGCCCCCAGACCCTTCTAGAGCCCCCCAGGATCATTCTAAAAGCCCCCAGACCCTTCTAGAGCTCCCCCGGACCCTTCTAAAAGCCCCTAGACCCTTCTAGAGGCCCCCACGACCCTTCTGAAAGCCCCCAGATCCTTCTAGAGCCCCACAGGACCCTTCTAAAAGCACCCAGACCCTTCTAGAGCCCCCAGGACGCTTCTAAAAACTTCCAAACCCTTCTAGAGCCCCCCAGGACCCTTCTAAAAGCTCCCAGACCATTCTAGAGGCCCCAGGGCGCTTCTTAAGCCCCCCCGTCCCTTCTAGAGCACACCAGGACCCGTCTAAAAGCCTCTAGACCCTTCTAGAGCACTCCAGGACCTTTCCAAAAGCACCCAGACCCTTCTAGAGGCTCCCCGGACCCTTATAAAAGCACCCAGACCCTTCCAGAGCCTCCCAGGACCCTTCTAAAAGCCACCAGACCCTTCTAGACCCTCCTCGGATCATTCTAAAAGACCCCAGACCCTTCTAGAGTCCTCCAGGGCCCTTCTAAAAGCCCCCAGACCATTCTAGAGACACGCAGGATCATTCTAAAAGCCCCAGACCCTTCTAGAGCCCCCTAGGACCCATCTAAAAGCACCCAGACCCTTCTAGAGACCCCCAGGACCCTTCTAATAGCCCCCAGACCCGTCTAGGGGCCACCAGGACTCTTCTAAAAGACCCCAGACCCTTCTAGAGCCCCCCCGGACCCTTGTAAAAGCCCCCAGACCCTTCTAGAGGCCCCCAGGAGCCTTATAAAAGCACCCAGACCCTTTCAGAGCCTCACATTTCCCTTCTAAACGCCCCCAGACCCTTCTAGAGGCCCCCAGGACCATTCTAAAAGCCTCTAGACCTTTCTAGAGCCCCCCAGGACCCTTCTAAAAGCCCCCAGACCCTTCTAGAGCCTCCCAGGACCATTCTAAAAGCCCCCAGACCCTTCTAGAGCCCCCCAGGACCCTTCTAAAAGAACCCAGACCCTTCTAGAGCCGCCTAGGATCCTTCAAAAAGCATAAAGACCCTTCTAGACCGTCCCCGGATCATTCTAAAAGGCCCCAGACCCTTCTAGAGCCCCTCAGGACCCTTCTAAATGCCCCCAGACCCTTCTAGAGCACCCAAGGACCCATCTAAAAGCCCCCAGATCCTTCTAGAGCACCCCAGGACCCTTCTAAAAGCCCTCAGACACTTCTAGAGCCCCCCAGGACCATTCTAAAAGCTCCCAGACCCTTCTAGAGGACACCAGGACCCTTCTAAAAGACCCCAGACCCTTCTAGAGCCCCCCAGGACCCTTCTACAAGCCCCCAGACCCTTCTAGAGCCACCCAGACCCTTCTAAAAGCACCCAGACCCTTCTAGAGGCCCCCAGGACCCGTCTAAAAGCCTCTAGACCCTTCTAGAGCCCCCCAGGACCTTTCTAAAATCACCCAGACCCTTCTAGAGGCTCCCCGGACCCTTATAAAAGCACCCCGACCCTTCTAGAGCCTCCCAGTACCCTTCTAAAAGCAACCAGACCCTTCTAGAGAACCCCAGGACCCTTCTAAAAGCCCCCAGACCCATCTAGACCCTCCCCGGATCCTTCTAAAAGCCCCCAGACCCTTCTAGAGCCCCCTAGGATCCTTCAAAAAGCACCCAGACCTTCTAGACCGTCCCCGGATCATTCTAAAAGCCCCCAGACCCTTCTAGAGCCCCCCAGGATCATTCTAAAAGCCCCCAGACCCTTCTAGAGCCCCCTAGGACCCATCTAAAAGCCCCCAGACCCTTCTAGAGGCCCCCAGGACCATTCTAAAAGCACCCAGACCCTTTTAGAGCCCCCCGGAACCCTTCTAAAAGCACCCAGACCCTTCTAGAGTCCCCCAGGACCCTTCTGAAAGCCCCCAGACCCTTCTAGAGCCCCCCCGGACCCATTTAAAATCCTCCAGACCCTTATACAGCCCCCCAGGACCCTTCTAAAAGACACCAGACCCTTTTAGAGGCCCCAGGGCCCCTCTTAAGCCCCCCCGTACCTTCTAGAGCACACTAGGACCCTTCTAAAAGCACCCAGACCCTTCTAGAGCCCCCCAGGACCCTTCTAAAAGACCCCAGACCCTTCTAGAGCTCCCCCGGACCCTTCTAAAAGCCCCTAGACCCTTCTAGAGGCCCCCACGACCCTTCTGAAAGCCCCCAGATCCTTCTAGAGCCCCACAGGACCCTTCTAAAAGCACCCAGACCCTTCTACAGACCCACAGGACAGTATAAAAGACCCCAGACCCTTCTAGAGCCCCCCAGGACCCTTCTAAAAGCCCTCAGACACTTCTAGAGCCCCCAGGATGCTTCTAAAAACTTCCAAACCCTTCTAGAGCCCCCCAGGACCCTTCTAAAAGACCCCAGACCCTTCTAGAGCCCCCCAGGACCATTCTACAAGCCCCCAGACCCTTCTAGAGCCACCCAGACCCTTCTAAAAGCACCCAGACCCTTCTAGAGGCCCCCAGGACCCGTCTAAAAGCCTCTAGACCCTTCTAGAGCCCCCCATGACCTTTCTAAAATCACCCAGACCCTTCTAGAGGCTCCCCGGACCCTTATAAAAGCACCCCGACCCTTCTAGAGCCTCCCAGTACCCTTCTAAAAGCAACCAGACCCTTCTAGAGAACCCCAGGACCCTTCTAAAAGCCCCCAGACCCATCTAGACCCTCCCCGGATCCTTCTAAAAGCCCCCAGACCCTTCTAGAGCCCCCTAGGATCCTTCAAAAAGCACCCAGACCTTTCTAGACCGTCCCCGGATCATTCTAAAAGCCCCCAGACCCTTCTAGAGCCCCCCAGGATCATTCTAAAAGCCCCCAGACCCTTCTAGAGCCCCCTAGGACCCATCTAAAAGCCCCCAGACCCTTCTAGAGGCCCCTAGGACCCTTCTAAAAGCCCCCAGACCCTTCTAGACCCTCCCCGGATCCTTCGAAAAGACCCCAGACCCTTCCAGATCAACCCATGACCCTTCTAAAAGGCCCCAGACCCTTCTAGAGCCCCCCCAGGACCCTTCTACAAGCCCCCAGACCCTTCTAGAGCCACCCAGACCCTTCTAAAAGCACCCAGACCCTTCTAGATGCCCCCAGGACCCGTCTAAAAGCCTCTAGACCCTTCTAGAGCCCCCCAGGACCTTTCTAAAATCACCCAGACCCTTCTAGAAGCTCCCCGGACCCTTATAAAAGCACCCCGACACTTCTAGAGCCTCCCAGTACCCTTCTAAAAGCAACCAGACCCTTCTAGAGAACACCAGGACCCTTCTAAAAGCCCCCAGACCCATCTAGACCCTCCCCGGATCCTTCTAAAAGCCCCCAGACCCTTCTAGAGCCCCCTAGGATCCTTCAAAAAGCACCCAGACCTTCTAGACCGTCCCCGGATCATTCTAAAAGCCCCCAGACCCTTCTAGAGCCCCCCAGGATCATTCTAAAAGCCCCCAGACCCTTCTAGAGCCCCCTAGGACCCATCTAAAAGCCCCCAGACCCTTCTAGAGGCCCCCAGGACCATTCTAAAAGCACCCAGACCCTTTTAGAGCCCCCCGGTACCCTTCTAAAAGCACCCAGACCCTTCTAGAGTCCCCCAGGACCCTTCTGAAAGCCCCCAGACCCTTCTGCAGACCCCCAGGACCCTATAAAAGCCCCCAGACTCTTCTAGAGCACCCCAGGACCCTTCTAAAAGCACCCAGACCCTTCTAGAGCCCCCCCGGACCCATTTAAAATCCTCCAGACCCTTATACAGCCCCCCAGGACCCTTCTAAAAGACACCAGACACTTTTAGAGGCCCCAGGGCCCCTCTTAAGCCCCCCCGTACCTTCTAGAGCACACTAGGACCCTTCTAAAAGCACCCAGACCCTTCTAGAGCCCCCCAGGACCCTTCTAAAAGACCCCAGACCCTTCTAGAGCTCCCCCGGACCCTTCTAAAAGCCCCTAGACCCTTCTAGAGGCCCCCACGACCCTTCTGAAAGCCAGCAGAACATTCTAGAGTCACCCAGGACCCTTCTAAAGGCACCCAGACCCTTCTAGAGCCTCCCAGGACCCTTCTAAAAGCACCCAGACACTTCTAGAGCATCCGAGGACCCTTCTAAAATTCCCCAGACACTTCTAGAGCACCCCAGGACACTTCTAAAAGCCCCCAGACCCTTCTAGAGCCCCACCGGACCCTTCTAAAAGCCCCCAGACCCTTCTAGAGCCCCCCAGGACCCATCTACAAGACCCCAGACCCATCTAGATCCTCCCAGGACCTATCTAAAAGACCCCAGACCCTTCTAGAGCCTCCCAGGACCCTTCTAAAAGCCCCCAGACCATTCTAGAGCACCCCAGGACCCTTCTAAAAGCCCCCAGACCCTTCTAGAGCCACCCAGGACCCTTCTAAAAGCCCCCAGACCCTTCTAGAGGATCCCAGGACCCTTCTGAAAGCCAGCAGAACATTCTAGAGTCACCCAGGACCATTCTAAAGGCACCCAGACCCTTCTAGAGCCCCCCAGGACCCTTCTAATAGCCCCCAGACCCTTCTAGAGACAACCAGGACCCTTCTGAAAGCCCCCAGAACCTTCTAGAGCCCTCCAGGACCCTTCTAAAAGCCCCCAGACCCATCTAGAGAATCCGAGGACCCTTCTAAAATTCCCCAGACCCTTCTAGAGCCCCCCGGACCCTTCTAAAAGCCCCCAGACCCTTCTAGAGCCACCCAGGACCCTTCTAAAAGCCCCCCGACCATTCCAGAGCCCCCCAGGACCCTTCTAAAAGCACCCAGACCCTTCTAGAGCACCCCAGGACCCTTCTGAAAGAACTCAGAACATTCTAGAGCCCCCCAGGACCATTCTAAAAGCACCCAGACCCTTCTAGAGCATCCGAGGACCCTTATAAAAGACCCCAGACCCTTCTAGAGGCCCCTAGGACCCTTCTAAAACCCCCCAGAACCCTTTAGAGCCACCCAGGACTCTTCTAAAAGCCACCAGACCCTTCTAGAGCCTCCCAGGACCCTTCTAAAAGCACCCAGACACTTCTAGAGCCTCCCAGGACCCTTCTAAAAGACCCCAGACCTTTCTAGACCCTCCCCGGATCATTCTAAAAGACCCCAGACCCTTCTAGAGCCACCCAGGATCATTCTAAAAGCCCCCAGACCCTTCTAGAGCCTCCCAGGACCCTTCTAAAAGCACCCAGACACTTCTAGAGCCTCCCAGGACCCTTCTAAAAGACCCCAGACCTTTCTAGACCCTCCCCGGATCATTCTAAAAGACCCCAGACCCTTCTAGAGCCCCCCAGGATCATTCCAAAAGCCCCCAGACCCTTCTAGAGCCCCCTAGGACCCATCTAAAAGCCCCCAGACCCTTCTAGAGGCCCCTATGACCCTTCTAAAAGACCCCAGACCCTTCTAGACCCTCCCCGGATCCTTCGAAAAGACCCCAGACCCTTCTAGAGCCCCCCAGGATCATTCAAAAAGCCCCCAGACCCTTCTAGAGCCCCCCAGGACCCTTCTAAAGGCCCCCAGACCCTTCTAGACCCTCCCCGGATCATTCTAAAAGCCCCCAGACCCTTCTAGAGACCCCCAGGACCCTTCTAATAGCCCCCCGACGTTTCTAGACCCTCCCCGGATCATTCTAAAAGACCCCAGACCCTTCTAAAACCTCCCAAGACTATTCTAAAAGAACCCAGACCTTTCTAGACCCTCCCCGGATTATTCTAAAAGCCCCCAGACCATTCTAGAGCCCCCCAAGACCCTTCTAAAAGCACCCAGACCCTTCTAGAGCACCCCAGGACCCTTCTAAAAGCACCCAGACCCTTCTAGAGCCACCCAGGACGCTTCTAAAAGCCCCCAGACCCTTCTAGAGCACCCCAGAACCCTTATAAAAGCTCCCAGAGCTTTCTAGATGCCCCCAGGACCCTTCTAAAAGCCCCCAGACCCTTCTAGAGCCCCCCAGGACCCTTCTAAAAGACCCAAGACCCTTCTAGAGCCGCCTAGGATCCTTTAAAAAGCATAAAGACCCTTCTAGACCGTCCCCGGATCATTCTAAAAGGCCCCAGACCCTTCTAGAGCCCCTCAGGACCCTTCTAAATGCACCCAGACCCTTCTAGAGCACCCCAGGACCCTTCTAAAAGCCCCCAGACACTTCTAGAGCCCCCCAGGACCATTCTAAAAGCTCCCAGACCCTTCTAGAGGCCCCCAGGACCCTTCTAAAAGACCCCAGACCCTTCTAGAGCCCCCCAGGACCCTTCTACAAGCCCCCAGACCCTTCTAGAGCCACCCAGAACCTTCTAAAAGCACCCAGACCCTTCTAGAGGACCCCAGGACCCGTCTAAAAGCCTCTAGACCCTTCTAGAGCCCCCCAGGACCTTTCTAAAATCACCCAGACCCTTCTAGAGGCTCCCCGGACCCTTATAAAAGCACCCCGACCCTTCTAGAGCCTCCCAGTACCCTTCTAAAAGCAACCAGACCCTTCTAGAGAACCCCAGGACCCTTCTAAAAGCCCCCAGACCCATCTAGACCCTCCCCGGATCATTCTAAAAGCCCCCAGACCCTTCTAGAGCCCCCTAGGATCCTTCAAAAAGCACCCAGACCTTTCTAGACCGTCCCCGGATCATTCTAAAAGCCCCCAGACCCTTCTAGAGCCCCCCAGGATCATTCTAAAAGCCCCCAGACCCTTCTAGAGCCCCCTAGGACCCATCTAAAAGCCCCCAGACCCTTCTAGAGGCCCCCACGACCCTTCTGAAAGCCCCCAGATCCTTCTAGAGCCCCACAGGACCCTTCTAAAAGCACCCAGACCCTTCTACAGACCCACAGGACAGTATAAAAGCCCTCAGACCCTTCTAGAGCCCCCTAGGATCCTTCAAAAAGCACCCAGACCTTTCTAGACCGTCCCCGGATCATTCTAAAAGCCCCCAGACCCTTCTAGAGCCCCCCAGGATCATTCTAAAAGCCCCCAGACCCTTCTAGAGCTCCCCCGGACCCTTCTAAAAGCCCCTAGACCCTTCTAGAGGCCCCCACGACCCTTCTGAAAGCCCCCAGATCCTTCTAGAGCCCCCCAGTACCCTTCTAAAAGCACCCAGACCCTTCTAGAGCCCCCAGGACGCTTCTAAAAACTTCCAAACCCTTCTAGAGCCCCCCAGGACCCTTCTAAAAGCTCCCAGACCATTCTAGAGGCCCCAGGGCGCTTCTTAAGCCCCCCCGTCCCTTCTAGAGCACACCAGGACCCGTCTAAAAGCCTCTAGACCCTTCTAGAGCACTCCAGGACTTTTCCAAAAGCACCCAGACCCTTCTAGAGGCTCCCCGGACCCTTATAAAAGCACCCAGACCCTTCCAGAGCCTCCCAGGACCCTTCTAAAAGCCACCAGACCCTTCTAGACCCTCCCCGGATCATTCTAAAAGACCCCAGACCCTTCTAGAGCCCCCTAGGATCCTTCAAAAAGCACCCAGACTCTTCTAGAGCCCCCCAGGATCATTCTAAAAGCCCCCTGACCCTTCTAGAGCCCCCTAGGACCCATCTAAAAGCACCCAGACCCTTCTAGAGACCCCCAGGACCCTTCTAAAAGCCCCCAGACCGTTCTAGACCCCCCCAGGACCCTTCTACAAGCACCCAGACCCTTCTAGAGCCCCCCAGGACCCTTCTAATAGCCCCCAGACCCGTCTAGGGGCCACCAGGACTCTTCTAAAAGTCCCCAGACCCTTCTAGAGCCCCCCCGGACCCTTGTAAAAGCCCCCAGACCCTTCTAGAGGCCCCCAGGAGCCTTATAAAAGCACCCAGACCCTTTCAGAGCCTCACATTTCCCTTCTAAACGCCCCCAGACCCTTCTAGAGGCCCCCAGGACCCTTCTAAAAGCCTCTAGACCTTTCTAGAGCCCCCCAGGACCCTTCTAAAAGCCCCCAGACCCTTCTAGAGCCTCCCAGGACCATTCTAAAAGCCCCCAGACCCTTCTAGAGCCCCCCAGGACCCTTCTAAAAGACCCCAGACCCTTCTAGAGCCGCCTAGAATCCTTCAAAAAGCATAAAGACCCTTCTAGACCGTCCCCGGATCATTCTAAAAGGCCCCAGACCCTTCTAGAGCCCCTCAGGACCCTTCTAAATGCCCCCAGACCCTTCTAGAGCACCCCAGGACCCATCTAAAAGCCCCCAGATCCTTCTAGAGCACCCCAGGACCCTTCTAAAAGCCCTCAGACACTTCTAGAGCCCCCCAGGACCATTCTAAAAGCTCCCGGACCCTTCTAGAGCCCCCCAGGACCCTTCTAAAAGACCCCAGACCCTTCTAGAGCCCCCCAGGACCCTTCTACAAGCCCCCAGACCCTTCTAGAGCCACCCAGACCCTTCTAAAAGCACCCAGACCCTTCTAGAGGACCCCAGGACCCGTCTAAAAGCCTCTAGACCCTTCTAGAGCCCCCCAGGACCTTTCTAAAATCACCCAGACCCTTCTAGAGGCTCCCCGGACCCTTATAAAAGCACCCCGACCCTTCTAGAGCCTCCCAGTACCCTTCTAAAAGCCCCCAGACCCTTCTAGAGGCCCCCACGACCCTTCTGAAAGCCCCCAGATCCTTCTAGAGCCCCACAGGACCCTTCTAAAAGCACCCAGACCCTTCTACAGACCCACAGGACAGTATAAATTCCCCCAGACCCTTCTAGAGCCCCCTAGGATCCTTCAAAAAGCACCCAGACCTTTCTAGACCGTCCCCGGATCATTCTAAAAGCCCCAGACCCTTCTAGAGCCCCCCAGGATCATTCTAAAAGCCCCCAGACCCTTCTAGAGCTCCCCCGGACCCTTCTAAAAGCCCCTAGACCCTTCTAGAGGACCCCACGACCCTTCTGAAAGCCCCCAGATCCTTCTAGAGCCCCACAGGACCCTTCTAAAAGCACCCAGACCCTTCTAGAGCCCCCAGGACGCTTCTAAAAACTTCCAAACCCTTCTAGAGCCCCCCAGGACCCTTCTAAAAGCTCCCAGACCATTCTAGAGGCCCCAGGGCGCTTCTTAAGCCCCCCCGTCCCTTCTAGAGCACACCAGGACCCGTCTAAAAGCCTCTAGACCCTTCTAGAGCACTCCAGGACCTTTCCAAAAGCACCCAGACCCTTCTAGAGGCTCCCCGGACCCTTATAAAAGCACCCAGACCCTTCCAGAGCCTCCCAGGACCCTTCTAAAAGCCACCAGACCCTTCTAGACCCTCCCCGGATCATTCTAAAAGACCCCAGACCCTTCTAGAGCCCCCTAGGATCCTTCAAAAAGCACCCAGACTCTTCTAGAGCCCCCCAGGATCATTCTAAAAGACCCCAGACCCTTCTAGAGCCCCCCAGGACCCTTCTACAAGCCCCCAGACCCTTCTAGAGCCACCCAGACCCTTCTAAAAGCACCCAGACCCTTCTAGAGGCCCCCAGGACCCGTCTAAAAGCCTCTAGACCCTTCTAGAGCCCCCCAGGACCTTTCTAAAATCACCCAGACCCTTCTAGAGGCTCCCCGGACCCTTATAAAAGCACCCCGACCCTTCTAGAGCCTCCCAGTACCCTTCTAAAAGCAACCAGACCCTTCTAGAGAACCCCAGGACCCTTCTAAAAGCCCCCAGACCCATCTAGACCCTCCCCGGATCCTTCTAAAAGCCCCCAGACCCTTCTAGAGCCCCCTAGGATCCTTCAAAAAGCACCCAGACCTTTCTAGACCGTCCCCGGATCATTCTAAAAGCCCCCAGACCCTTCTAGAGCCCCCCAGGATCATTCTAAAAGCCCCCAGACCCTTCTAGAGCTCCCCCGGACCCTTCTAAAAGCCCCTAGACCCTTCTAGAGGCCCCCACGACCCTTCTGAAAGCCCCCAGATCCTTCTAGAGCCCCACAGGACCGTTCTAAAAGCACCCAGACCCTTCTAGAGCCCCCAGGACCCTTCTAAAAGACCCCAGACCCTTCTAGAGCCCCCCAGGACCCTTGTAAAAGCCCCCAGACCCTTCTAGAGCCACCCAGACCCTTCTAAAAGCACCCAGACCCTTCTAGAGGATACCAGGACCCGTCTAAAAGCCTCTAGACCCTTCTAGAGCCCCCCAGGACCTTTCTAAAATCACCCAGACCCTTCTAGAGGCTCCCCGGACCCTTATAAAAGCACCCCGACCCTTCTAGAGCCTCCCAGTACCCTTCTAAAAGCCCCCAGACACTTCTAGAGCCCCCCAGGACCATTCTAAAAGCTCCCAGACCCTTCTAGAGGCCCCCAGGACCCTTCTAAAAGACCCCAGACCCTTCTAGAGCCCCCCAGGACCCTTCTACAAGCCCCCAGACCCTTCTAGAGCCACCCAGACCCTTCTAAAAGCACCCAGACCCTTCTAGAGGCCCCCAGGACCCGTCTAAAAGCCTCTAGACCCTTCTAGAGCCCCCCAGGACCTTTCTAAAATCACCCAGACCCTTCTAGAGGCTCCCCGGACCCTTATAAAAGCACCCCGACCCTTCTAGAGCCTCCCAGTACCCTTCTAAAAGCAACCAGACCCTTCTAGAGAACCCCAGGACCCTTCTAAAAGCCCCCAGACCCATCTAGACCCTCCCCGGATCCTTCTAAAAGCCCCCAGACCCTTCTAGAGCCCCCTAGGATCCTTCAAAAAGCACCCAGACCTTTCTAGACCGTCCCCGGATCATTCTAAAAGCCCCCAGACCCTTCTAGAGCCCCCCAGGATCATTCTAAAAGCCCCCAGACCCTTCTAGAGCTCCCCCGGACCCTTCTAAAAGCCCCTAGACCCTTCTAGAGGCCCCCACGACCCTTCTGAAAGCCCCCAGATCCTTCTAGAGCCCCACAGGACCCTTCTAAAAGCACCCAGACCCTTCTAGAGCCCCCAGGACGCTTCTAAAAACTTCCAAACCCTTCTAGAGCCCCCCAGGACCCTTCTAAAAGCTCCCAGACCATTCTAGAGGCCCCAGGGCGCTTCTTAAGCCCCCCCGTCCCTTCTAGAGCACACCAGGACCCGTCTAAAAGCCTCTAGACCCTTCTAGAGCACTCCAGGACCTTTCCAAAAGCACCCAGACCCTTCTAGAGGCTCCCCGGACCCTTATAAAAGCACCCAGACCCTTCCAGAGCCTCCCAGGACCCTTCTAAAAGCCACCAGACCCTTCTAGACCCTCCTCGGATCATTCTAAAAGACCCCAGACCCTTCTAGAGTCCTCCAGGGCCCTTCTAAAAGCCCCCAGACCATTCTAGAGACACGCAGGATCATTCTAAAAGCCCCAGACCCTTCTAGAGCCCCCTAGGACCCATCTAAAAGCACCCAGACCCTTCTAGAGGCCCCCACGACCCTTCTAATAGCCCCCAGACCCGTCTAGGGGCCACCAGGACTCTTCTAAAAGACCCCAGACCCTTCTAGAGCCCCCCCGGACCCTTGTAAAAGCCCCCAGACCCTTCTAGAGGCCCCCAGGAGCCTTATAAAAGCACCCAGACCCTTTCAGAGCCTCACATTTCCCTTCTAAACGCCCCCAGACCCTTCTAGAGGCCCCCAGGACCATTCTAAAAGCCTCTAGACCTTTCTAGAGCCCCCCAGGACCCTTCTAAAAGCCCCCAGACCCTTCTAGAGCCTCCCAGGACCATTCTAAAAGCCCCCAGACCCTTCTAGAGCCCCCCAGGACCCTTCTAAAAGAACCCAGACCCTTCTAGAGCCGCCTAGGATCCTTCAAAAAGCATAAAGACCCTTCTAGACCGTCCCCGGATCATTCTAAAAGGCCCCAGACCCTTCTAGAGCCCCTCAGGACCCTTCTAAATGCCCCCAGACCCTTCTAGAGCACCCCAGGACCCATCTAAAAGCCCCCAGATCCTTCTAGAGCACCCCAGGACCCTTCTAAAAGCCCTCAGACACTTCTAGAGCCCCCCAGGACCATTCTAAAAGCTCCCGGACCCTTCTAGAGCCCCCCAGGACCCTTCTAAAAGACCCCAGACCCTTCTAGAGCCCCCCAGGACCCTTCTACAAGCCCCCAGACCCTTCTAGAGCCACCCAGACCCTTCTAAAAGCACCCAGACCCTTCTAGAGGACCCCAGGACCCGTCTAAAAGCCTCTAGACCCTTCTAGAGCCCCCCAGGACCTTTCTAAAATCACCCAGACCCTTCTAGAGGCTCCCCGGACCCTTATAAAAGCACCCCGACCCTTCTAGAGCCTCCCAGTACCCTTCTAAAAGCCCCCAGACCCTTCTAGAGGCCCCCACGACCCTTCTGAAAGCCCCCAGATCCTTCTAGAGCCCCACAGGACCCTTCTAAAAGCACCCAGACCCTTCTACAGACCCACAGGACAGTATAAATTCCCCCAGACCCTTCTAGAGCCCCCTAGGATCCTTCAAAAAGCACCCAGACCTTTCTAGACCGTCCCCGGATCATTCTAAAAGCCCCCAGACCCTTCTAGAGCCCCCCAGGATCATTCTAAAAGCCCCCAGACCCTTCTAGAGCTCCCCCGGACCCTTCTAAAAGCCCCTAGACCCTTCTAGAGGCCCCCACGACCCTTCTGAAAGCCCCCAGATCCTTCTAGAGCCCCACAGGACCCTTCTAAAAGCACCCAGACCCTTCTAGAGCCCCCAGGACGCTTCTAAAAACTTCCAAACCCTTCTAGAGCCCCCCAGGACCCTTCTAAAAGCTCCCAGACCATTCTAGAGGCCCCAGGGCGCTTCTTAAGCCCCCCCGTCCCTTCTAGAGCACACCAGGACCCGTCTAAAAGCCTCTAGACCCTTCTAGAGCACTCCAGGACCTTTCCAAAAGCACCCAGACCCTTCTAGAGGCTCCCCGGACCCTTATAAAAGCACCCAGACCCTTCCAGAGCCTCCCAGGACCCTTCTAAAAGCCACCAGACCCTTCTAGACCCTCCCCGGATCATTCTAAAAGACCCCAGACCCTTCTAGAGCCCCCTAGGATCCTTCAAAAAGCACCCAGACTCTTCTAGAGCCCCCCAGGATCATTCTAAAAGACCCCAGACCCTTCTAGAGCCCCCCAGGACCCTTCTACAAGCCCCCAGACCCTTCTAGAGCCACCCAGACCCTTCTAAAAGCACCCAGACCCTTCTAGAGGCCCCCAGGACCCGTCTAAAAGCCTCTAGACCCTTCTAGAGCCCCCCAGGACCTTTCTAAAATCACCCAGACCCTTCTAGAGGCTCCCCGGACCCTTATAAAAGCACCCCGACCCTTCTAGAGCCTCCCAGTACCCTTCTAAAAGCAACCAGACCCTTCTAGAGAACCCCAGGACCCTTCTAAAAGCCCCCAGACCCATCTAGACCCTCCCCGGATCCTTCTAAAAGCCCCCAGACCCTTCTAGAGCCCCCTAGGATCCTTCAAAAAGCACCCAGACCTTTCTAGACCGTCCCCGGATCATTCTAAAAGCCCCCAGACCCTTCTAGAGCCCCCCAGGATCATTCTAAAAGCCCCCAGACCCTTCTAGAGCTCCCCCGGACCCTTCTAAAAGCCCCTAGACCCTTCTAGAGGCCCCCACGACCCTTCTGAAAGCCCCCAGATCCTTCTAGAGCCCCACAGGACCCTTCTAAAAGCACCCAGACCCTTCTAGAGCCCCCAGGACCCTTCTAAAAGACCCCAGACCCTTCTAGAGCCCCCCAGGACCCTTGTAAAAGCCCCCAGACCCTTCTAGAGCCACCCAGACCCTTCTAAAAGCACCCAGACCCTTCTAGAGGATACCAGGACCCGTCTAAAAGCCTCTAGACCCTTCTAGAGCCCCCCAGGACCTTTCTAAAATCACCCAGACCCTTCTAGAGGCTCCCCGGACCCTTATAAAAGCACCCCGACCCTTCTAGAGCCTCCCAGTACCCTTCTAAAAGCCCCCAGACACTTCTAGAGCCCCCCAGGACCATTCTAAAAGCTCCCAGACCCTTCTAGAGGCCCCAGGACCCTTCTAAAAGACCCCAGACCCTTCTAGAGCCCCCAGGACCCTTCTACAAGCCCCCAGACCCTTCTAGAGCCACCCAGACCCTTCTAAAAGCACCCAGACCCTTCTAGAGGCCCCCAGGACCCGTCTAAAAGCCTCTAGACCCTTCTAGAGCCCCCCAGGACCTTTCTAAAATCACCCAGACCCTTCTAGAGGCTCCCCGGACCCTTATAAAAGCACCCCGACCCTTCTAGAGCCTCCCAGTACCCTTCTAAAAGCAACCAGACCCTTCTAGAGAACCCCAGGACCCTTCTAAAAGCCCCCAGACCCATCTAGACCCTCCCCGGATCCTTCTAAAAGCCCCCAGACCCTTCTAGAGCCCCCTAGGATCCTTCAAAAAGCACCCAGACCTTTCTAGACCGTCCCCGGATCATTCTAAAAGCCCCCAGACCCTTCTAGAGCCCCCCAGGATCATTCTAAAAGCCCCCAGACCCTTCTAGAGCTCCCCCGGACCCTTCTAAAAGCCCCTAGACCCTTCTAGAGGCCCCCACGACCCTTCTGAAAGCCCCCAGATCCTTCTAGAGCCCCACAGGACCCTTCTAAAAGCACCCAGACCCTTCTAGAGCCCCCAGGACGCTTCTAAAAACTTCCAAACCCTTCTAGAGCCCCCCAGGACCCTTCTAAAAGCTCCCAGACCATTCTAGAGGCCCCAGGGCGCTTCTTAAGCCCCCCCGTCCCTTCTAGAGCACACCAGGACCCGTCTAAAAGCCTCTAGACCCTTCTAGAGCACTCCAGGACCTTTCCAAAAGCACCCAGACCCTTCTAGAGGCTCCCCGGACCCTTATAAAAGCACCCAGACCCTTCCAGAGCCTCCCAGGACCCTTCTAAAAGCCACCAGACCCTTCTAGACCCTCCTCGGATCATTCTAAAAGACCCCAGACCCTTCTAGAGTCCTCCAGGGCCCTTCTAAAAGCCCCCAGACCATTCTAGAGACACGCAGGATCATTCTAAAAGCCCCAGACCCTTCTAGAGCCCCCTAGGACCCATCTAAAAGCACCCAGACCCTTCTAGAGGCCCCCACGACCCTTCTAATAGCCCCCAGACCCGTCTAGGGGCCACCAGGACTCTTCTAAAAGACCCCAGACCCTTCTAGAGCCCCCCCGGACCCTTGTAAAAGCCCCCAGACCCTTCTAGAGGCCCCCAGGAGCCTTATAAAAGCACCCAGACCCTTTCAGAGCCTCACATTTCCCTTCTAAACGCCCCCAGACCCTTCTAGAGGCCCCCAGGACCATTCTAAAAGCCTCTAGACCTTTCTAGAGCCCCCCAGGACCCTTCTAAAAGCCCCCAGACCCTTCTAGAGCCTCCCAGGACCATTCTAAAAGCCCCCAGACCCTTCTAGAGCCCCCCAGGACCCTTCTAAAAGAACCCAGACCCTTCTAGAGCCGCCTAGGATCCTTCAAAAAGCATAAAGACCCTTCTAGACCGTCCCCGGATCATTCTAAAAGGCCCCAGACCCTTCTAGAGCCCCTCAGGACCCTTCTAAATGCCCCCAGACCCTTCTAGAGCACCCCAGGACCCATCTAAAAGCCCCCAGATCCTTCTAGAGCACCCCAGGACCCTTCTAAAAGCCCTCAGACACTTCTAGAGCCCCCCAGGACCATTCTAAAAGCTCCCAGACCCTTCTAGAGGACACCAGGACCCTTCTAAAAGACCCCAGACCCTTCTAGAGCCCCCCAGGACCCTTCTACAAGCCCCCAGACCCTTCTAGAGCCACCCAGACCCTTCTAAAAGCACCCAGACCCTTCTAGAGGCCCCCAGGACCCGTCTAAAAGCCTCTAGACCCTTCTAGAGCCCCCCAGGACCTTTCTAAAATCACCCAGACCCTTCTAGAGGCTCCCCGGACCCTTATAAAAGCACCCCGACCCTTCTAGAGCCTCCCAGTACCCTTCTAAAAGCAACCAGACCCTTCTAGAGAACCCCAGGACCCTTCTAAAAGCCCCCAGACCCATCTAGACCCTCCCCGGATCCTTCTAAAAGCCCCCAGACCCTTCTAGAGCCCCCTAGGATCCTTCAAAAAGCACCCAGACCTTCTAGACCGTCCCCGGATCATTCTAAAAGCCCCCAGACCCTTCTAGAGCCCCCCAGGATCATTCTAAAAGCCCCCAGACCCTTCTAGAGCCCCCTAGGACCCATCTAAAAGCCCCCAGACCCTTCTAGAGGCCCCCAGGACCATTCTAAAAGCACCCAGACCCTTTTAGAGCCCCCCGGAACCCTTCTAAAAGCACCCAGACCCTTCTAGAGTCCCCCAGGACCCTTCTGAAAGCCCCCAGACCCTTCTAGAGCACCCCCGGACCCATTTAAAATACTCCAGACCCTTATACAGCCCCCCAGGACCCTTCTAAAAGACACCAGACCCTTTTAGAGGCCCCAGGGCCCCTCTTAAGCCCCCCCGTACCTTCTAGAGCACACTAGGACCCTTCTAAAAGCACCCAGACCCTTCTAGAGCCCCCCAGGACCCTTCTAAAAGACCCCAGACCCTTCTAGAGCTCCCCCGGACCCTTCTAAAAGCCCCTAGACCCTTCTAGAGGCCCCCACGACCCTTCTGAAAGCCCCCAGATCCTTCTAGAGCCCCACAGGACCCTTCTAAAAGCACCCAGACCCTTCTACAGACCCACAGGACAGTATAAAAGACCCCAGACCCTTCTAGAGCCCCCCAGGACCCTTCTAAAAGCCCTCAGACACTTCTAGAGCCCCCAGGATGCTTCTAAAAACTTCCAAACCCTTCTAGAGCCCCCCAGGACCCTTCTAAAAGACCCCAGACCCTTCCAGATCAACCCATGACCCTTCTAAAAGGCCCCAGACCCTTCTAGAGCCCCCCCAGGACCCTTCTACAAGCCCCCAGACCCTTCTAGAGCCACCCAGACCCTTCTAAAAGCACCCAGACCCTTCTAGATGCCCCCAGGACCCGTCTAAAAGCCTCTAGACCCTTCTAGAGCCCCCCAGGACCTTTCTAAAATCACCCAGACCCTTCTAGAAGCTCCCCGGACCCTTATAAAAGCACCCCGACACTTCTAGAGCCTCCCAGTACCCTTCTAAAAGCAACCAGACCCTTCTAGAGAACACCAGGACCCTTCTAAAAGCCCCCAGACCCATCTAGACCCTCCCCGGATCCTTCTAAAAGCCCCCAGACCCTTCTAGAGCCCCCTAGGATCCTTCAAAAAGCACCCAGACCTTCTAGACCGTCCCCGGATCATTCTAAAAGCCCCCAGACCCTTCTAGAGCCCCCCAGGATCATTCTAAAAGCCCCCAGACCCTTCTAGAGCCCCCTAGGACCCATCTAAAAGCCCCCAGACCCTTCTAGAGGCCCCCAGGACCATTCTAAAAGCACCCAGACCCTTTTAGAGCCCCCCGGTACCCTTCTAAAAGCACCCAGACCCTTCTAGAGTCCCCCAGGACCCTTCTGAAAGCCCCCAGACCCTTCTGCAGACCCCCAGGACCCTATAAAAGCCCCCAGACTCTTCTAGAGCACCCCAGGACCCTTCTAAAAGCACCCAGACCCTTCTAGAGCCCCCCCGGACCCATTTAAAATCCTCCAGACCCTTATACAGCCCCCCAGGACCCTTCTAAAAGACACCAGACACTTTTAGAGGCCCCAGGGCCCCTCTTAAGCCCCCCCGTACCTTCTAGAGCACACTAGGACCCTTCTAAAAGCACCCAGACCCTTCTAGAGCCCCCCAGGACCTTTCTAAAAGACCCCAGACCCTTCTAGAGCTCCCCCGGACCCTTCTAAAAGCCCCTAGACCCTTCTAGAGGCCCCCACGACCCTTCTGAAAGCCAGCAGAACATTCTAGAGTCACCCAGGACCCTTCTAAAGGCACCCAGACCCTTCTAGAGCCTCCCAGGACCCTTCTAAAAGCACCCAGACACTTCTAGAGCATCCGAGGACCCTTCTAAAATTCCCCAGACACTTCTAGAGCACCCCAGGACACTTCTAAAAGCCCCCAGACCCTTCTAGAGCCCCACCGGACCCTTCTAAAAGCCCCCAGACCCTTCTAGAGCCCCCCAGGACCCATCTACAAGACCCCAGACCCATCTAGATCCTCCCAGGACCTATCTAAAAGACCCCAGACCCTTCTAGAGCCTCCCAGGACCCTTCTAAAAGCCCCCAGACCATTCTAGAGCACCCCAGGACCCTTCTAAAAGCCCCCAGACCCTTCTAGAGCCACCCAGGACCCTTCTAAAAGCCCCCAGACCCTTCTAGAGGATCCCAGGACCCTTCTGAAAGCCAGCAGAACATTCTAGAGTCACCCAGGACCATTCTAAAGGCACCCAGACCCTTCTAGAGCCCCCCAGGACCCTTCTAATAGCCCCCAGACCCTTCTAGAGACAACCAGGACCCATCTGAAAGCCCCCAGAACCTTCTAGAGCCCTCCAGGACCCTTCTAAAAGCCCCCAGACCCATCTAGAGAATCCGAGGACCCTTCTAAAATTCCCCAGACCCTTCTAGAGCCCCCCGGACCCTTCTAAAAGCCCCCAGACCCTTCTAGAGCCACCCAGGACCCTTCTAAAAGCCCCCCGACCATTCCAGAGCCCCCCAGGACCCTTCTAAAAGCACCCAGACCCTTCTAGAGCACCCCAGGACCCTTCTGAAAGAACTCAGAACATTCTAGAGCCCCCCAGGACCATTCTAAAAGCACCCAGACCCTTCTAGAGCATCCGAGGACCCTTATAAAAGACCCCAGACCCTTCTAGAGGCCCCTAGGACCCTTCTAAAACCCCCCAGAACCCTTTAGAGCCACCCAGGACTCTTCTAAAAGCCACCAGACCCTTCTAGAGCCTCCCAGGACCCTTCTAAAAGCACCCAGACACTTCTAGAGCCTCCCAGGACCCTTCTAAAAGACCCCAGACCTTTCTAGACCCTCCCCGGATCATTCTAAAAGACCCCAGACCCTTCTAGAGCCACCCAGGATCATTCTAAAAGCCCCCAGACCCTTCTAGAGCAACCCAGGACCCTTCTAAAAGCACCCAGACACTTCTAGAGCCTCCCAGGACCCTTCTAAAAGACCCCAGACCTTTCTAGACCCTCCCCGGATCATTCTAAAAGACCCCAGACCCTTCTAGAGCCCCCCAGGATCATTCCAAAAGCCCCCAGACCCTTCTAGAGCCCCCTAGGACCCATCTAAAAGCCCCCAGACCCTTCTAGAGGCCCCTATGACCCTTCTAAAAGACCCCAGACCCTTCTAGACCCTCCCTGGATCCTTCGAAAAGACCCCAGACCCTTCTAGAGCCCCCCAGGATCATTCAAAAAGCCCCCAGACCCTTCTAGAGCCCCCCAGGACCCTTCTAAAGGCCCCCAGACCCTTCTAGACCCTCCCCGGATCATTCTAAAAGCCCCCAGACCCTTCTAGAGACCCCCAGGACCCTTCTAATAGCCCCCCGACTTTTCTAGACCCTCCCCGGATCATTCTAAAAGACCCCAGACCCTTCTAAAACCTCCCAAGACTATTCTAAAAGAACCCAGACCTTTCTAGACCCTCCCCGGATTATTCTAAAAGCCCCCAGACCATTCTAGAGCCCCCCAAGACCCTTCTAAAAGCCTCCAGACCCTTCTAGAGCACCCCAGGACCCTTCTAAAAGCACCCAGACCCTTCTAGAGACACCCAGGACGCTTCTAAAAGCCCCCAGACCCTTCTAGAGCACCCCAGAACCCTTATAAAAGCTCCCAGAGCTTTCTAGATGCCCCCAGGACCCTTCTAAAAGCCCCCAGACCCTTCTAGAGCCCCCCAGGACCCTTCTACAAGCCCCCAGACCCTTCTAGAGCCACCCAGGACCCTTCTAAAAGCACCCAGACCCTTCTAGAGGCCCCCAGGACCCGTCTAAAAGCCTCTAGACCCTTCTAGAGCCCCCCAGGACCCTTCTAAAAGCACCCAGACCCTTCTAGAGGCTCCCCGGACCCTTATAAAAGCACCCCGACCCTTCTAGAGCCTCCCAGTACCCTTCTAAAAGCAACCAGACCCTTCTAGAGAACACCAGGACTCTTCTAAAAGCCCCCAGACCCTTCTAGACTATTCCCGGATCCTTCTAAAAGCCCCCAGACCCTTCTAGAGCCACCTAGGATCCTTCAAAAAGCACCCAGACCTTTCTAGACCGTCCCCGGATCATTCTAAAAGCCCCCAGACCCTTCTAGAGACCCCCAGGATCATTCTAAAAGCCCCCAGACCCTTCTAGAGCCCCCCAGGATCATTCTAAAAGCCCCCAGACACTTCTAGAGCCCCCTAGGACCCATCTAAAAGCCCCCAGACCCTTCTAGAGACCCCTAGGACACTTCTAAAAGCCCCCAGACCCTTCTAGACCCTCCCCGGATCCTTCGAAAAGATCCCAGACCCTTCTAGAGCCCCCCAGGATCATTCTAAAAGCCCCCAGACCCTTCTAGAGCCTCCCCAGTACCCTTCTAAAAGCCCCTAGACCTTTCTAGAGCCCCCCAGGACCCACCTAAATGCCCCCAGACCCTTCAAGAGGCACCCAGAACCCTTCTAAAAGCACCCAGACCATTCTAGAGCCTCCCAGGACCATTCTAAAAGACCCCAGACCCTTCTAGACCCCCCCAGGACCCTTCTAAAAGCCCCCAGACCCTTCTAGAGCCCCTCAGGACCCTTCTGAAAGGCCGCAGACACTTATAGACACTCCCCGGATCCTTCTAAAAGACCCCAGACCCTTCTAGAGCACCCCAGGACCCTTCTAATAAGCCCCCAGACACTTCTAGAGCCCCCCAGGCCTCCTCTTAAGGCACCCCATCCCTTCTAGAGCACCCCAGGACTCTTCTAAAAGTCCCCAGACCTTTCTAGAGCACGCCAGGACCCGTCTAAAAGCCCCCAGACCATTCTAGAGCCCCCCCGGACCCTTCTAAAAGCCTCCAGACCCTTCTAGAGCCCCCCAAGACCCTTCTAAAAGCCTCCAGACCCTTCTAGAGCCCCCCCGAACCACTCTAATAGTTCTCAGACCCTTCTAGAGGCCCCCAGGACCCTTCTATATGTCCCCAGACCCTTCTAGAGAACACCAGGAACATTCTAAAAGCCCCCAGACCATTCTAGAGCCTCCCAGGAGCCTTCTAAAAACCCCCAGACCCTTCTAGAGCCCCCCCCGGACCACTCTAATAGATCCCAGACCCTTCTAGAGGCACCCAGGATACTTCTAAATGCCCCCAGACCCTTCTAGAGCCACCCAGGACCCTTCTAAAAGCCCCCAGACCCCTCTAGAGCCCCCCAGGACCATTCTAAAAGCCCCCAGACCCTTCTAGACGCCCCCAGGACCCTTCTAAAAGCCCCCAGACCCTTCTAGAGCCCCCCAGGACCCTTCTAAAAGCCCCCAGACCCTTCTAGAGCCTCCCAGGACCCTTCTAAAAGCACCCAGACACTTCTAGAGCAGCCCAATACCATTCTAAAGGCCCCCAGACCTTTCTAGACCCTCCCCGGATCATTCTAAAAGCCCCCAGACCATTCAAGAGCCCCCCAGGATCATTCTAAAAGCCCCCAGACCCTTCTAGAGCCCCCTAGGACCCATCTAAAAGCCCCCAGACCCTTCTAGAGGCCCCTAGGACCCTTCTAAAAGACCCCAGACAATTCTAGACCCTCCCCGGATCCTTCGAAAAGCCCCCAGACCCTTCTAGAGCCACCCAGGATCATTCTAAAAGCCCCCAGACCATTCTAGAGCCCCCCAGGACCCTTCTAAAGGCCCCCAGACCCTTCTAGACCCTCCCCGGATCATTCTAAAAGCCCCCAGACCCTTGTAGAGCCTCCCAGGACCCTTCTAATAGCCCCCCGACGTTTCTAGACCCTCCCCGGATCATTCTAAAAGACCCCAGACCCTTCTAAAACCTCCCAAGACTATTCTAAAAGAACCCAGACCTTTCTAGACCCTCCCCGGATTATTCTAAAAGCCCCCAGACCATTCTAGAACCCCCCAAGACCCTTCTAAAAGCCTCCAGACCCTTCTAGATCCCCCCAGAACCCTTCTAAAAGCTCCCAGAGCTTTCTAGATGCCCCCAGGACCCTTCTAAAAGCCCCCAGACCCTTCTAGAGCCCCCCAGGACCCTTCTACAAGCCCCCAGACCCTTCTAGAGCCACCCAGGACCCTTCTAAAAGCACCCAGACCCTTCTAGAGGCCCCCAGGACCCGTCTAAAAGCCTCTAGACCCTTCTAGAGCCTCCCAGTACCCTTCTAAAAGCAACCAGACCCTTCTAGAGAACCCCAGGACTCTTCTAAAAGCCCCCAGACCCTTCTAGACCCTCCCCGGATCCTTCTAAAAGCCCCCAGACCCTTCTAGAGCCACCTAGGATCCTTCAAAAAGCACCCAGACCTTTCTAGACGGTCCCCGGATCATTCTAAAAGCCCCCAGACCCGTCTAGAGACCCCCAGGATCATTCTAAAAGCCCCCAGACCCTTCTAGAGCCCCCCTGGATCATTCCAAAAGCCCCCAGACCCTTCTAGAGCCCCCTAGGACCCATCTAAAAGCCCCCAGACCCTTCTAGATTCCCCTAGGACACTTCTAAAAGCCCCCAGACCCTTCTAGACCCTCCCCGGATCCTTCGAAAAGACCCCAGACCCTTCTAGAGCCCCCCAGGATCATTCTAAAAGCCCCCAGACCCTTCAAGAGCCCCCCAGGATCATTCTAAAAGCCCCCAGACCCTTCTAGAGCCCCCTAGGACCCATCTAAAAGCCCCCAGACCCTTCTAGAGGCCCCTAGGACCCTTCTAAAAGACCCCAGACCCTTCTAGACCCTCCCCGGATCCTTCGAAAAGCCCCCAGACCCTTCTAGACCCCCCCAGGATCATTCTAAAAGCCCCCAGACCATTCTAGAGCCCCCCAGGACCCTTCTAAAGGCCCCCAGACCCTTCTAGACCCTCCCCGGATCATTCTAAAAGCCCCCAGACCCTTGTAGAGCCTCCCAGGACCCTTCTAATAGCCCCCCGACGTTTCTAGACCCTCCCCGGATCATTCTAAAAGACCCCAGACCCTTCTAAAACCTCCCAAGACTATTCGAAAAGAACCCAGACCTTTCTAGACCCTCCCCGGATTATTCTAAAAGCCCCCAGACCATTCTAGAGCCCCCCAAGACCCTTCTAAAAGCCTCCAGACCCTTCTAGAGCCCCCCAGAACCCTTCTAAAAGCTCCCAGAGCTTTCTAGATGCCCCCAGGACCCTTCTAAAAGCCCCCAGACCCTTCTAGAGCCCCCCAGGACCCTTCTACAAGCCACCAGACCCTTCTAGAGCCACCCAGGACCCTTCTAAAAGCACCCAGACCCTTCTAGAGGCCCCCAGGACCCGTCTAAAAGCCTCTAGACCCTTCTAGAGCCTCCCAGTACCCTTCTAAAAGCAACCAGACCCTTCTAGAGAACCCCAGGACCCTTCTAAAAGCCCCCAGACCCTTCTAGACCCTCCCCGGATCCTTCTAAAAGCCCCCAGACCCTTCTAGAGCCACCTAGGATCCTTCAAAAAGCACCCAGACCTTTCTAGACGGTCCCCGGATCATTCTAAAAGCCCCCAGACCCTTCTAGAGACCCCCAGGATCATTCTAAAAGCCCCCAGACCCTTCTAGAGACCCCCAGGATCATTCCAAAAGCCCCCAAACAATTCTAGAGGCCCCTAGGACCCATCTAAAAGCCCCCAGACCCTTCTAGAGTCCCCTAGGACACTTCTAAAAGCCCCCAGACCCTTCTAGACCCTCCCCGGATCCTTCGAAAAGACCCCAGACCCTTCTAGAGCCCCCCAGGATCATTCTAAAAGCACCCAGACCCTTCTAGAGCCCCCCAGTACCCTTCTAAAAGCCCCTAGACCCTTCTAGAGCCCCCCAGGACCCTTCTAAATGCCCCCAGACCCTTCAAGAGGCACCCAGAACCCTTCTAAAAGCACCCAGACCATTCTAGAGCCTCCCAGGACCATTCTAAAAGCCCCCAGACCCTTCTAGACCCCCCCAGGACCCTTCTAAAAGCCCCCAGACCCTTCTAGAGCCTCCCAGGACCCTTCTGAAAGGCCGCAGACACTTATAGACACTCCCCGGATCCTTCTAAAAGACCCCAGACCCTTCTAGAGCACCCCAGGACCCTTCTAAAAGCCCCCAGACACTTCTAGAGCCCCCCAGGCCTCCTCTTAAGGCACCCCGTCCCTTCTAGAGCACCCCAGGACCCTTCTAAAAGTCCCCAGACCTTTCTAGAGCACTCCAGGACCCGTCTAAAAGCCCCCAGACCATTCTAGACCCACCCCGGACCCTTCTAAAGGCCTCCAGACCCTTCTAGAGGCCCCCTGGACCTTTCTGAAAGCACCCAGAACCTTCTAGAGCGCTCCAGGACCCTTCTAAAAGCACCAAGACCCTTCTAGAGCATCCCAGGACCATTCTAAAAGCCCCCAGACCCTTCTAGAGCCTCCCAGGATCCTTCTAAAAGCCCCCAGACTCTTCTAGATCCACCCAGGACCCTTCTAAAAGCCCCCAGACCATTCTAGAGCCACCCAGGACCCTTCTAAAAGCCCCCAGACCCTACTAGAGCCTACCAGGACCTTTCTACAAGCACCCAGACCCTTCTAGAACCACCAAGGACCCTTCTAAAAGCCCCCAGACCCTTCTAGAGGCCCCCAGGACCCTTCTAAAAGCAACCAGACCCTTCTAGAGCCCCCCCAGGACCATTCTACAAGCACCCAGACCCTTCTAGAGCCCCCCAGGACCCTTCTACAAACCCCCAGACCAATCTAGATCCACCCAGGACACTTCTAAAAGCCCCCAGACCCTTCTAGACCCTCCCCGGATCCTTCTAAAAAACCCCAGACCATTCTAGAGCCTCCCGGGACCATTCTAAAGCCCTCAGACCCTTCTAGAGGACACCAGGACCCTTCTAAAAGACCCCAGACCCTTCTAGAGCCCCCCAGGACCCTTCTACAAGCCCCCAGACCCTTCTAGAGCCACCCAGACCCTTCTAAAAGCACCCAGACCCTTCTAGAGGCCCCCAGGACCCGTCTAAAAGCCTCTAGACCCTTCTAGAGCCCCCCAGGACCTTTCTAAAATCACCCAGACCCTTCTAGAGCTCCCCGGACCCTTATAAAAGCACCCCGACCCTTCTAGAGCCTCCCAGTACCCTTCTAAAAGCAACCAGACCCTTCTAGAGAACCCCAGGACCCTTCTAAAAGCCCCAGACCCATCTAGACCCTCCCCGGATCCTTCTAAAAGCCCCCAGACCCTTCTAGAGCCCCCTAGGATCCTTCAAAAAGCACACAGACCTTCTAGACCGTCCCCGGATCATTCTAAAAGACCCCAGACCCTTCTAAAACCTCCCAAGACTATTCGAAAAGAACCCAGACCTTTCTAGACCCTCCCCGGATTATTCTAAAAGCCCCCAGACCATTCTAGAGCCCCCCAAGACCCTTCTAAAAGCCTCCAGACCCTTCTAGAGCCCCCCCAGAACCCTTCTAAAAGCTCCCAGAGCTTTCTAGATGCCCCCAGGACCCTTCTAAAAGCCCCCAGACCCTTCTAGAGCCCCCCAGGACCCTTCTACAAGCCACCAGACCCTTCTAGAGCCACCCAGGACCCTTCTAAAAGCACCCAGACCCTTCTAGAGGCCCCCAGGACCCGTCTAAAAAGCCTCTAGACCCTTCTAGAGCCTCCAGTAACCCTTCTAAAAGCAACCAGACCCTTCTAGAGAACCCCAGGACCCTTCTAAAAGCCCCCAGACCCTTCTAGACCCTCCCCGGATCCTTCTAAAAGCCCCCAGACCCTTCTAGAGCCACCTAGGATCCTTCAAAAAGCACCCAGACCTTTCTAGACGGTCCCCGATCATTCTAAAAGCCCCCAGACCCTTCTAGAGACCCCAGGATCATTCTAAAAGCCCCCAGACCCTTCTAGAGACCCCCAGGATCATTCCAAAAGCCCCCAAACAATTCTAGAGGCCCCTAGGACCCATCTAAAAGCCCCAGACCCTTCTAGAGTCCCCTAGGACACTTCTAAAAGCCCCCAGACCCTTCTAGACCCTCCCCGGATCCTTCGAAAAGACCCCAGACCCTTCTAGAGCCCCCCAGGATCATTCTAAAAGCACCCAGACCCTTCTAGAGCCCCCCAGTACCCTTCTAAAAGCCCCTAGACCCTTCTAGAGCCCCCCAGGACCCTTCTAAATGCCCCCAGACCCTTCAAGAGGCACCCAGAACCCTTCTAAAAGCACCCAGACCATTCTAGAGCCTCCCAGGACCATTCTAAAAGCCCCCAGACCCTTCTAGACCCCCCCAGGACCCTTCTAAAAGCCCCCAGACCCTTCTAGAGCCTCCCAGGACCCTTCTGAAAGGCCGCAGACACTTATAGACACTCCCCGGATCCTTCTAAAAGACCCCAGACCCTTCTAGAGCACCCCAGGACCCTTCTAAAAGCCCCCAGACACTTCTAGAGCCCCCCAGGCCTCCTCTTAAGGCACCCCGTCCCTTCTAGAGCACCCCAGGACCCTTCTAAAGTCCCCAGACCTTTCTAGAGCACTCCAGGACCCGTCTAAAAGCCCCCAGACCATTCTAGACCCACCCCGGACCCTTCTAAAGGCCTCCAGACCCTTCTAGAGGCCCCCTGACCTTTCTGAAAGCACCCAGAACCTTCTAGAGCGCTCCAGGACCCTTCTAAAAGCACCAAGACCCTTCTAGAGCATCCCAGGACCATTCTAAAAGCCCCCAGACCCTTCTAGAGCCTCCCAGGATCCTTCTAAAAGCCCCCAGACTCTTCTAGATCCACCCAGGACCCTTCTAAAAGCCCCCAGACCATTCTAGAGCCACCCAGGACCCTTCTAAAAGCCCCCAGACCCTACTAGAGCCTACCAGGACCTTTCTACAAGCACCCAGACCCTTCTAGAACCACCAAGGACCCTTCTAAAAGCCCCCAGACCCTTCTAGAGGCCCCCAGGACCCTTCTAAAAGCAACCAGACCCTTCTAGAGCCCCCCCAGGACCATTCTACAAGCACCCAGACCCTTCTAGAGCCCCCCAGGACCCTTCTACAAACCCCCAGACCAATCTAGATCCACCCAGGACACTTCTAAAAGCCCCCAGACCCTTCTAGACCCTCCCCGGATCCTTCTAAAAAACCCCAGACCATTCTAGAGCCTCCCGGGACCATTCTAAAGCCCTCAGACCCTTCTAGAGGACACCAGGACCCTTCTAAAAGACCCCAGACCCTTCTAGAGCCCCCCAGGACCCTTCTACAAGCCCCCAGACCCTTCTAGAGCCACCCAGACCCTTCTAAAAGCACCCAGACCCTTCTAGAGGCCCCCAGGACCCGTCTAAAAGCCTCTAGACCCTTCTAGAGCCCCCCAGGACCTTTCTAAAATCACCCAGACCCTTCTAGAGGCTCCCCGGACCCTTATAAAAGCACCCCGACCCTTCTAGAGCCTCCCAGTACCCTTCTAAAAGCAACCAGACCCTTCTAGAGAACCCCAGGACCCTTCTAAAAGCCCCCAGACCCATCTAGACCCTCCCCGGATCCTTCTAAAAGCCCCCAGACCCTTCTAGAGCCCCCTAGGATCCTTCAAAAAGCACACAGACCTTCTAGACCGTCCCCGGATCATTCTAAAAGCCCCCAGACCCTTCTAGAGCCCCCCAGGATCATTCTAAAAGCCCCCAGACCCTTCTAGAGCCCCCTAGGACCCATCTAAAAGCCCCCAGACCCTTCTAGAGGCCCCCAGGACCATTCTAAAAGCACCCAGACCCTTTTAGAGCCCCCCGGTACCCTTCTAAAAGCACCCAGACCCTTCTAGAGTCCCCCAGGACCCTTCTGAAAGCCCCCAGACCCTTCTGCAGACCCCCAGGACCCTATAAAAGCCCCCAGACTCTTCTAGAGCACCCCAGGACCCTTCTAAAAGCACCCAGACCCTTCTAGAGCCCCCCCGGACCCATTTAAAATCCTCCAGACCCTTATACAGCCCCCCAGGACCCTTCTAAAAGACACCAGACACTTTTAGAGGCCCCAGGGCCCCTCTTAAGCCCCCCCGTACCTTCTAGAGCACACTAGGACCCTTCTAAAAGCACCCAGACCCTTCTAGAGCCCCCCAGGACCCTTCTAAAAGACCCCAGACCCTTCTAGAGCTCCCCCGGACCCTTCTAAAAGCCCCTAGACCCTTCTAGAGGCCCCCACGACCCTTCTGAAAGCCAGCAGAACATTCTAGAGCATCCCAGGACCATTTTAAAAGCCCCCAGACCCTTCTAGAGCCTCCCAGGATCCTTCTAAAAGCCCCCAGACTCTTCTAGATCCTCCCAGGACTCTTCTAAAAGCCCCCAGACCATTCTAGAGCCACCCAGGACCCTTCTAAAAGCCCCCAGACCCTTCTAGAGCCTCCCAGGACCCTTCTAAAAGCACCCAGACCATTCTAGAGCACCCCAGGACCCTTCTAAAAGCCCCCAGACCCTACTAGAGCCTACCAGGACCTTTCTACAAGCACCCAGACCCTTCTAGAGCCACCAAGGACCCTTCTAAAAGCCCCCAGACCCTTCTAGAGGCCCCCAGGACCCTTCTAAAATCACCCAGACCCTTCTAGAGCCCCCCCAGGACCATTCTACAAGCACCCAGACCCTTCTAGAGCCCCCCAGGACCCTTCTACAAGCCCCCAGACCAATCTAGATCCACCCAGGACACTTCTAAAAGACCCCAGACCCTTCTAGACCCTCCCCGGATCCTTCTAAAAAACCCCAGACCATTCTAGAGCCTCCCGGGACCATTCTAAAGCCCTCAGACCCTTCTAGAGGACACCAGGACCCTTCTAAAAGACCCCAGACCCTTCTAGAGCCCCCCAGGACCCTTCTACAAGCCCCCAGACCCTTCTAGAGCCACCCAGACCCTTCTAAAAGCACCCAGACCCTTCTAGAGGCCCCCAGGACCCGTCTAAAAGCCTCTAGACCCTTCTAGAGCCCCCCAGGACCTTTCTAAAATCACCCAGACCCTTCTAGAGGCTCCCCGGACCCTTATAAAAGCACCCCGACCCTTCTAGAGCCTCCCAGTACCCTTCTAAAAGCAACCAGACCCTTCTAGAGCCCCCCAGGATCATTCTAAAAGCCCCCAGACCCTTCTAGAGCCCCCTAGGACCCATCTAAAAGCCCCCAGACCCTTCTAGAGGCCCCCAGGACCATTCTAAAAGCACCCAGACCCTTTTAGAGCCCCCCGGTACCCTTCTAAAAGCACCCAGACCCTTCTAGAGTCCCCCAGGACCCTTCTGAAAGCCCCCAGACCCTTCTAGAGCCCCCCCGGACCCATTTAAAATCCTCCAGACCCTTATACAGCCCCCCAGGACCCTTCTAAAAGACACCAGACACTTTTAGAGGCCCCAGGGCCCCTCTTAAGCCCCCCCGTACCTTCTAGAGCACACTAGGACCCTTCTAAAAGCACCCAGACCCTTCTAGAGCCCCCCAGGACCCTTCTAAAAGACCCCAGACCCTTCTAGAGCTCCCCCGGACCCTTCTAAAAGCCCCTAGACCCTTCTAGAGGCCCCCACGACCCTTCTGAAAGCCCCCAGATCCTTCTAGAGCCCCACAGGACCCTTCTAAAAGCACCCAGACCCTTCTACAGACCCACAGGACAGTATAAAAGACCCCAGACCCTTCTAGAGCCCCCCAGGACCCTTCTAAAAGCCCTCAGACACTTCTAGAGCCCCCAGGATGCTTCTAAAAACTTCCAAACCCTTCTAGAGCCCCCCAGGACCCTTCTAAAAGACCCCAGACCCTTCTAGAGCCCCCCAGGACCATTCTACAAGCCCCCAGACCCTTCTAGAGCCACCCAGACCCTTCTAAAAGCACCCAGACCCTTCTAGAGGACCCCAGGACCAGTCTAAAAGCCTCTAGACCCTTCTAGAGCCCCCCATGACCTTTCTAAAATCACCCAGACCCTTCTAGAGGCTCCCCGGACCCTTATAAAAGCACCCCGACCCTTCTAGAGCCTCCCAGTACCCTTCTAAAAGCAACCAGACCCTTCTAGAGAACCCCAGGACCCTTCTAAAAGCCCCCAGACCCATCTAGACCCTCCCCGGATCCTTCTAAAAGCCCCCAGACCCTTCTAGAGCCCCCTAGTATCCTTCAAAAAGCACCCAGACCTTTCTAGACCGTCCCCGGATCATTCTAAAAGCCCCCAGACCCTTCTAGAGCCCCCTAGGATCCTTCAAAAAGCACCCAGACCTTCTAGACCGTCCCCGGATCATTCTAAAAGCCCCCAGACCCTTCTAGAGCCCCCCAGGATCATTCTAAAAGCCCCCAGACCCTTCTAGAGCCCCCTAGGACCCATCTAAAAGCCCCCAGACCCTTCTAGAGGCCCCCAGGACCATTCTAAAAGCACCCAGACCCTTTTAGAGCCCCCCGGTACCCTTCTAAAAGCACCCAGACCCTTCTAGAGTCCCCCAGGACCCTTCTGAAAGCCCCCAGACCCTTCTAGAGCCCCCCCGGACCCATTTAAAATCCTCCAGACCCTTATACAGCCCCCCAGGACCCTTCTAAAAGACACCAGACACTTTTAGAGGCCCCAGGGCCCCTCTTAAGCCCCCCCGTACCTTCTAGAGCACACTAGGACCCTTCTAAAAGCACCCAGACCCTTCTAGAGCCCCCCAGGACCCTTCTAAAAGACCCCAGACCCTTCTAGAGCTCCCCCGGACCCTTCTAAAAGCCCCTAGACCCTTCTAGAGGCCCCCACGACCCTTCTGAAAGCCCCCAGATCCTTCTAGAGCCCCACAGGACCCTTCTAAAAGCACCCAGACCCTTCTACAGACCCACAGGACAGTATAAAAGACCCCAGACCCTTCTAGAGCCCCCCAGGACCCTTCTAAAAGCCCTCAGACACTTCTAGAGCCCCCAGGATGCTTCTAAAAACTTCCAAACCCTTCTAGAGCCCCCCAGGACCCTTCTAAAAGACCCCAGACCCTTCTAGAGCCCCCCAGGACCATTCTACAAGCCCCCAGACCCTTCTAGAGCCACCCAGACCCTTCTAAAAGCACCCAGACCCTTCTAGAGGACCCCAGGACCAGTCTAAAAGCCTCTAGACCCTTCTAGAGCCCCCCATGACCTTTCTAAAATCACCCAGACCCTTCTAGAGGCTCCCCGGACCCTTATAAAAGCACCCCGACCCTTCTAGAGCCTCCCAGTACCCTTCTAAAAGCAACCAGACCCTTCTAGAGAACCCCAGGACCCTTCTAAAAGCCCCCAGACCCATCTAGACCCTCCCCGGATCCTTCTAAAAGCCCCCAGACCCTTCTAGAGCCCCCTAGTATCCTTCAAAAAGCACCCAGACCTTTCTAGACCGTCCCCGGATCATTCTAAAAGCCCCCAGACCCTTCTAGAGCCCCCCAGGATCATTCTAAAAGCCCCCAGACCCTTCTAGAGCCCCCTAGGACCCATCTAAAAGCCCCCAGACCCTTCTAGAGGCCCCTAGGACCCTTCTAAAAGCCCCCAGACCCTTCTAGACCCTCCCCGGATCCTTCGAAAAGCCCCCAGACCCTTCCAGATCAACCCATGACCCTTCTAAAAGGCCCCAGACCCTTCTAGAGCCCCCCCAGGACCCTTCTACAAGCCCCCAGACCCTTCTAGAGCCACCCAGACCCTTCTAAAAGCACCCAGACCCTTCTAGATGCCCCCAGGACCCGTCTAAAAGCCTCTAGACCCTTCTAGAGCCCCCCAGGACCTTTCTAAAATCACCCAGACCCTTCTAGAAGCTCCCCGGACCCTTATAAAAGCACCCCGACACTTCTAGAGCCTCCCAGTACCCTTCTAAAAGCAACCAGACCCTTCTAGAGAACACCAGGACCCTTCTAAAAGCCCCCAGACCCATCTAGACCCTCCCCGGATCCTTCTAAAAGCCCCCAGACCCTTCTAGAGCCCCCTAGGATCCTTCAAAAAGCACCCAGACCTTCTAGACCGTCCCCGGATCATTCTAAAAGCCCCCAGACCCTTCTAGAGCCCCCCAGGATCATTCTAAAAGCCCCCAGACCCTTCTAGAGCCCCCTAGGACCCATCTAAAAGCCCCCAGACCCTTCTAGAGGCCCCCAGGACCATTCTAAAAGCACCCAGACCCTTTTAGAGCCCCCCGGTACCCTTCTAAAAGCACCCAGACCCTTCTAGAGTCCCCCAGGACCCTTCTGAAAGCCCCCAGACCCTTCTGCAGACCCCCAGGACTCTATAAAAGCCCCCAGACTCTTCTAGAGCACCCCAGGACCCTTCTAAAAGCACCCAGACCCTTCTAGAGCCCCCCCGGACCCATTTAAAATCCTCCAGACCCTTATACAGCCCCCCAGGACCCTTCTAAAAGACACCAGACACTTTTAGAGGCCCCAAGGCCCCTCTTAAGCCCCCCCGTACCTTCTAGAGCACACTAGGACCCTTCTAAAAGCACCCAGACCCTTCTAGAGCCCCCCAGGACCCTTCTAAAAGACCCCAGACCCTTCTAGAGCTCCCCCGGACCCTTCTAAAAGCCCCTAGACCCTTCTAGAGGCCCCCACGACCCTTCTGAAAGCCAGCAGAACATTCTAGAGTCACCCAGGACCCTTCTAAAGGCACCCAGACCCTTCTAGAGCCTCCCAGGACCCTTCTAAAAGCACCCAGACACTTCTAGAGCATCCGAGGACCCTTCTAAAATTCCCCAGACACTTCTAGAGCACCCCAGGACACTTCTAAAAGCCCCCAGACCCTTCTAGAGCCCCACCGGACCCTTCTAAAAGCCCCCAGACCCTTCTAGAGCCCCCCAGGACCCATCTACAAGACCCCAGACCCATCTAGATCCTCCCAGGACCTATCTAAAAGCCCCCAGACCCTTCTAGAGCCTCCCAGGACCCTTCTAAAAGCCCCCAGACCATTCTAGAGCACCCCAGGACCCTTCTAAAAGCCCCCAGACCCTTCTAGAGCCACCCAGGACCCTTCTAAAAGCCCCCAGACCCTTCTAGAGGATCCCAGGACCCTTCTGAAAGCCAGCAGAACATTCTAGAGTCACCCAGGACCATTCTAAAGGCACCCAGACCCTTCTAGAGCCCCCCAGGACCCTTCTAATAGCCCCCAGACCCTTCTAGAGACAACCAGGACCCTTCTGAAAGCCCCCAGAACCTTCTAGAGCCCTCCAGGACCCTTCTAAAAGCCCCCAGACCCATCTAGAGAATCCGAGGACCCTTCTAAAATTCCCCAGACCCTTCTAGAGCCCCCCCGGACCCTTCTAAAAGCCCCCAGACCCTTCTAGAGCCACCCAGGACCCTTCTAAAAGCCCCCCGACCATTCCAGAGCCCCCCAGGACCCTTCTAAAAGCACCCAGACCCTTCTAGAGCACCCCAGGACCCTTCTGAAAGAACTCAGAACATTCTAGAGCCCCCCAGGACCATTCTAAAAGCACCCAGACCCTTCTAGAGCATCCGAGGACCCTTATAAAAGACCCCAGACCCTTCTAGAGGCCCCTAGGACCCTTCTAAAACCCCCCAGAACCCTTTAGAGCCACCCAGGACTCTTCTAAAAGCCCCCAGACCCTTCTAGAGCCTCCCAGGACCCTTCTAAAAGCACCCAGACACTTCTAGAGCCTCCCAGGACCCTTCTAAAAGACCCCAGACCTTTCTAGACCCTCCCCGGATCATTCTAAAAGACCCCAGACCCTTCTAGAGCCCCCCAGGATCATTCTAAAAGCCCCCAGACCCTTCTAGAGCCCCCTAGGACCCATCTAAAAGCCCCCAGACCCTTCTAGAGGCCCCTAGGACCCTTCTAAAAGATCCCAGACCCTTCTAGACCCTCCCCGGATCCTTCGAAAAGAACCCAGACCCTTCTAGAGCCCCCCAGGATCATTCAAAAAGCCCCCAGACCCTTCTAGAGCCCCCCAGGACCCTTCTAAAGGCCCCCAGACCCTTCTAGACCCTCCCCGGATCATTCTAAAAGCCCCCAGACCCTTCTAGAGAACCCCAGGACCCTTCTAATAGCCCCCCGACGTTTCTAGACCCTCCCCGGATCATTCTAAAAGACCCCAGACCCTTCTAAAACCTCCCAAGACTATTCTAAAAGAACCCAGACCTTTCTAGACCCTCCCCGGATTATTTTAAAAGCCCCCAGACCCTTCTAGAGCCCCCCAAGACCCTTCTAAAAGCCTCCAGACCCTTCTAGAGCACCCCAGGACCCTTCTAAAAGCACCCAGACCCTTCTAGAGCCACCCAGGACGCTTCTAAAAGCCCCCAGACCCTTCTAGAGCACCCCAGAACCCTTCTAAAAGCTCCCAGAGCTTTCTAGATGCCCCCAGGACCCTTCTAAAAGCCCCCAGACCCTTCTAGAGCCCCCCAGGACCCTTCTACAAGCCCCCAGACCCTTCTAGAGCCACCCAGGACCCTTCTAAAAGCACCCAGACCCTTCTAGAGGCCCCCAGGACCCGTCTAAAAGCCTCTAGACCCTTCTAGAGCCCCCCAGGACCTTTCTAAAAGCACCCAGACCCTTCTAGAGGCTCCCCGGACCCTTATAAAAGCACCCCGACCCTTCTAGAGCCTCCCAGTACCCTTCTAAAAGCAACCAGACCCTTCTAGAGAACACCAGGACTCTTCTAAAAGCCCCCAGACCCTTCTAGACTATTCCCGGATCCTTCTAAAAGCCCCCAGACCCTTCTAGAGCCACCTAGGATCCTTCAAAAAGCACCCAGACCTTTCTAGACCGTCCCCGGATCATTCTAAAAGCCCCCAGACCCTTCTAGAGACCCCCAGGATCATTCTAAAAGCCCCCAGACCCTTCTAGAGCCCCCCAGGATCATTCCAAAAGCCCCCAGACACTTCTAGAGCCCCCTAGGACCCATCTAAAAGCCCCCAGACCCTTCTAGAGACCCCTAGGACACTTCTAAAAGCCCCCAGACCCTTCTAGACCCTCCCCGGATCCTTCGAAAAGATCCCAGACCCTTCTAGAGCCCCCCAGGATCATTCTAAAAGCCCCCAGACCCTTCTAGAGCCTCCCCAGTACCCTTCTAAAAGCCCCTAGACCTTTCTAGAGCCCCCCAGGACCCACCTAAATGCCCCCAGACCCTTCAAGAGGCACCCAGAACCCTTCTAAAAGCACCCAGACCATTCTAGAGCCTCCCAGGACCATTCTAAAAGACCCCAGACCCTTCTAGACCCCCCCAGGACCCTTCTAAAAGCCCCCAGACCCTTCTAGAGCCCCTCAGGACCCTTCTGAAAGGCCGCAGACACTTATAGACACTCCCCGGATCCTTCTAAAAGACCCCAGACCCTTCTAGAGCACCCCAGGACCCTTCTAATAAGCCCCCAGACACTTCTAGAGCCCCCCAGGCCTCCTCTTAAGGCACCCCATCCCTTCTAGAGCACCCCAGGACTCTTCTAAAAGTCCCCAGACCTTTCTAGAGCACGCCAGGACCCGTCTAAAAGCCCCCAGACCATTCTAGAGCCCCCCCGGACCCTTCTAAAAGCCTCCAGACCCTTCTAGAGCCCCCCAAGACCCTTCTAAAAGCCTCCAGACCCTTCTAGAGCCCCCCCGAACCACTCTAATAGTTCTCAGACCCTTCTAGAGGCCCCCAGGACCCTTCTATATGTCCCCAGACCCTTCTAGAGAACACCAGGAACATTCTAAAAGCCCCCAGACCATTCTAGAGCCTCCCAGGAGCCTTCTAAAAACCCCCAGACCCTTCTAGAGCCCCCCCCGGACCACTCTAATAGATCCCAGACCCTTCTAGAGGCACCCAGGATACTTCTAAATGCCCCCAGACCCTTCTAGAGCCACCCAGGACCCTTCTAAAAGCCCCCAGACCCCTCTAGAGCCCCCCAGGACCATTCTAAAAGCCCCCAGACCCTTCTAGACGCCCCCAGGACCCTTCTAAAAGCCCCCAGACCCTTCTAGAGCCCCCCAGGACCCTTCTAAAAGCCCCCAGACCCTTCTAGAGCCTCCCAGGACCCTTCTAAAAGCACCCAGACACTTCTAGAGCAGCCCAATACCATTCTAAAGGCCCCCAGACCTTTCTAGACCCTCCCCGGATCATTCTAAAAGCCCCCAGACCATTCAAGAGCCCCCCAGGATCATTCTAAAAGCCCCCAGACCCTTCTAGAGCCCCCTAGGACCCATCTAAAAGCCCCCAGACCCTTCTAGAGGCCCCTAGGACCCTTCTAAAAGACCCCAGACAATTCTAGACCCTCCCCGGATCCTTCGAAAAGCCCCCAGACCCTTCTAGAGCCACCCAGGATCATTCTAAAAGCCCCCAGACCATTCTAGAGCCCCCCAGGACCCTTCTAAAGGCCCCCAGACCCTTCTAGACCCTCCCCGGATCATTCTAAAAGCCCCCAGACCCTTGTAGAGCCTCCCAGGACCCTTCTAATAGCCCCCCGACGTTTCTAGACCCTCCCCGGATCATTCTAAAAGACCCCAGACCCTTCTAAAACCTCCCAAGACTATTCTAAAAGAACCCAGACCTTTCTAGACCCTCCCCGGATTATTCTAAAAGCCCCCAGACCATTCTAGAGCCCCCCAAGACCCTTCTAAAAGCCTCCAGACCCTTCTAGATCCCCCCAGAACCCTTCTAAAAGCTCCCAGAGCTATCTAGATGCCCCCAGGACCCTTCTAAAAGCCCCCAGACCCTTCTAGAGCCCCCCAGGACCCTTCTACAAGCCCCCAGACCCTTCTAGAGCCAACCAGGACACTTCTAAAAGCACCCAGACCCTTCTAGAGGCCCCCAGGACCCGTCTAAAAGCCTCTAGACCCTTCTAGATCCTCCCAGTACCCTTCTAAAAGCAACCAGACCCTTCTAGAGAACCCCAGGACCCTTCTAAAAGCCCCCAGACCCTTCTAGACCCTCCCCGGATCCTTCTAAAAGCCCCCAGACCCTTCTAGAGCCACCTAGGATCCTTCAAAAAGCACCCAGACCTTTCTAGACGGTCCCCGGATCATTCTAAAAGCCCCCAGACCCTTCTAGAGACACCCAGGATCATTCTAAAAGCCACCAGACCCTTCTAGAGCCCCCCAGGATCATTCCAAAAGCCCCCAGACCCTTCTAGAGCCCCCTAGGACCCATCTAAAAGCCCCCAGACCCTTCTAGATTCCCCTAGGACACTTCTAAAAGCCCCCAGACCCTTCTAGACCCTCCCCGGATCCTTCGAAAAGACCCCAGACCCTTCTAGAGCCCCCCAGGATCATTCTAAAAGCCCCCAGACCCTTCAAGAGCCCCCCAGGATCATTCTAAAAGCCCCCAGACCCTTCTAGAGCCCCCTAGGACCCATCTAAAAGCCCCCAGACCCTTCTAGAGGCCCCTAGGACCCTTCTAAAAGACCCCAGACCCTTCTAGACCCTCCCCGGATCCTTCGAAAAGCCCCCAGACCCTTCTAGAGACCCCCAGGATCATTCTAAAAGCCCCCAGACCATTCTAGAGCCCCCCAGGACCCTTCTAAAGGCCCCCAGACCCTTCTAGACCCTCCCCGGATCATTCTAAAAGCCCCCAGACCCTTGTAGAGCCTCCCAGGACCCTTCTAATAGCCCCCCGACGTTTCTAGACCCTCCCCGGATCATTCTAAAAGACCCCAGACCCTTCTAAAACCTCCCAAGACTATTCTAAAAGAACCCAGACCTTTCTAGACCCTCCCCGGATTATTCTAAAAGACCCCAGACCATTCTAGAGCCCCCCAAGTCCCTTCTAAAAGCCTCCAGACCCTTCTAGAGCCCCCCAGAACCCTTCTAAAAGCTCCCAGAGCTTTCTAGATGCCCCCAGGACCCTTCTAAAAGCCCCCAGACCCTTCTAGAGCCCCCCAGGACCCTTCTACAAGCCACCAGACCCTTCTAGAGACACCCAGGACCCTTCTAAAAGCACCCAGACCCTTCTAGAGCCCCCCAGGACCCGTCTAAAAGCCTCTAGACCCTTCTAGAGCCTCCCAGTACCCTTCTAAAAGCAACCAGACCCTTCTAGAGAACCCCAGGACCCTTCTAAAAGCCCCCAGACCCTTCTAGACCCTCCCCGGATCCTTCTAAAAGCCCCCAGACCCTTCTAGAGCCACCTAGGATCCTTCAAAAAGCACCCAGACCTTTCTAGACGGTCCCCGGATCATTCTAAAAGCCCCCAGACCCTTCTAGAGACCCCCAGGATCATTCTAAAAGCCCCCAGACCCTTCTAGAGACCCCCAGGATCATTCCAAAAGCCCCCAGACCCTTCTAGAGCCCCCTAGGACCCATCTAAAAGCCCCCAGACCCTTCTAGAGTCCCCTAGGACACTTCTAAAAGCCCCCAGACCCTTCTAGACCCTCCCCGGATCCTTCGAAAAGAACCCAGACCCTTCTAGAGCCCCCCAGGATCATTCTAAAAGCACCCAGACCCTTCTAGAGCCCCCCAGGACCCTTCTAAAAGCCCTTAGACCCTTCTAGAGCCCCCCAGGACCCTTCTAAATGCCCCCAGACCCTTCAAGAGGCACCCAGAACCCTTCTAAAAGCACCCAGACCATTCTAGAGCCTCCCAGGACCATTCTAAAAGCCCCCAGACCCTTCTAGACCCCCCCAGGACCCTTCTAAAAGCCCCCAGACCCTTCTAGAGCCTCCCAGGACCCTTCTGAAAGGCCGCAGACACTTATAGACACTCCCCGGATCCTTCTAAAAGACCCCAGACCCTTCTAGAGCACCCCAGGACCCTTCTAAAAGCCCCCAGACACTTCTAGAGCCCCCCAGGCCTCCTCTTAACGCACCCCGTCCCTTCTAGAGCACCCCAGGACCCTTCTAAAAGTCCCCAGACCTTTCTAGAGCACGCCAGGACCCGTCTAAAAGCCCCTAGACCATTCTAGACCCACCCCGGACCCTTCTAAAGGCCTCCAGACCCTT
This sequence comes from Clamator glandarius, assembly GCA_033459285.1. NCBI lineage: Eukaryota > Metazoa > Chordata > Aves > Cuculiformes > Cuculidae > Clamator > Clamator glandarius. Next base: position 86,134 of record JAUNZM010000681.1, on the reverse strand, counting down.
CTAGAGGTCCCCTGGACCTTTCTGAAAGCACCCAGAACCTTCTAGAGCGCTCCAGGACCCTTCTAAAAGCACCAAGACCCTTCTAGAGCATCCCAGGACCATTCTAAAAGCCCCCAGACCCTTCTAGAGCCTCCCAGGATCCTTCTAAAAGCCCCCAGACTCTTCTAGATCCACCCAGGACCCTTCTAAAAGCCCCCAGACCATTCTAGAGCCACCCAGGACCCTTCTAAAAGCCCCCAGACCCTTCTAGAGCCTCCCAGGACCCTTCTAAAAGCACCCAGACCATTCTAGAGCACCCCAGGACCCTTCTAAAAGCCCCCAGACTCTACTAGAGCCTACCAGGACCTTTCTACAAGCACCCAGACCCTTCTAGAGCCCCCAAGGACCCTTCTAAAAGCCCCCAGACCCTTCTAGAGGCCCCCAGGACCCTTCTAAAAGCAACCAGACCCTTCTAGAGCCCCCCCAGGACCATTCTACAAGCACCCAGACCCTTCTAGAGCCCCCCAGGACCCTTCTACAAGCCCCCAGACCAATCTAGATCCACCCAGGACACTTCTAAAAGCCCCCAGACCCTTCTAGACCCTCCCCGGATCCTTCTAAAAAACCCCAGACCATTCTAGAGCCTCCCGGGACAATTCTAAAGCCCTCAGACCCTTCTAGAGGACACCAGGACCCTTCTAAAAGCCCCCAGAACCTTCTAGAGCACCCCAGGACCCTTCTAAAAGCCCCAAGACCCTTCTAGAGCCAACCAGGACCCTTCTAAAAGCACCCAGACCCTTATAGAGGCTCCCAGGACCCTTCTAAAAAGCCCCAAGAACCTTCTAGAGCATCCCAGGACCCTTCTAAAAGAACCCAGACCCTTCTAGGGCTCCCCAGGACCCTTCTAAAAGCCCCCAGACCCTTCTAGATAAGCCAGGACCCTTCGAAAAGCCTCCAGAACCTTCTAGATCCACCCAGGACCATTCTAAAAGCCCCCAAACCCTTCTAGAGCCTCCCAGGACCCTTCTAAAAGCACCCAGACCCTTCTAGAGAGCCCCAGGACCATTCTAAAGGCCCCCAGACTCTTCTAGACCCTCCCCGGATCATTCTAAAAGCCCCCAGACCCTTCTAGAGACCCCCAGGACCCTTCTAAAGGCCCCCAGACCCTTCTAGACCCTCCCCGGATCATTCTAAAAGCCCCCAGACCCTTCTAGAGCCTCGCAGGACATCTCTAAAAGCCCCCGGACCCTTCTAGAGCCTCGCAGGACCCTTCTAAAAGCCTCCAGACCCTTCTAGAGGCCCCCCGGACCCATCTAAAAGTCCCCAGACCCTTCTAGATCATTCCCCGAACCCCTCTGATATATCCCACACCATTCTAGAGGCCACCAGGATACTTTAAGAAGCCCCCAGACCCTTCTAGAGAACCCCAGGACCCTTCTAAAAGCCCCCAGACCATTCTAGAGCCCCCCAGGGCCCTTCTAAAAGCCCCGAGACCCTTCTAGGAGAGACGGGGGTCCTTAAGAGGGGCCTTGGGGTCCTCTAGAAGGGTCTGGGGGCTTATAGAAGTGTCCTGGCGGGCTCTCGAAGGGTCTGGGTTCTTTGAGAAGGGTCTTTGGGTGGCTCTAGAAGGGTCTGGGGTATTTTGGAAGGGTCCTGGGTGCCTCAAGAAGGGTCTGGGGGCTTTTATAGGGTCCTGGGGGGCTCTAGAAGGGTCTGGGTGCTTTTAGAAGGGTCCTGGGGAGCTCTAGAAGGGTCTGGGGTCTTTTAGAAGGGTCCCGGGAGGCTGTAGAAGGGTCTGGGGGCTTTTAGAATTGTCCTGCGGGTCTCTAGAAGGGTCTGGGTCCTGTTAGAAGGGTCCTTGGGGGCTCTAGAAGGGTCTGAGTATCATTAGAGGGGCCTTGGGGGCATCTAGAAGGGTCTGGGGGATATTAGAAGGGTCCTGGAGAGCTCTAGAAGGGTCTGGGGTATTTTAGAAGGGTTCTGGGTAGCTCTAGAAGGGTCTGGGGGCTTTCAGAAGGGTCCTGGGGGGCTGTAGAAGGGTCTGGAGTCTTTTAGAAGGGTCCTGGGGGGCTCTAGAAGGGTCTGGGGGCTTTTAGATGGGTCCTGCGGGTCTCTAGAAGGGTCTGGGTGCTTTTAGAAGTGTCCTGGGGGGCTCTAGAAGGGTCGGGGGAGTTTTAGGATAGTCCTGGTGGGCTCTAGAAGGGTGTGAGGGCTTTTAGAAGGTTCCTGGGGGCATCTAGAAGGCTCTGGGGGCTTTTAGAAGTGTCCTGTGGGCCTCTAGAATTGTCTGAGGGATTTTAGAAGGGTCCTGGGAGGCTCTAGAAGGGTCTGGGTGCTTTTAGAATGATCCAGGGAGGGTCTAGAAGGGTCTGGGGGCTTTTAGAAGGGTCCTGTGGGGCTCTAGAAGGGTCAGGGTGCTTTTAGAAGGGGCCTAGGGTGCTCTAGAAGGGTCTGGGTGCTTTTAGAAGGGTCCTAAGGGGCTCTAGAAGCGTCTGGGGGATTTTAGAAGGGTCCTGGGTAGCTCTAGAAGGGTCTGGGGGCTTTCAGAAGGGTCCTGGGGGGCTGTAGAAGGGTCTGGAGTCTTTTAGAAGGGTCGTGGGGGGCTCTAGAAGGGTCTGGGGGCATTCAGAAGGGTCCTGGGGGCCTCTAGAAGGGTCTGGAAGCTTTTAGAAGGGCCCTGGGCGGCTCTAGAAGGGTCTGGAGTCTTTTAGAAGGGTCCTGGGAGGATCCAGATGGGTCTGGGTGCTTTTAGAAGGATCCGGAGAGGGTCTAGATTGGTCTGGGTGCATTTAGAAGGGTCCTGGGGGGCTCTACAAATGTCTGGAGGCTTTTAGAAGGGTCCAGGGTGCCTCTAGAAGGGTCTGGGGGCTTTTAGAAGAGTCCTGGGGGCCTCTAGAAGGGTCTGGCGGCTTTTAGAAGAGTCCTGGGGCCTCTAGAAGGATCTGGGGGCTTTTAGAAGGGTCCTTGGGGGCTCTAGAAGGGTCTGGGGACCATTAGAGGGGCCCTAGGGGCCTCTAGAAGGGTCTGAGGGCTTTTAGAAGGGTCCTGGTAGGCTGTAGAAGGGTCTGGGTGCATTTAGAAGGGTCCCGCGGGTCTCTAGAAGGGTCTGGGGGCTTTTAGAATGGTCCTTGGGGGCTCTAGAAGGGTCTGGGGACCACTAGAGGGGACCTGGGTGCCTCTAGAAAGGTCTGGGGTATTTTAGAAGGGTCCTGGGGAGATCTAGAAGGGTCTGGGGGCTTTTAGAAGGGTCCTGGGAGACTCTAGAAGGGTCTGGGGGCATTTAGAAGGTCCTGCGTGTCTCTAGAAGGGTCTGAGGGCTTTTAGAAGGGTCCTGTGGGGCTCTAGAAGGGTCTGAGGGCTTTTAGAAGGGTCCTGGGGGCTCTAGAAGGGTGTGAGAGCTTTTAGAATGGTCCTGGGTGCATCTAGAAATCTCTGGGTGCTTTTAGAAGGGTCCTGGGGGCCTCTAGAAGTGTCTGAGGAGTTGTAGAAGGGTCCGGGGAGGCTCTAGTAGGGTCTGGGTGCTTTTAGAAGGATCCGGTTAGGGTCTAGAAGGGTCTGGGGCTTTTAGAAGGGTCCTGTGGAGCTCTAGAAGGGTCTGGGGTCTTTTAGACGATTCCTGGGGGGCTCTAGAAGGCTCTGGGGCCTTTTAGAAGAGTCCTGGGGAGCTCTAGAAGGGTCTGGGGCTTTCAGAATGATCCTGGGGGTCGCTAGAAGTGTCTGGGTGTATTTGGAAGGGTCTTGGGGAGCTCTAGAAGGGTCTGGGGGCTTTCAGAAGGGTCTTGGGGGCATGTAGATGGGTCTGGAGGCTTTTAGAAGGGTCCTGGAGCGCTCTAGAAGGGTCTGGGGGCATACAGAACGGTCCTGGTGGCCTCTAGAAGGGACTGGATGCTTTTAGAAGGGTCCTGGGGGGCTCTAGATGGGTCTGGGTGCATTTAGAAGGGTCCTGGGGGGATCTAGATGGGTCTGGGGGCTTTTAGAAGGATACGTGGAATTTCTAGAAGGGTCTGGGGGCTTTTAGAAGGGTCCTGGGTTGCTCTAGAAGGGTCTGGAGGCTTTTAGAAGGGTCCTGCGGGTCTCTAGAAGGATCTGGGGGCTTTTAGAAGGGTCCTGGGAGGCTCTAGAATGGTCTGATGGATTTTAGAAGGGTCCTGGGAGGTTCTAGAAGGGTCTGGGTGCTTTTAGAAGGATCCGGGGAGGGTCTAGAATGGTCTGGGTGGGTTTAGAATGGTCCTTGGGGGGTTCTAGAAGGGTCTGGGGGATTTTAGAAGGATCCTGGGGGGCTCTAGAAGGGTCTGAGGGCTTTTAGAATGGTCCTGGGGAGCTCTAGAATGGTCTGGATGCATTTAGAAGGGCCCTGGACTTCTCTAGAAGGGTCTGGGGGCTTTTAGAAGAGTCCTGGGGGGCTCTAGAATGGTCTGGGGTCTTTTAGAAGGGTCCTGGGCGCATCTAGAAGGGTCTGGGGGCTTTCAGAAGGGTCCTGAGAGGCTCTAGAAGTGTCTGAGGGCTTTTAGAATGGTCCTGGGGGGTCTAGAAGGGTCTGGGGGCATTTAGATGTGTCCTGGGGGGCTCTAGAAGGGTCTGGGGGATTTTAGAAGGATCCTGGGGGCCTCTAGATAGGTCTGGGGGCATTTAGAAGGGTCCTGCGGGTCTCTAGAAGGGTCTGGGGGCTTTTAGAAGGGTCCTTGGGGCTCTAGAAGGGTCTGGGGACCATTAGAGGGGCCCTAGGGGCCTCTAGAATGGTCTGGGGGCTATTAGAATGGTCCTTGGGGGCTCTAGAAGGGTCTGGGGACCACTAGAGGGGCCCTGGAGGCCTCTAGAAGAGTCTGGGGTATTTTAGAAGGGTCCTGGGGAGCTCTAGAAGGGTCTGGGGGCTTTTAGAAGGATCCTGGGAAACTCTAGAAGGGTCTGGGGGCATTTAGATGGGTCCTGCGGGTCTCTAGAAGGGTCTGGGAGCTTTTAGAAGGGTCCTGGGGGGCTCTAGAATGGTCTGAGGGATTTTATAAGGGTCCTGGGAGGCTTTAGAAGGGTCTGGGTGCTTTTAGAAGGATCCAGGGAGGGTCTAGAAGGGTCTGGGGACTTTTAGAAGGGTCCTGGGGTCTCTAGAAGGGTCTGGGGGCTATTAGAAGGATCCAGGGATCGTCTACAAGGGTCTGGGGTCTTTTAGAAGGGTCCTGCGGGTCTCTAGAAGGGTCTGGGGGCTTTTAGAAGGGTCCTTGGGGGCTCTAGAAGGGTCTGGGGACAATTAGAGGGGCCCTAGGGGCCTCTAGAAGCGTCTGGGGGATTTTAGAAGGGTTCTGGGGAGCTCTTGAAGGGTCTGGGGGCTTTTAGAATGGTCCTTGGGGGCTCTAGAAGGGTCTGGGGACCACTAGAGGGGCCCTGGGGACCTCTAAAAGTGTCTTGGGTATTTTAGACGGGTCCTGGGGAGCTCTAGAAGGGTCTGGGGGCTTTTAGAAGGGTCCTGGGGGGCTCTAGAAGGGTCTGGGGGCATTTAGAAGTGTCCTGGGGGGCTCTAGAAGGGTCTGGGGGATTTTAGAAGGATCCTGTGGGCCTCTTGAAAGGTCTGGGGGCATTTAGAAGGGTCCTGCGGGTCTCTAGAAGGGTCTGGAGGCTTTTAGAAGGGTCCTTGGGGCTCTAGAAGGGTCTGGGGGACCATTAGAGGGGCCCTAGGGGCCTCTAGATGGGTCTGGGGGCATTTAGAACGGTCCTTGGGGGCTCTAGAAGGGTCTGGGGACCACTAGAGGGGACCTGGAGGCATCTAGAAGGGTCTGGGGTATTTTAGAAGGGTCCTGGGGAGCTCTAGAAGGGTCTGAGGGATTTTAGAAGGGTCCTGGGAAACTCTAGAAGGGTCTGGGTGCATTTAGATGGGTCCTGCGGGTCTCTAAAAGGGTCTGGCAGCTTTTAGAAGGGTCCTGGGTGGCTCTAGAAGGGTCTGGCGGCTTTTAGAAGGGTCCTGGTGGGCTCTAGAAGGGTGTGAGGGCTTTTAGAATGGTCCTGGGGGCATCTAGAAGTCTCTGGGGGCTTTTATAAGGGTCCTGTGGGGCTCTAGAATGGTCTGAGGGATTTTATAAGGGTCCTGGGAGGCTCTAGAAGGGTCTGGGTGCTTTTAGAAGGATCCGGGGAGGGTCTATAAGGGTCTGGGGACTTTTAGAAGGGTCCTGGGGGGCTCTAGAAGGGTCTGGGGGATTTTAGAAGGGTCCTGGGTGGCTCTAGAAGGGTCTGAGGGATTTTAGAAGGGTCCTGGGGAGCTCTAGAATGGTCTGGGGGCTTTTAGAAGGGTCCTTGGGGGCTCTAGAAGGGTCTGGGTACCATTAGAGGGGCCCTAGGGGCCTCTAGAAGGGTCTGGGGGATTTTAGAAGGGTTCTGGGGAGCTCTTGATGGGTCTGGGGGCTTTTAGAATGGTCCTTGGGGGTTCTAGAAGGGTCTGGGGACCACTAGAGGGGCCCTGGGGACCTCTAGAAGGGTCTGGGGTATTTTAGACGGGTCCTGGGGAGCTCTAGAAGGGTCTGGGGGCTTTTTAGAAGGGTCCTGGGAGAATCTAGTAGGGTCTGGGTGCATTTAGAAGGGTCCTGCGGGTCTCTAGAATCGTCTGGGGTCTTTCAGAAGGGTCCTGAGGGGCTCTAGAAGGGTCTGGGGGGCTATTAGAAGGGTTCTTGGGGCCTCTAGAAGGGCCTGGGGTCTTTTAGAAGGGTCCTGGGAGGATCCAGATGGGTCTGGGTACTTTTAGAAGGATCCGGGGAGGTTCTAGAAGGGTCTGGGGGCGTTTAGAAGGGTCCTGGGAGGCTCTACAAATGTCTGGAGGGTTTTAGAATGGTCCTGGGGGCATCTAGAAGCGTCTATGGGCTTTTAGAATGATCCGGGGAGGCTCTAGAAGGGTCTGGGGGCTTTTAGAAGGGTCCTGGGGTGTTCTAGAAGGGTCTGGGGGATTTTAGAAGGGTCATGCGATCCTCTAGAATAGTCTGGATGCCTTTAGAAGGGTCCTGAGGGGCTCTAAAAGGGTCTGGGGGCATTTAGAAGGGTCCGGGGGGGCTCTAGAAGGGTCTGGGGGATTTTAGACGGGTCCTGGGGGGCTCTAGAAGGGTCTGGGTGCTTTTAGAATGGTCCTAGGTGGCTATAGAATGGTCTGGGGGCTTTTAGAAGGGTCCTTGGGGGCTCTAGAAGGGTCTGGGGACCATTAGAGGGGCACTGGGAGCCTCTAGAATGGTCTGGGTGATTTTAGAAGGGTCCTCGGGAGGTCTCGAATTGTCTGGGGGCTTTTAGAAAGGTCCTGGGAGGCTCTAGAAGGGTCTGGGGGCTTTTATAAGAGTCCTGCGTGTCTCTAGAAGGGTCTGGGGGCTTTTAGAAGGGTCCTTGGGGGCTCTAGAAGGGTGTGGGGACCACTAGAGAAGCCCTGGGGGCCTCTAGAGGGGTCTGGGGTATTTTAGAAGGGTCCTGGGGAACTCTAGAAGGGTCTGGGGGCTTTTAGAAGGGTCCTGGGAGACTCTAGAAGGGTCTGGGGGCATTTAGAAGGGTCCTGCGGGTCTCTAGAAGGGTCTGGGGGCTTTTAGAAGGGTCCTGGGGGGCTCTAGAAGGGTCTGGGGCTTTTAGAAGGGTCCTGGGGTGCTCTAGAAGGGTGTGAGTGCTTTTAGAATAGTCCTGGGGGCATCTAGAAGGCTCTGGGGGCTTTTAGAAGTGTCCTGTGGGCCTCTAGAAGTGTCTGAGGGATTTTAGAAGGGTCCTGGGAGGCTCTGGAATGGTCTGGGTGCTTTTAGAAGGATTCGGGGAGGGTCTAGAAGAGTCTGGGGGCATTTAGAAGGGTCCTGTGGGGCTCTAGAAGGGTCTGGGTGCTTTTAGAAGGGTCCTGGGGGGCTCTAGAAGGGTCTGGGTGCATTTAGAAGGGTCCTGGGGAGCTGTAGAAGGGTCTGGGTGCTTTCAGAAGGGTCCTGGGGGCCTCTAGAAGGGTCTGGAGGCTTTTAGAAGAGTTCTGGGGGGCTCTAGAACAGTCTGGGGGCATTCAGAAGGGTCCTGGGGGCCTCTAGAAGGGTCTGGATGCTTTTAGAAGAGTCCTGGGGGGGTCTAGATGGGTCTGGGGACATTTAGAATGGTCCTGGGGGGCTCTAGAAGGGTCTGGGGGAGTTTAGATAGGTCCTGGGGAGCTCTAGAAGGGTCTGGGTGCTTTTAGAAGGGTCCTGGGAGACTCTAGAAGGGTCTGAGTGCTTTTAGAAGGGTTCTTCGGGTCTCTAGAAGGGTCTGGGTTATTTTAGAATGGTCCTGGGGGGCTCTAGAAGGGTGTGAGGTCTTTTAGAAGGGTCCTGGGGGCATCTCGAAGACTCTGATGGCTTTTAGAAGGGTCCTGGTGGCCTCTAGAAGTGTCTGAGGGATTTTAAAAGGGTCCTGGGAGGCTCTAGAAGGGTCTGGTTGCTTTTAGAAGGATTCGGGGAGGGTCTAGAAGGGTCTGGGGGCTTTTAGAAGGGTCCTGTGGGGCTCTAGAAGGGTCTGGGTGCTTTTAGAAGGGTCCTGGGGGCCTCTAGAAGGGTCTGGGGGCTTTTAGAAGGGTCCTGGGGAGCTCTAGAAGGGTCTTGGGGCTTTTAGAAGGGTCCTGAGGGCGCTAGAAGTGTCTGGGTGCTTTTAGAAGGGTCCTGGGTGTCTCTAGAAGGGTCTGGGGGCTTTTAGAAGGGTCCTGGGGGCCTCTAGAAGGGTATGGAGGCTTTTAGAAGAGTTCTGGGGGGCTCTAGAAGGGTCTGGGGGCATTCAGAAGGGTCCTGGGGGCCTCTAGAAGGGTCTGGAGTCTATTAGAAGAGTCCTGGGGGGCTCTAGATGGGTCTGGGGTCATTTAGAAGGGTCCTGGGGGGCTCTAGAAGGGTCTGGGGTCTTTCAGAAGTGTCCTGGGGGGCTCTAGAAGGGTCCGGGGGCTTTTAGAATGGTCCGTGGAGGCTCTAGAAGGGTCTGGGTGCTTTTAGAAGGGTCCTGGGGGGCTCTAGAAGGGTCTGGGGGCTATTAGAAGGATCCGGGGAGGGTCTAGAAGGCTCTGTGGGCATTTAGAAGGGTTATTGGTGGCTCTAGAAGGGTCTGGGGACCATTAGAGGAGCCCTGGGGTCCTCTAGAAGGGTCTGGGGGATTTTAGAAGGGTCCTGAGGAGCTCTAGAACGGTCTGGGGGCTTTTAGAAGGGTCCTGGGGGAATCTAGAAGGGTCTGGGGGCTTTTAGAAGGGTCCTGCGTGTCTCTAGAAGGGTCTGGGGGCTTTTAGAAGGGCCCTGGAGTACTCTAGAAGGCTCTGGGGTCTTTGAGAAGGGTCCTCGGGAGGTCTCGAATTGTCTGGGGGCTTTTAGAAAGGTCCTGGGAGGCTCTAGACGGGTCTGGGGGCTTTTAGAAGAGTCCTGCGTGTCTCTAGAAGGGTCTGGGTGCTTTTAGAAGGGTCCTTGGGGGCTCTAGAAGGGTGTGGGGACCACTAGAGGAGCCCTGGGGGCCTCTAGAGGGGTCTGGGGTATTTTAGGATGCTCCTGGGGAGCTCTAGAAGGGTCTGGGGGCTTTTAGAAGGGTCCTGGGAGACTCTAGAAGGGTCTGGGGGCATTTAGAAGGGTCCTGCGGGTCTCTAGAAGGGTCTGGGGGCTTTTAGAAGGGTCCTGGGGGGCTCTAGAAGGGTCTGGGTGCTTTTAGAAGGGTCCTGGGGTGCTCTAGAAGGGTGTGAGGGCTTTTAGAATGGTCCTGGGGGCATCTAGCAGGCTCTGGGGTCTTTTAGAAGTGTCCTGTGGGCCTCTAGAAGTGTCTGAGGGATTTTAGAAGGGTCCTGGGAGGCTCTGGAATGGTCTGGGTGCTTTTAGAAGGATTCGGGGAGGGTCTAGAAGAGTCTGGGGGCATTTAGAAGGGTCCTGTGGGGCTCTAGAAGGGTCTGGGTGCTTTTAGAAGAGTCCTGGGTGGCGCTAAAAGTGTCTGGGTGCATTTAGAAGGGTCCTGGGGAGCTCTAGAAGGGTCTGGGGGCTTTCAGAAGGGACCTGGGGGCCTCTAGAAGGGTCTGGAGGCTTTTAGAAGAGTTCTGGGGGGCTCTAGAAGGGTCTGGGGACATTTAGAATGGTCCTGGGGGGCTCTAGAAGGGTCTGGGGGAGTTTAGATAGGTCCTGGGGAGCTCTAGAAGGGTCTGGGTGCTTTTAGAAGGGTCCTGGGAGACTCTAGAAGGGTCGGAGTGCTTTTAGAAGGGTCCTTCGGGTCTCTAGAAGGGTCTGGGTTCTTTTAGAATGGTCCTGGGGGGCTCTAGAAGGGTGTGAGGTCTTTTAGAAGGGTCCTGGGGGCATCTCGAAGACTCTGATGGCTTTTAGAAGGGTCCTGGTGGCCTCTAGAAGTGTCTGAGGGATTTTAAAATGGTCCTGGGAGGCTCTAGAAGGGTCTGGTTGCTTTTAGAAGGATTCGGGGAGGGTCTAGAAGGGTCTGGGGGCTTTTAGAAGGGTCCTGTGGGGCTCTAGAAGGGTCTGGGTACTTTTAGAAGGGTCCTGGGGGCCTCTAGAAGGGTCTGGGGGCATTTAGAAGGGTCCTGGGGAGCTCTAGAAGGGTCTTGGGGCTTTTAGAAGGGTCCTGGGAGAATCTAGAAGGGTCTGGGTGCATTTAGAAGGGTCCTGCGGGTCTCTAGAAGCGTCTGGGGGCTTTTAGAAGGGACCTGGGGGTTCTAGAAGGGTCTGGCGGCTTTTAGAAGGGTCCTGGTGGGCTCTAGAAGGGTGTGAGTGCTTTTAGAATGGTCCTGGTTGCATCTAGAAGTCTCTGGGTGCTTTTAGAAGGGTCCTGGGGGCCTCTAGAATTGTCTGCGGCCTTTTGAAGGGTCCGGGGAGGCTCTAGAAGGGTCTGGGTGCTTTTAGAAGGATTCGGGGAGGGTCTAGAAGGGTCTGGGGCTTTTAGAAGGGTCCTGTGGAGCTCTAGAAGGGTCTGGGGTCTTTTAGACGGGTCCTGGGGGGCTCTAGAAGGCTCTGGGGCTTTTTAGAAGAGTCCTGGGGAGCTCTAGAAGGGTCTGGGGCTTTCAGAAGGGTCCTGGGGGTCGCTAGAAGTGTTTGGGTGTATTTGGAAGGGTCCTGGGGAACTCTAGAATGGTCTGGGGGCATTCAGAACGGTCCTGGTGGCCTCTAGAAGGGACTGGATGCTTTTAGAAGAGTCCTGGGGGGCTCTAGATTGGTCTGGGGGCATTTAGAATTGTCCTGGGGGGCTCTAGAAGGGTCTGGGGGCTTTTAGAAGGATACGTGGAATCTCTAGAAGGGTCTGGGGGCTTTTAGAAGGGTCCTGGGGGGCTCTAGAAGGGTCTGGAGGCTTTTAGAAGGGTCCTGGGTGGCTCTAGAAGGGTCTGGGGGCTTTTAGAAGGATCCGGGGAGGGTCTAGAACGGTCTGGGTGGTTTTAGAAGGGTCCTGGGCGGTTCTAGAAGGGTCTGGGGGATTTTAGAAGGGTCCTGGGGGGCTCTAGAAGGGTCTGAGGGATTTTAGAAGGGTCCTGGGGAGCTCTAGAAGGGTCTGGGTGCTTTTATAGGGGCCCTGGGCTTCTCTAGAAGGGTCTGGAGGCTTTTAGAGGAGTTATGGGGGGCTCTAGAAGGGTCTGGGGGCTTTCAGAAGGGTCCTGCGTGCATCTAGAAAAGTCTGGATTCTTTTAGAAGGTCCTGGGGGGCTCTAGAAGGGTCTGGGGGCATTTAGAAGGGTCCTGGGGGTGTCTAGAAGGGTCTGGGGGATTTTAGAAGGATCCTGGGGGCCTCTAGAAAGGTCTGGGAGCATTTAGAAGGGTCCTGGGGTGCTCTAGAATGGTCTGGGGGCTTTCAGAAGGGTCCTGAGGGGCTCTAGAAGGGTCTGGGGGGCTATTAGAAGGGTTCTTGGGGCCTCTAGAAGGGTCTGGGGTCTTTTAGAAGGGTCCTGGGAGGATCCAGATGGGTCTGGGTACTTTTAGAAGGATCCGGGGAGGTTCTAGAAGGGTCTGGGGGCGTTTAGAAGGGTCCTGGGAGGCTCTACAAATGTCTGGAGGGTTTTAGAATGGTCCTGGGGGCATCTAGAAGCGTCTATGGGCTTTTAGAATGATCCGGGGAGGCTCTAGAAGGGTCTGGCGGCTTTTATAAGGGTCCTGGGGTCCTCTAGAAGGGTCTGGGGGCATTTAGAATGATACGGGGAGGATCTAGAAGGGTCTGGGGGCTTTTAGAAGGGTCCTGGGGGCTCTAGAAGGGTCTGGAGTCTTTGAGAATGGTCCTGGGGGGCTCTAGAAGGTTCTGGGGGCTTTTAGAAAGATCCGGGGAGGGTCTAGAAGGGTCTGGGAGGTTTTAGAAGGGTCCTGGGGTTCTCTAGAAGGGTCTGGGTGCTTTTACACGGGCCCTGGGATCTCTAGAAGTGTCTGAGGGCATTTAGAAGAGTCCTGAGGGGATCTAGAATCGTCTGGGGTCTTTTAGAAGGGTCCTGGGGTGTTCTAGAAGGGTCTGGGGTATTTTAGAAGGGTCCTGCGGTCCTCTAGAATAGTCTGGATGCTTTTAGAAGGGTCCTGGGGGGCTCTACAAGGGTCTGGGGGCATTTAGAAGGGTCCTAGGGGGCTCTAGAAGGGTCTGGGGGATTTTAGAAGGGTCCTGGGAGCCTCTAGAAGGGTCTGGGTGCTTTTAGAATGGTCCTAGGTGGCTATAGAAGGGTCTGGGGGCTTTTAGAATGGTCCTTGGGGGCTCTAGAAGGGTCTGGGGACCATTAGAGGGGCACTGGGAGCCTCTAGAATGGTCTGGGTGATTTTAGAAGGGTCCTCGGGAGGTCTAGAATTGTCTGGGGGCTTTTAGAAAGGTCCTGGGAGGCTCTAGAAGGGTCTGGGGGCTTTTATAAGAGTCCTGCGTGTCTCTAGAAGGGTCTGGGGGCTTTTAGAAGGGTCCTTGGGGGCTCTAGAAGGGTGTGGGGACCACTAGAGGAGCCCTGGGTGCCTCTAGAGGGGTCTGGGGTATTTTAGAAGGGTCCTGGGGAGCTCTAGAAGGGTCTGGGAGCTTTTAGAAGGGTCCTGGGAGACTCTAGAAGGGTCTGGGGGCATTTAGAAGGGTCCTGCGGGTCTCTAGAAGGGTCTGGGGGCTTTTAGAAGGGTCCTGGGGGGCTCTAGGAGGGTCTGGGGGCTTTTAGAAGGGTCCTGGGGTGCTCTAGAAGGGTGTGAGTGCTTTTAGAATGGTCCTGGGGGCATCTAGAAGGCTCTGGGGGCTTTTAGAAGTGTCCTGGGGGCCTCTAGAAGTGTCTGAGGGATTTTAGAAGGGTCCTGGGAGGCTCTGGAATGGTCTGGGTGCTTTTAGAAGGATTCGGGGAGGGTCTAGAAGAGTCTGGGGGCATTTAGAAGGGTCCTGTGGGGCTCTAGAAGGGTCTGGGTGCTTTTAGAAGGGTCCTGGGGGGCTCTAGAAGGGTCTGGGTGCTTTTAGAAGGGTCCTGGGGAGCTCTAGAAGGGTCTGGGGTCTTTTAGAAGGGTCCTGGGTGGCGCTAAAAGTGTCTGGGTGCATTTAGAAGGGTCCTGGGGAGCTCTAGAAGGGTCTGGGGGCTTTCAGAAGGGTCCTGGGGGCCTCTAGAAGGGTCTGGAGGCTTTTAGAAGAGTTCTGGGAGGCTCTAGAAGGGTCTGGGGGCATTCAGAAGGGTCCTGGGGACCTCTAGAAGGGTCTGGATGCTTTTAGAAGAGTCCTGGGGGGCTCTAGATGGGTCTGGGGACATTTAGAATGGTCCTGGGGGGCTCTAGAAGGGTCTGGGGTAGTTTAGATAGGTCCTGGGGAGCTCTAGAAGGGTCTGGGTGCTTTTAGAAGGGTCCTGGGAGACTCTAGAAGGGTCTGAGTGCTTTTAGAAGGGTCCTTCGGGTCTCTAGAAGGGTCTGGGTTCTTTTAGAATGATCCTGGGGGGCTCTAGAAGGGTGTGAGGGATTTTAAAAGGGTCCTGGGAGGCTCTAGAAGGGTCTGGTTGCTTTTAGAAAGATTCGGGGAGGGTCTAGAAGGGTTCTGGGTGCTTTTAGAAGGGTCCTGGGGGCATCTAGAAGGGTCTGGAGGCTTTTAGAAGAGTTCTGGGGGGCTCTAGAAAGGTCTGGGGGCATTCAGAAGGGTCCTGGGGGTCTCTAGAAGGGTCTGGGGGATTTTAGAAGGATCCTGGGGGCCTCTAGAAAGGTCTGGGAGCATTTAGAAGGGTCCTGGGGTGCTCTAGAATGGTCTGGGTGCTTTCAGAAGGGTCCTGAGGGGCTCTAGAAGGGTCTGGGGGGCTATTAGAAGGGTTCTTGTGGCCTCTAGAAGGGTCTGGGGTCTTTTAGAAGGGTCCTGGGAGGATCCAGATGGGTCTGGGTACTTTTAGAAGGAACCGGGGAGGTTCTAGAAGTGTCTGAGGGATTTTAGAAGGGTCCTGGGAGGCTCTGGAATGGTCTGGGTGCTTTTAGAAGGATTCGGGGAGGGTCTAGAAGAGTCTGGGGGCATTTAGAAGGGTCCTGTGGGGCTCTAGAAGGGTCTGGGTGCTTTTAGAAGGGTCCTGGGGGGCTCTAGAAGGGTCTGGGTGCTTTTAGAAGGGTCCTGGGGAGCTCTAGAAGGGTCTGGGGTCTTTTAGAAGGGTCCTGGGTGGCGCTAAAAGTGTCTGGGTGCATTTAGAAGGGTCCTGGGGAGCTGTAGAAGGGTCTGGTGGCTTTCAGAAGGGTTCTGGGGGCCTCTAGAAGGGTCTGGAGGCTTTTAGAAGAGTTCTGGGGGGCTCTAGAAGGGTCTGGGGGCATTCAGAAGGGTCCTGGGGGCCTCTAGAAGGGTCTGGAGGCTTTTAGAAGAGTCCTGGGGGGCTCTAGATGGGTCTGGGGACATTTAGAATGGTCCTGGGGAGCTCTAGAAGGGTCTGGGTGCTTTTAGAAGGGTCCTGGGAGACTCTAGAAGGGTCTGAGTGCTTTTAGAAGGGTCCTTCGGGTCTCTAGAAGGGTCTGGGTTCTTTTAGAATGGTCCTGGGGGGCTCTAGAAGGGTGTGAGGTATTTTAAAAGGGTCCTGGGAGGCTCTAGAAGGGTCTGGTTGCTTTTAGAAAGATTCGAGGAGGGTCTAGAAGTGTCTGGGTGCTTTTAGAAGGGTCCTGGGGGCATCTAGAAGGGTCTGGAGGCTTTTAGAAGAGTTCTGGGGGGCTCTAGAAGGGTCTGGGGGCATTCAGAAGGGTCCTGGGGGCCTCTAGAAGGGTCTGGAGTCTATTAGAAGAGTCCTGGGGGGCTCTAGATGGGTCTGGGGTCATTTAGAAGGGTCCTGGGGGGCTCTAGAAGGGTCTGGGGGCTTTCAGAAGTGTCCTGGGGGGCTCTAGAAGGGTCTGGGGGCTTTTAGAAGGGTCCTGGGTCATCTAGAATGGTCTGGGGGCTTTTAGAAAGGTCCTGGGAGGATCCAGATGGGTCTGGGTGGTTTTAGAAGGATCCGGTGATGGTCTAGAAGGGTCTGGGTGCTTTTAGAAGGGTCCTGGGGGGCTCTACAAATGTCTGGAGGATTTTAGAAGGATCCGGGGAGGCTCTAGAAGTGTCTGGCGGCTTTTAGAAGGGTCCTTGGGAGCTCTAGAAGGGTCTGGGTGCTTTCAGAAGGGTCCTGGGGGCCTCTAGAAGGGTCTGGGTGCTTTCAGAAAGGTCCTGGGTGGCTCTAGAAGGGTCTGGGGGCTTTTAGAAGGGTCCTGTGGGGCTGTAGAAGGGTCTGGGGGCTTTTAGATTGGTCCTGGGGGGCTCTAGAAGGGTCCGGGGGCTTTTAGAATGGTCCTGGGGGCCTCTAGAAGGGTCTGGGTGCATTTAGAAGGGTCCTGCGGGTCTCTAGAAGGGTCTGGGTGGTTTTAGAAGGATCCGGTGATGGTCTAGAAGGGTCTGGGGGATATTAGAAGGATCCTGGGGGCCTCTAGAAAGGTCTGGGAGCATTTAGAAGGGTCCTGGGGTGCTCTAGAATGGTCTGGGTGCTTTCAGAAGGGTCCTGAGGGGCTCTAGAAGGGTCTGGGGGGCTATTAGAAGGGTTCTTGGGGCCTCTAGAAGGGTCTGGGGTCTTTTAGAAGGGTCCTGGGAGGATCCAGATGGGTCTGGGTACTTTTAGAAGGAACCGGGGAGGTTCTAGAAGTGTCTGGGGGCGTTTAGAAGGGTCCTGGGAGGCTCTACAAATGTCTGGAGGGTTTTAGAATGGTCCTGGGGGCATCTAGAAGCGTCTATGGGCTTTTAGAATGATCCGGGGAGGCTCTAGAAGGGTCTGGCGGCTTTTATAAGGGTCCTGGGGTCCTCTAGAAGGGTCTGGGGGCATTTAGAATGATACGGGGAGGATCTAGAAGGGTCTGGGTGCTTTTAGAAGGGTCCTGGGGGCTCTAGAAGGGTCTGGAGTCTTTGAGAATGGTCCTGGGGGGCTCTAGAAGGGTCTGGGGGCTTTTAGAAAGATCCGGGGAGGGTCTAGAAGGGTCTGGGAGGTTTTAGAAGGGTCCTGGGGTTCTCTAGAAGGGTCTGGGTGCTTTTACACGGGCCCTGGGCTCTCTAGAAGTGTCTGAGGGCATTTAGAAGAGTCCTGAGGGGATCTAGAATCGTCTGGGGTCTTTTAGAAGGGTCCTGGGGTGTTCTAGAAGGGTCTGGGGGATTTTAGAAGGGTCCTGCGGTCCTCTAGAATAGTCTGGATCCTTTTAGAAGGGTCCTGGGGGGCTCTACAAGGGTCTGGGGGCATTTAGAAGGGTCCTAGGGGGCTCTAGAAGGGTCTGGGGGATTTTAGAAGGGTCCTGGGAGCCTCTAGAAGGGTCTGGGTGCTTTTAGAATGGTCCTAGGTGGCTATAGAAGGGTCTGGGGGCTTTTAGAAGGGTCCTGGGGGGCTCTAGAAGGGTCTGGGTGCTTTTAGAAGGGTCCTGGGGAGCTCTAGAAGGGTCTGGGGTCTTTTAGAAGGGTCCTGGGTGGCGCTAAAAGTGTCTGGGTGCATTTAGAAGGGTCCTGGGGAGCTGTAGAAGGGTCTGGTGGCTTTCAGAAGGGTTCTGGGGGCCTCTAGAAGGGTCTGGAGGCTTTTAGAAGAGTTCTGGGGGGCTCTAGAAGGGTCTGGGGGCATTCAGAAGGGTCCTGGGGGCCTCTAGAAGGGTCTGGAGGCTTTTAGAAGAGTCCTGGGGGGCTCTAGATGGGTCTGGGGACATTTAGAATGGTCCTGGGGAGCTCTAGAAGGGTCTGGGTGCTTTTAGAAGGGTCCTGGGAGACTCTAGAAGGGTCTGAGTGCTTTTAGAAGGGTCCTTCGGGTCTCTAGAAGGGTCTGGGTTCTTTTAGAATGGTCCTGGGGGGCTCTAGAAGGGTGTGAGGTATTTTAAAAGGGTCCTGGGAGGCTCTAGAAGGGTCTGGTTGCTTTTAGAAAGATTCGAGGAGGGTCTAGAAGTGTCTGGGTGCTTTTAGAAGGGTCCTGGGGGCATCTAGAAGGGTCTGGAGGCTTTTAGAAGAGTTCTGGGGGGCTCTAGAAGGGTCTGGGGGCATTCAGAAGGGTCCTGGGGGCCTCTAGAAGGGTCTGGAGTCTATTAGAAGAGTCCTGGGGGGCTCTAGATGGGTCTGGGGTCATTTAGAAGGGTCCTGGGGGGCTCTAGAAGGGTCTGGGGGCTTTCAGAAGTGTCCTGGGGGGCTCTAGAAGGGTCTGGGGGCTTTTAGAAGGGTCCTGGGTCATCTAGAATGGTCTGGGGGCTTTTAGAAAGGTCCTGGGAGGATCCAGATGGGTCTGGGTGGTTTTAGAAGGATCCGGTGATGGTCTAGAAGGGTCTGGGTGCTTTTAGAAGGGTCCTGGGGGGCTCTACAAATGTCTGGAGGATTTTAGAAGGATCCGGGGAGGCTCTAGAAGTGTCTGGCGGCTTTTAGAAGGGTCCTTGGGAGCTCTAGAAGGGTCTGGGTGCTTTCAGAAGGGTCCTGGGGGCCTCTAGAAGGGTCTGGGTGCTTTCAGAAAGGTCCTGGGTGGCTCTAGAAGGGTCTGGGGGCTTTTAGAAGGGTCCTGTGGGGCTGTAGAAGGGTCTGGGGGCTTTTAGATTGGTCCTGGGGGGCTCTAGAAGGGTCCGGGGGCTTTTAGAATGGTCCTGGGGGCCTCTAGAAGGGTCTGGGTGCATTTAGAAGGGTCCTGCGGGTCTCTAGAAGGGTCTGGGTGGTTTTAGAAGGATCCGGTGATGGTCTAGAAGGGTCTGGGGGATATTAGAAGGATCCTGGGGGCCTCTAGAAAGGTCTGGGAGCATTTAGAAGGGTCCTGGGGTGCTCTAGAATGGTCTGGGGGCTTTCAGAAGGGTCCTGAGGGGCTCTAGAAGGGTCTGGGGGGCTATTAGAAGGGTTCTTGGGGCCTCTAGAAGGGTCTGGGGTCTTTTAGAAGGGTCCTGGGAGGATCCAGATGGGTCTGGGTACTTTTAGAAGGAACCGGGGAGGTTCTAGAAGTGTCTGGGGGCGTTTAGAAGGGTCCTGGGAGGCTCTACAAATGTCTGGAGGGTTTTAGAATGGTCCTGGGGGCATCTAGAAGCGTCTATGGGCTTTTAGAATGATCCGGGGAGGCTCTAGAAGGGTCTGGCGGCTTTTATAAGGGTCCTGGGGTCCTCTAGAAGGGTCTGGGGGCATTTAGAATGATACGGGGAGGATCTAGAAGGGTCTGGGTGCTTTTAGAAGGGTCCTGGGGGCTCTAGAAGGGTCTGGAGGCTTTCAGAAGGGACCTGGGGGCCTCTAGAAGTGTCTGGAGGCTTTTAGAAGAGTTCTGGGGGGCTCTAGAAGGGTCTGGGGACATTTAGAATGGTCCTGGGGGGCTCTAGAAGGGTCTGGGGGAGTTTAGATAGGTCCTGGGGAGCTCTAGAAGGGTCTGGGTGCTTTTAGAAGGGTCCTGGGAGACTCTAGAAGGGTCGGAGTGCTTTTAGAAGGGTCCTTCGGGTCTCTAGAAGGGTCTGGGTTCTTTTAGAATGGTCCTGGGGGGCTCTAGAAGGGTGTGAGGTCTTTTAGAAGGGTCCTGGGGGCATCTCGAAGACTCTGATGGCTTTTAGAAGGGTCCTGGTGGCCTCTAGAAGTGTCTGAGGGATTTTAAAATGGTCCTGGGAGGCTCTAGAAGGGTCTGGTTGCTTTTAGAAGGATTCGGGGAGGGTCTAGAAGGGTCTGGGGGCTTTTAGAAGGGTCCTGTGGGGCTCTAGAAGGGTCTGGGTACTTTTAGAAGGGTCCTGGGGGCCTCTAGAAGGGTCTGGGGGCATTTAGAAGGGTCCTGGGGAGCTCTAGAAGGGTCTTGGGGCTTTTAGAAGGGTCCTGGGAGAATCTAGAAGGGTCTGGGTGCATTTAGAAGGGTCCTGCGGGTCTCTAGAAGCGTCTGGAGGCTTTTAGAAGAGTTCTGGGGGGCTCTAGAAGGGTCTGGCGGCTTTTAGAAGGGTCCTGGTGGGCTCTAGAAGGGTGTGAGTGCTTTTAGAATGGTCCTGGTTGCATCTAGAAGTCTCTGGGTGCTTTTAGAAGGGTCCTGGGGGCCTCTAGAATTGTCTGCGGCCTTTTGAAGGGTCCGGGGAGGCTCTAGAAGGGTCTGGGTGCTTTTAGAAGGATTCGGGGAGGGTCTAGAAGGGTCTGGGGCTTTTAGAAGGGTCCTGTGGAGCTCTAGAAGGGTCTGGGGTCTTTTAGACGGGTCCTGGGGGGCTCTAGAAGGCTCTGGGGCTTTTTAGAAGAGTCCTGGGGAGCTCTAGAAGGGTCTGGGGCTTTCAGAAGGGTCCTGGGGGTCGCTAGAAGTGTTTGGGTGTATTTGGAAGGGTCCTGGGGAACTCTAGAATGGTCTGGGGGCATTCAGAACGGTCCTGGTGGCCTCTAGAAGGGACTGGATGCTTTTAGAAGAGTCCTGGGGGGCTCTAGATTGGTCTGGGGGCATTTAGAAGGGTCCTGGGGGGCTCTAGAAGGGTCTGGGGGCTTTTAGAAGGATACGTGGAATCTCTAGAAGGGTCTGGGGGCTTTTAGAAGGGTCCTGGGGGGCTCTAGAAGGGTCTGGAGGCTTTTAGAAGGGTCCTGGGTGGCTCTAGAAGGGTCTGGGGGCTTTTAGAAGGATCCGGGGAGGGTCTAGAACGGTCTGGGTGGTTTTAGAAGGGTCCTGGGCGGTTCTAGAAGGGTCTGGGGGATTTTAGAAGGGTCCTGGGGGGCTCTAGAAGGGTCTGAGGGATTTTAGAAGGGTCCTGGGGAGCTCTAGAAGGGTCTGGGTGCTTTTATAGGGGCCCTGGGCTTCTCTAGAAGGGTCTGGAGGCTTTTAGAGGAGTTATGGGGGGCTCTAGAAGGGTCTGGGGGCTTTCAGAAGGGTCCTGCGTGCATCTAGAAAAGTCTGGATTCTTTTAGAAGGTCCTGGGGGGCTCTAGAAGGGTCTGGGGGCATTTAGAAGGGTCCTGGGGGTGTCTAGAAGGGTCTGGGGGATTTTAGAAGGATCCTGGGGGCCTCTAGAAAGGTCTGGGAGCATTTAGAAGGGTCCTGGGGTGCTCTAGAATGGTCTGGGGGCTTTCAGAAGGGTCCTGAGGGGCTCTAGAAGGGTCTGGGGGGCTATTAGAAGGGTTCTTGGGGCCTCTAGAAGGGTCTGGGGTCTTTTAGAAGGGTCCTGGGAGGATCCAGATGGGTCTGGGTACTTTTAGAAGGATCCGGGGAGGTTCTAGAAGGGTCTGGGGGCGTTTAGAAGGGTCCTGGGAGGCTCTACAAATGTCTGGAGGGTTTTAGAATGGTCCTGGGGGCATCTAGAAGCGTCTATGGGCTTTTAGAATGATCCGGGGAGGCTCTAGAAGGGTCTGGCGGCTTTTATAAGGGTCCTGGGGTCCTCTAGAAGGGTCTGGGGGCATTTAGAATGATACGGGGAGGATCTAGAAGGGTCTGGGGGCTTTTAGAAGGGTCCTGGGGGCTCTAGAAGGGTCTGGAGTCTTTGAGAATGGTCCTGGGGGGCTCTAGAAGGTTCTGGGGGCTTTTAGAAAGATCCGGGGAGGGTCTAGAAGGGTCTGGGAGGTTTTAGAAGGGTCCTGGGGTTCTCTAGAAGGGTCTGGGTGCTTTTACACGGGCCCTGGGATCTCTAGAAGTGTCTGAGGGCATTTAGAAGAGTCCTGAGGGGATCTAGAATCGTCTGGGGTCTTTTAGAAGGGTCCTGGGGTGTTCTAGAAGGGTCTGGGGGATTTTAGAAGGGTCCTGCGGTCCTCTAGAATAGTCTGGATGCTTTTAGAAGGGTCCTGGGGGGCTCTACAAGGGTCTGGGGGCATTTAGAAGGGTCCTAGGGGGCTCTAGAAGGGTCTGGGGGATTTTAGAAGGGTCCTGGGAGCCTCTAGAAGGGTCTGGGTGCTTTTAGAATGGTCCTAGGTGGCTATAGAAGGGTCTGGGGGCTTTTAGAATGGTCCTTGGGGGCTCTAGAAGGGTCTGGGGACCATTAGAGGGGCACTGGGAGCCTCTAGAATGGTCTGGGTGATTTTAGAAGGGTCCTCGGGAGGTCTAGAATTGTCTGGGGGCTTTTAGAAAGGTCCTGGGAGGCTCTAGAAGGGTCTGGGGGCTTTTATAAGAGTCCTGCGTGTCTCTAGAAGGGTCTGGGGGCTTTTAGAAGGGTCCTTGGGGGCTCTAGAAGGGTGTGGGGACCACTAGAGGAGCCCTGGGTGCCTCTAGAGGGGTCTGGGGTATTTTAGAAGGGTCCTGGGGAGCTCTAGAAGGGTCTGGGAGCTTTTAGAAGGGTCCTGGGAGACTCTAGAAGGGTCTGGGGGCATTTAGAAGGGTCCTGCGGGTCTCTAGAAGGGTCTGGGGGCTTTTAGAAGGGTCCTGGGGGGCTCTAGGAGGGTCTGGGGGCTTTTAGAAGGGTCCTGGGGTGCTCTAGAAGGGTGTGAGTGCTTTTAGAATGGTCCTGGGGGCATCTAAAAGGCTCTGGGGGCTTTTAGAAGTGTCCTGTGGGCCTCTAGAAGTGTCTGAGGGATTTTAGAAGGGTCCTGGGAGGCTCTGGAATGGTCTGGGTGCTTTTAGAAGGATTCGGGGAGGGTCTAGAAGAGTCTGGGGGCATTTAGAAGGGTCCTGTGGGGCTCTAGAAGGGTCTGGGTGCTTTTAGAAGGGTCCTGGGGGGCTCTAGAAGGGTCTGGGTGCTTTTAGAAGGGTCCTGGGGAGCTCTAGAAGGGTCTGGGGTCTTTTAGAAGGGTCCTGGGTGGCGCTAAAAGTGTCTGGGTGCATTTAGAAGGGTCCTGGGGAGCTCTAGAAGGGTCTGGGGGCTTTCAGAAGGGTCCTGGGGGCCTCTAGAAGGGTCTGGAGGCTTTTAGAAGAGTTCTGGGGGGCTCTAGAAGGGTCTGGGGGCATTCAGAAGGGTCCTGGGGACCTCTAGAAGGGTCTGGATGGTTTTAGAAGAGTCCTGGGGGGCTCTAGATGGGTCTGGGGACATTTAGAATGGTCCTGGGGGGCTCTAGAAGGGTCTGGGGTAGTTTAGATAGGTCCTGGGGAGCTCTAGAAGGGTCTGGGTGCTTTTAGAAGGGTCCTGGGAGACTCTAGAAGGGTCTGAGTGCTTTTAGAAGGGTCCTTCGGGTCTCTAGAAGGGTCTGGGTTCTTTTAGAATGATCCTGGGGGGCTCTAGAAGGGTGTGAGGGATTTTAAAAGGGTCCTGGGAGGCTCTAGAAGGGTCTGGTTGCTTTTAGAAAGATTCGGGGAGGGTCTAGAAGGGTTCTGGGTGCTTTTAGAAGGGTCCTGGGGGCATCTAGAAGGGTCTGGAGGCTTTTAGAAGAGTTCTGGGGGGCTCTAGAAAGGTCTGGGGGCATTCAGAAGGGTCCTGGGGGTCTCTAGAAGGGTCTGGGGGATTTTAGAAGGATCCTGGGGGCCTCTAGAAAGGTCTGGGAGCATTTAGAAGGGTCCTGGGGTGCTCTAGAATGGTCTGGGTGCTTTCAGAAGGGTCCTGAGGGGCTCTAGAAGGGTCTGGGGGGCTATTAGAAGGGTTCTTGTGGCCTCTAGAAGGGTCTGGGGTCTTTTAGAAGGGTCCTGGGAGGATCCAGATGGGTCTGGGTACTTTTAGAAGGAACCGGGGAGGTTCTAGAAGTGTCTGAGGGATTTTAGAAGGGTCCTGGGAGGCTCTGGAATGGTCTGGGTGCTTTTAGAAGGATTCGGGGAGGGTCTAGAAGAGTCTGGGGGCATTTAGAAGGGTCCTGTGGGGCTCTAGAAGGGTCTGGGTGCTTTTAGAAGGGTCCTGGGGGGCTCTAGAAGGGTCTGGGTGCTTTTAGAAGGGTCCTGGGGAGCTCTAGAAGGGTCTGGGGTCTTTTAGAAGGGTCCTGGGTGGCGCTAAAAGTGTCTGGGTGCATTTAGAAGGGTCCTGGGGAGCTGTAGAAGGGTCTGGTGGCTTTCAGAAGGGTTCTGGGGGCCTCTAGAAGGGTCTGGAGGCTTTTAGAAGAGTTCTGGGGGGCTCTAGAAGGGTCTGGGGGCATTCAGAAGGGTCCTGGGGGCCTCTAGAAGGGTCTGGAGGCTTTTAGAAGAGTCCTGGGGGGCTCTAGATGGGTCTGGGGACATTTAGAATGGTCCTGGGGAGCTCTAGAAGGGTCTGGGTGCTTTTAGAAGGGTCCTGGGAGACTCTAGAAGGGTCTGAGTGCTTTTAGAAGGGTCCTTCGGGTCTCTAGAAGGGTCTGGGTTCTTTTAGAATGGTCCTGGGGGGCTCTAGAAGGGTGTGAGGTATTTTAAAAGGGTCCTGGGAGGCTCTAGAAGGGTCTGGTTGCTTTTAGAAAGATTCGAGGAGGGTCTAGAAGTGTCTGGGTGCTTTTAGAAGGGTCCTGGGGGCATCTAGAAGGGTCTGGAGGCTTTTAGAAGAGTTCTGGGGGGCTCTAGAAGGGTCTGGGGGCATTCAGAAGGGTCCTGGGGGCCTCTAGAAGGGTCTGGAGTCTATTAGAAGAGTCCTGGGGGGCTCTAGATGGGTCTGGGGTCATTTAGAAGGGTCCTGGGGGGCTCTAGAAGGGTCTGGGGGCTTTCAGAAGTGTCCTGGGGGGCTCTAGAAGGGTCTGGGGGCTTTTAGAAGGGTCCTGGGTCATCTAGAATGGTCTGGGGGCTTTTAGAAAGGTCCTGGGAGGATCCAGATGGGTCTGGGTGGTTTTAGAAGGATCCGGTGATGGTCTAGAAGGGTCTGGGTGCTTTTAGAAGGGTCCTGGGGGGCTCTACAAATGTCTGGAGGATTTTAGAAGGATCCGGGGAGGCTCTAGAAGTGTCTGGCGGCTTTTAGAAGGGTCCTTGGGAGCTCTAGAAGGGTCTGGGTGCTTTCAGAAGGGTCCTGGGGGCCTCTAGAAGGGTCTGGGTGCTTTCAGAAAGGTCCTGGGTGGCTCTAGAAGGGTCTGGGGGCTTTTAGAAGGGTCCTGTGGGGCTGTAGAAGGGTCTGGGGGCTTTTAGATTGGTCCTGGGGGGCTCTAGAAGGGTCCGGGGGCTTTTAGAATGGTCCTGGGGGCCTCTAGAAGGGTCTGGGTGCATTTAGAAGGGTCCTGCGGGTCTCTAGAAGGGTCTGGGTGGTTTTAGAAGGATCCGGTGATGGTCTAGAAGGGTCTGGGGGATATTAGAAGGATCCTGGGGGCCTCTAGAAAGGTCTGGGAGCATTTAGAAGGGTCCTGGGGTGCTCTAGAATGGTCTGGGTGCTTTCAGAAGGGTCCTGAGGGGCTCTAGAAGGGTCTGGGGGGCTATTAGAAGGGTTCTTGGGGCCTCTAGAAGGGTCTGGGGTCTTTTAGAAGGGTCCTGGGAGGATCCAGATGGGTCTGGGTACTTTTAGAAGGAACCGGGGAGGTTCTAGAAGTGTCTGGGGGCGTTTAGAAGGGTCCTGGGAGGCTCTACAAATGTCTGGAGGGTTTTAGAATGGTCCTGGGGGCATCTAGAAGCGTCTATGGGCTTTTAGAATGATCCGGGGAGGCTCTAGAAGGGTCTGGCGGCTTTTATAAGGGTCCTGGGGTCCTCTAGAAGGGTCTGGGGGCATTTAGAATGATACGGGGAGGATCTAGAAGGGTCTGGGTGCTTTTAGAAGGGTCCTGGGGGCTCTAGAAGGGTCTGGAGTCTTTGAGAATGGTCCTGGGGGGCTCTAGAAGGGTCTGGGGGCTTTTAGAAAGATCCGGGGAGGGTCTAGAAGGGTCTGGGAGGTTTTAGAAGGGTCCTGGGGTTCTCTAGAAGGGTCTGGGTGCTTTTACACGGGCCCTGGGCTCTCTAGAAGTGTCTGAGGGCATTTAGAAGAGTCCTGAGGGGATCTAGAATCGTCTGGGGTCTTTTAGAAGGGTCCTGGGGTGTTCTAGAAGGGTCTGGGGGATTTTAGAAGGGTCCTGCGGTCCTCTAGAATAGTCTGGATCCTTTTAGAAGGGTCCTGGGGGGCTCTACAAGGGTCTGGGGGCATTTAGAAGGGTCCTAGGGGGCTCTAGAAGGGTCTGGGGGATTTTAGAAGGGTCCTGGGAGCCTCTAGAAGGGTCTGGGTGCTTTTAGAATGGTCCTAGGTGGCTATAGAAGGGTCTGGGGGCTTTTAGAAGGGTCCTGGGGGGCTCTAGAAGGGTCTGGGTGCTTTTAGAAGGGTCCTGGGGAGCTCTAGAAGGGTCTGGGGTCTTTTAGAAGGGTCCTGGGTGGCGCTAAAAGTGTCTGGGGGCATTTAGAAGGGTCCTGGGGAGCTGTAGAAGGGTCTGGTGGCTTTCAGAAGGGTTCTGGGGGCCTCTAGAAGGGTCTGGAGGCTTTTAGAAGAGTTCTGGGGGGCTCTAGAAGGGTCTGGGGGCATTCAGAAGGGTCCTGGGGGCCTCTAGAAGGGTCTGGAGGCTTTTAGAAGAGTCCTGGGGGGCTCTAGATGGGTCTGGGGACATTTAGAATGGTCCTGGGGAGCTCTAGAAGGGTCTGGGTGCTTTTAGAAGGGTCCTGGGAGACTCTAGAAGGGTCTGAGTGCTTTTAGAAGGGTCCTTCGGGTCTCTAGAAGGGTCTGGGTTCTTTTAGAATGGTCCTGGGGGGCTCTAGAAGGGTGTGAGGGATTTTAAAAGGGTCCTGGGAGGCTCTAGAAGGGTCTGGTTGCTTTTAGAA
Organism: Clamator glandarius; assembly: GCA_033459285.1. Taxonomy (NCBI): domain Eukaryota; kingdom Metazoa; phylum Chordata; class Aves; order Cuculiformes; family Cuculidae; genus Clamator; species Clamator glandarius. Next base: position 60,296 of record JAUNZM010000681.1, on the reverse strand, counting down.
AGATTCGAGGAGGGTCTAGAAGTGTCTGGGTGCTTTTAGAAGGGTCCTGGGGGCATCTAGAAGGGTCTGGAGGCTTTTAGAAGAGTTCTGGGGGGCTCTAGAAGGGTCTGGGGGCATTCAGAAGGGTCCTGGGGGCCTCTAGAAGGGTCTGGAGTCTATTAGAAGAGTCCTGGGGGGCTCTAGATGGGTCTGGGGTCATTTAGAAGGGTCCTGGGGGGCTCTAGAAGGGTCTGGGGGCTTTCAGAAGTGTCCTGGGGGGCTCTAGAAGGGTCTGGGGGCTTTTAGAAGGGTCCTGGGTCATCTAGAATGGTCTGGGGGCTTTTAGAAAGGTCCTGGGAGGATCCAGATGGGTCTGGGTGGTTTTAGAAGGATCCGGTGATGGTCTAGAAGGGTCTGGGTGCTTTTAGAAGGGTCCTGGGGGGCTCTACAAATGTCTGGAGGATTTTAGAAGGATCCGGGGAGGCTCTAGAAGTGTCTGGCGGCTTTTAGAAGGGTCCTTGGGAGCTCTAGAAGGGTCTGGGTGCTTTCAGAAGGGTCCTGGGGGCCTCTAGAAGGGTCTGGGTGCTTTCAGAAAGGTCCTGGGTGGCTCTAGAAGGGTCTGGGGGCTTTTAGAAGGGTCCTGTGGGGCTGTAGAAGGGTCTGGGGGCTTTTAGATTGGTCCTGGGGGGCTCTAGAAGGGTCCGGGGGCTTTTAGAATGGTCCTGGGGGCCTCTAGAAGGGTCTGGGTGCATTTAGAAGGGTCCTGCGGGTCTCTAGAAGGGTCTGGGTGGTTTTAGAAGGATCCGGTGATGGTCTAGAAGGGTCTGGGGGATATTAGAAGGATCCTGGGGGCCTCTAGAAAGGTCTGGGAGCATTTAGAAGGGTCCTGGGGTGCTCTAGAATGGTCTGGGTGCTTTCAGAAGGGTCCTGAGGGGCTCTAGAAGGGTCTGGGGGGCTATTAGAAGGGTTCTTGGGGCCTCTAGAAGGGTCTGGGGTCTTTTAGAAGGGTCCTGGGAGGATCCAGATGGGTCTGGGTACTTTTAGAAGGAACCGGGGAGGTTCTAGAAGTGTCTGGGGGCGTTTAGAAGGGTCCTGGGAGGCTCTACAAATGTCTGGAGGGTTTTAGAATGGTCCTGGGGGCATCTAGAAGCGTCTATGGGCTTTTAGAATGATCCGGGGAGGCTCTAGAAGGGTCTGGCGGCTTTTATAAGGGTCCTGGGGTCCTCTAGAAGGGTCTGGGGGCATTTAGAATGATACGGGGAGGATCTAGAAGGGTCTGGGTGCTTTTAGAAGGGTCCTGGGGGCTCTAGAAGGGTCTGGAGTCTTTGAGAATGGTCCTGGGGGGCTCTAGAAGGGTCTGGGGGCTTTTAGAAAGATCCGGGGAGGGTCTAGAAGGGTCTGGGAGGTTTTAGAAGGGTCCTGGGGTTCTCTAGAAGGGTCTGGGTGCTTTTACACGGGCCCTGGGCTCTCTAGAAGTGTCTGAGGGCATTTAGAAGAGTCCTGAGGGGATCTAGAATCGTCTGGGGTCTTTTAGAAGGGTCCTGGGGTGTTCTAGAAGGGTCTGGGGGATTTTAGAAGGGTCCTGCGGTCCTCTAGAATAGTCTGGATCCTTTTAGAAGGGTCCTGGGGGGCTCTACAAGGGTCTGGGGGCATTTAGAAGGGTCCTAGGGGGCTCTAGAAGGGTCTGGGGGATTTTAGAAGGGTCCTGGGAGCCTCTAGAAGGGTCTGGGTGCTTTTAGAATGGTCCTAGGTGGCTATAGAAGGGTCTGGGGGCTTTTAGAAGGGTCCTTGGGGGCTCTAGAAGGGTCTGGGGACCATTAGAGGGGCACTGGGAGCCTCTAGAATGGTCTGGGTGATTTTAGAAGGGTCCTCGGGAGGTCTCGAATTGTCTGGGGGCTTTTAGAAAGGTCCTGGGAGGCTCTAGAAGGGTCTGGGGGCTTTTATAAGAGTCCTGCGTGTCTCTAGAAGGGTCTGGGGGCTTTTAGAAGGGTCCTTGGGGGCTCTAGAAGGGTGTGGGGACCACTAGAGGAGCCCTGGGGGCCTATAGAGGGGTCTGGGGTATTTTAGAAGGGTCCTGGGGAGCTCTAGAAGGGTCTGGGGGCTTTTAGAAGGGTCCTGGGAGACTCTAGAAGGGTCTGGGGGCATTTAGAAGGGTCCTGGAAGGCTCTAGAAGGGTCTGGGGGCTTTTAGAAGGGTCCTGGGGGGCTCTAGGAGGGTCTGGGGGCTTTTAGAAGGGTCCTGGGGTGCTCTAGAAGGGTGTGAGTGCTTTTAGAATGGTCCTGGGGGCATCTAGAAGGCTCTGGGGGCTTTTAGAAGTGTCTTGTGGGCCTCTAGAAGTGTCTGAGGGATTTTAGAAGGGTCCTGGGAGGCTCTGGAATGGTCTGGGTGCTTTTAGAAGGATTCGGGGAGGGTCTAGAAGAGTCTGGGGGCATTTAGAAGGGTCCTGTGGGGCTCTAGAAGGGTCTGGGTGCTTTTAGAAGGGTCCTGGGGGGCTCTAGAAGGGTCTGGGTGCTTTTAGAAGGGTCCTGGGGAGCTCTAGAAGGGTCTGGGGTCTTTTAGAAGGGTCCTGGGTGGTGCTAAAAGTGTCTGGGTGCATTTAGAAGGGTCCTGGGGAGCTCTAGAAGGGTCTGGGGGCTTTCAGAAGGGTCCTGGGGGCCTCTAGAAGGGTCTGGAGGCTTTTAGAAGAGTTCTGGGGGGCTCTAGAAGGGTCTGGGGGCATTCAGAAGGGTCCTGGGGGCCTCTAGAAGGGTCTGGATGCTTTTAGAAGAGTCCTGGGGGGCTCTAGATGGGTCTGGGGACATTTAGAATGGTCCTGGGTGGCTCTAGAAGGGTCTGGGGGAGTTTAGATAGGTCCTGGGGAGCTCTAGAAGGGTCTGGGTGCTTTTAGAAGGGTCCTGGGAGACTCTAGAAGGGTCTGAGTGCTTTTAGAAGGGTCCTTCGGGTCTCTAGAAGGGTCTGGGTTCTTTTAGAATGGTCCTGGGGGGCTCTAGAAGGGTGTGAGGGATTTTAAAAGGGTCCTGGAGGCTCTAGAAGGGTCTGGTTGATTTTAGAAGGATTCGGGGAGGGTCTAGAAGGGTCTGGGGGCTTTTAGAAGGGTCCTGGGGGCATCTAGAAGGGTCTGGGGGCTTTTAGAAGAGTTCTGGGGGGCTCTAGAATGGTCTGGGGGCATTCAGAAGGGTCCTGGGGGCCTCTAGAAGGGTCTGGAGTCTATTAGAAGAGTCCTGGGGGGCTCTAGATGGGTCTGGGGTCATTTAGAAGGGTCCTGGGGGGCTCTAGAAGGGTCTGGGGGCTTTCAGAAGTGTCCTGGGGGGCTCTAGAAGGGTCTGGGGGCTTTCAGAAGGGTCCTGGGTCATCTAGAATGGTCTGGGGGCTTTTAGAAAGGTCCTGGGAGGATCCAGATGGGTCTGGGTGGTTTTAGAAGGATCCGGTGATGGTCTAGAAGGGTCTGGGTGCTTTTAGAAGGGTCCTGGGGGGCTCTACAAATGTCTGGAGGATTTTAGAAGGATCCGGGGAGGCTCTAGAAGTGTCTGGCGGCTTTTAGAAGGGTCCTTGGGAGCTCTAGAAGGGTCTGGGTGCTTTCAGAAGGGTCCTGGGGGCCTCTAGAAGGGTCTGGGTGCTTTCAGAAAGGTCCTGGGTGGCTCTAGAAGGGTCTGGGGGCTTTTAGAAGGGTCCTGTGGGGCTGTAGAAGGGTCTGGGTTCTTTTAGATTGGTCCTGGGGGGCTCTAGAAGGGTCCGGGGGCTTTTAGAATGGTCCGTGGAGGCTCTAGAAGGGTCTGGGTGCTTTTAGAAGGGTCCTGGGGGGCTCTAGAAGGGTCTGGGGTCTATTAGAAGGATCCGGGGAGGGTCTAGAAGGCTCTGTGGGCATTTAGAAGGGTTATTGGTGGCTCTAGAAGGGTCTGGGGACCATTAGAGGAGCCCTGGGGTCCTCTAGAAGGGTCTGGGGGATTTTAGAAGGGTCCTGAGGAGCTCTAGAAGGGTCTGGGGGGCTTTTACAAGGGTCCTGGGGGAATCTAGAAGGGTCTGGGGGCTTTTAGAAGGGTCCTGCGTGTCTCTAGAAGGGTCTGGGGACCATTAGAGGGGCACTGGGAGCCTCTAGAATGGTCTGGGTGATTTTAGAAGGGTCCTCGGAGGTCTAGAATTGTCTGGGGGCTTTTAGGAAAGGTCCTGGGAGGCTCTAGAAGGGTCTGGGGGCTTTTAGAAGAGTCCTGCGTGTCTCTAGAAGGGTCTGGGGGCTTTTAGAAGGGTCCTGCGTGTCTCTAGAAGGGTCTGGGGGCTTTTAGAAGGGCCCTGGAGGACTCTAGAAGGCTCTGGGGTCTTTGAGAAGGGTCCTAGGGGGCTCTAGAAGGGTCTGGGTGTTTTTAGAAGGGTACTGGGGTGCTCTAGAAGGGTCTGGGAGCTTTTAGAAGGGTCCTGGGAGACGCTAGAAGGGTCTGAGGGCTTTTAGAAGGGTCCTGTAGGGTCTCTAGAAGGGTCTGGGGGCTTTTAGAAGGGTCGTGCAAGGCTCTAGAAGGGTCTGGGGGCTTTTAGAATGGTCCTGGGGGGCTCTAGAAGGGTCAGGGTGCTTTTAGAAGGGTCCTGGGAGGCTCTAGAATTGTCTGGGTGCTTTTAGAATGGTCCTGGGAGGCTCTAGAAGGGTCTGGGGGCTTTTAGAATGGTCCGGTAGACTCTAGAAGGGTCTGGGGGCATTTAAAAGGGTCCTGCGTGTCTCTAGAAGTGTCTGGGGTCTTTTAGAAGGGTCCTGTGGGGCTCTCGAAGGGTCTGGGTGCTTTTAGAAGGGTCCTGGGGGGCTCTAGAAGGGTCTGGGGGCTTTTAGAAGGGTCCTGGGGAGCTCTAGATGGGTCTGGGTGCTTTTAGAAGGGTCCTGGGGGGCGCTAGAAATGTCTGGGTGCATTTAGAAGGGTCCTGGGGAGCTCTAGAAGGGTCTGGAGGCTTTTAGAAGGGTCCTGGGGGGTCTAGAAGGGTCTGGGGGCATTCAGAAGGTTCCTGGGGGCCTCTAGAAGGGTCTGGAGGGTTTTAGAAGAGTCCTGGTGGGTTCTAGATGGGTCTGTGTGCTTTTAGAATGATCCGGGGATGGTCTAGAAGGGTCTGGGTGCTTTCAGAAGGGTCCTGGGTGCATCTAGAAGGGTCTGGGTGCTTTTAGAAGGGACCTGGGTGGCTCTAGAAGGGTCTGGGGTCTTTTAGAAGGGTTCTGTGGGGATGTAGAAGGGTCTGGGTGCTTTTAGATGGGTCCTGGGGGGCTCTAGAAGGGTCTGGGGACCATTAGAGGGGCCCTGGGGGCCTCTAGAAGGGTCTGGGGGATTTTAGAAGGGTCCTGGCGAGCTCTAGGAGTGTCTGGAGGCTTTTAGAAGGGTCCTGGGGGGCTCTAGAAGGGTGTTAGGGCTTTTAGAAGCGTCCTGGGGGCATCTAGAAGGCTCTGGGGGCTATTAGAAGGGTCCGGGGGGGCTCTAGAAGGGTCTGGGGTCTTTTAGAATGGTCTTGGGGGGCTCTAGAAGGGTCTGGGTCTTTTAGAAGGGTCCTGGTGGGCTCTAGAAGGATCTGGGGACAGTTAGGAGGGTCCTGAGGGGATGTTGAACGGTCTGAGTGCATTTAGATGGGTCCTGTAGGGCTAAAAAGGTTCCTAACCCTAACTCTAACCCTAACTCTAACCCTAACCCTAACCCTAACCCTAACCCTAACCCTAACCCTAACCCTAACCCTTACCCTAACCCTAACCCTAACCCTAAACCTAACCCTAACCCTAACCCTAACTCTAACCCTAACCCTAACCCTAACCCTAACCCTAACCCTAACCCTAACCCTAACCCTTACCCTAACCCTAACCCTAACCCTAACCCTAACCCTAACCCTAACTCTAACCCTAACCCTAACTCTAACCCTAACCCTAACTCTAACCCTAACCCTAACCCTAACTCTAACCCTAACCCTAACCCTAACCCTAACTCTAACCCTAACCCTAACCCTAACCCTGCCTCTAACCCCTAGAAGTATCTGGGGACTTTTAGAAGAGTCCTTGAAGAATCTAGGAGGGTCTAGGGTCTCTAAAAAGGTTCCTAAGGGGCTCCGGAAGGGTTTGGGGTCTTTTAGAAGGGTCCTCGGTGGCTCTAGAAGGGTCTAGGGTATTGTAGAAGGGTCCTAAGGGGGTTTAGTAGGGCCTGGGGGGCTTTATAAGATTTTGGGGGCCTTTATAAGGTTTTGGGGGGCTCTAGAAAGTCCGGGGGCTTTGAGAAGCACACTGGGGGCTCTAAAAGTGTCTGGGTGCTTTTAGAAGGTTCCTGGGGGGCTCTAGAAGGGTCTGGGTGCTTCTAGAGCAAAAATTTTAATTTTGCACATTTGGGGAATTCGCAGGGCTCAGCACACCCGGAGTGCAAACGATGAGCCTGGCCTGGGAAAAGCACCTGCTTGATCAGGGTGTCTCCCCTGCCAGCTAAGTACAAAGGACCCAGACCATTCTAGAGCCCCCAAGGACCCTTCCAAAAGCCCCCAGACCCTTCTGGAGACGTTCAGGTTCCTTTGAAAAGGCCCCAGACCCTTCTAGAGCCTCCCAAGACCCTTCTAAAAGCCCCCAGACCATTCTAGACCCTCCCCGGATCCTTCTAAAAGCCCCGAGACCCTTCTAGAGGATCCCAGGACCCTTCTAAAAGCCCCCAGATCCTTCTAGAGCCCCCCAGGACCCTTCTAAAAGCCCCCAGACCCTTCTAGAGGACCCAGGGCCCCTCTTAAGACACCCCATCCCTTCTAGAGTACCCAGGACCAGTCTAAAAATCCCCAGACCATTCTAGAGCAACCCAGGACACTTCTAAAAGCCCCCAGACCCTTCTAGAGCCCCTTAGGACCCTTCTAAAAACTTCCAGACCCTTCTAGAGCCCCCCAGGACCCTTCTAAAAGCCCCCAGACCCTTCTAGAGGCCCCAGGGCCCCTCTTAAGCAGCCCCGTCCCTTCTAGAGCATCCCAGGACCCCTCTAAAAGCCCCCAGACCCTTCTAGAGCACACCAGGACCCTTCTAAAAGCCCCCAGACCCTTCTAGAGCCCCCCCGCACCCTTCTAAAAGCACCCAGACCCTTCTAGAGACCCCCAGGACCCTTCTAAAAGCACCCAGACCCTTCTAGAGACCCCCAGGACCATTCTGAAAGACCCCAGACCCTTCTAGAAGCCCCCAGGACCCTTCTACAAGCCCCCAGACCCTTCTACATCCCCCCAGGACCCTTCTAATAGCCCCCAGACTTGTCTAGAGGCCAAGAGGACCCTTCTAAAAGTCCCCAGACCCTTCTAGAGCCCCCCCGGACCCTTGTAAAAGCCCCCAGACACTTCCAGAGCCTCCCAGGACCCTTCTGAACGCCCCCAGACCCTTCTAGAGGCACCCAGGACCCATCTAAAAGCCCCCAGACCATTCTAGAGCCCCCCAGGACACATCTAAAAGCCCCCAGACCCTTCTAGAGCCCCCCAGGACCATTCTAAAAGCCCCCAGACCCTTCTAGAAGCCCCCAGGACCCTTTTAAAAGTCCCGAGACCCTTCTAGAGCCAACTAGGACCCTTCTAAAAGCCCCCAGACCCTTCTAGACCGTCCCAGGATCATTCTAAAAGCACCCATACCCTTCTAGATCCTCCCAGGACCCTTCTAAAAGCCCCCAGACCCTTCTAGAGCCCCCCAGGACCCTTCTAAAAGCCCCCAGACCCTTCTAGAGGCCCCCAGGACCCTTCTAAAAGCCCCCAGACCCTTCTAGACCCACCCAGGACCCTTCTAAAAGGCCGCAGAAACTTCTAGACAATCTCCGGATAATTCTAAAAGCCCCCAGACACTTCTAGAGATCCTCAGGACCACTCTAAAAGGCCCCAGACCCTTCTAGAGCACCCCAGGACCCTTCTAAAAGCCCCCAGACCATTCTAGAGCCCCCCAGGGCCCCTCTTAAGGCACCCCGTCCCTTCTAGAGCAGCCCAGGACCCTTCTAAAAGTCCCCAGACCCTTCCAGATCACCCCAGGACCCTTCTAAAAGCCCCCAGACCCTTCTAGAGCCCCCCCGGACCCTTCTAAAAGCCCCTAGACCCTTCTAGAGGCCCCCAGGACCCTTCTGAAAGCCCCCAGAACCTTCTAGAGCCCCACAGGACCCTTCTAAAAGCACCCAGACCCTTCTAGAGCCCCCCAGGACCATTCTAAAAGCCCCCAGACCATTCTAGACCCTCCCCGGATCCTTCTAAAAGCCCCCAGACCCTTCTAGAGCACCCCAGGACCTTTCTAAAAGAACCCAGACCCTTCTAGAGCACCCAAGGACCTTTCTAAAAGCCCCCAGACTAATCTAGACCCTCCCCGGATTCTTCTAAAAGCCCCCAGACCCTTCTAGAGCATCCCAGGACCCTTCTAAAAGCCCCCAGACCCATCTAGAGGCCCCCTGTACCCTTCTAAAAGCACCCAGACCCTTCTAGAGTCCCCCAGGACCCTTCTGAAAGCCCCCAGACCCTTCTACAGACACCCAGGACCCTATAAAAGCCCCCAGACTCTTCTAGAGCACCCCAGGACCCTTCTAAAAGACCCCAGACCCTTCTAGAGCCCCCCCGGACCCTTCTAAAATCCTCCAGACCCTTATAGAGCCCCCAGGACCCTTCTAAAAGACACCAGACCTTTTTAGAGGCCCCAGGGCCCCTCTTAAGCCCCCCGTACCTTCTAGAGCACACTAGGACCCTTCTGAAAGCCCCCAGATCCTTCTAGAGCCCCACAGGACCCTTCTAAAAGCACCCAGAGCCTTCTACAGACCCCCAGGACACTATAAAAGACCCCAGACCCTTCTAGAGCCTCCCAGGACCCTTCTAAAAGCACGCAGACCCTTCTAGAGCCCCCCAGGACCATTCTAAAGGCCCCCAGACCTTTCTACACCCTCCCCGGATCCTTCTAAATGAACCCAGACCCTTCTAGGGCCCACCAGAACCCCTCTAAAAGCCTCCAGACCCTTGTAGAGCCCCCCAGGACCCGTCTAAAAGAGCCCAGACCCTTCTAGACCCTCCCTTGATCATTCTAAAAGACCCCAGACCCTTCTAAAACCTCCCAGGACTATTCTAAAAGAACCCAGACCCTTCTAGACCCTCCCCGGATTATTCTAAAAGCCCCCAGACCCTTCTAGAGCCCCCCAAGACCCTTCTAAAAGCCTCCAGACCCTTCTAGAGCCCCCCAGGACCCTTCTAAAAGACCCCAGACACTTCTAGAGCCGCCTAGGATCCTTCAAAAAGCATAAAGACCCTTCTAGACCGTCCCCGGATCATTCTAAAAGCCCCCAGACCCTTCTAGAGCCCCTCAGGACCCTTCTAAATGCCCCCAGACCCTTCTAGAGAACCCCAGGACCCATCTAAAAGCCCCCAGATCCTTCTAGAGGCCCCCAGGACCCTTCTAAAAGCCCCCAGACCTTTCTAGAGCCCCCAAGGACCATTCTAAAAGCACCCAGACCCTTCGAGATCCTCCCAGGACCTTTCTAAAAGCACCCAGACCTTTCTAGAGGCCCCAGGACCCTTCTAAAAGCCCCCAGACCCTTCTAGAGCCCCCCAGGACCCTTCTAAAAGCCCCCAGACCCTTCTAGCGGCACCCAGGACCCTTGACAAGCCCCCAGACCCTTCTAGAGCCCCCCAGGACCCTTCTAAAAGCTCCCAGACCCTTCTAGAGGCTGCCAGGACCCTTCTAGAAGCCCCCAGACCCTTCTAGAGCCCCCCAGGACCCTTCTAAAAGCACCCAGACCCTTCTAGCGGCACCCAGGACCCTTCTACAAGCAACCTGACCCTTCTAGAGGCCCCCAGGACCCTTCTAAAAGCTCCCAGACCCTTCTAGAGGCCCCCAGGACCCTTCTAGAAGCCCCCAGACCCTTCTAGAGCCCCCCAGGACCCTTCTAAAAGCCCCCAGACCCTTCTAGAGCCCCCCAGGACCAGTCTAAAAGCTTCTAGACCCTTCTAGAGCCCCCCAGGACCTTTCAAAAAGCACCCAGACCCTTCTAGAGGCTCCCCGGACCCTTATAAAAGCACCCAGACCATTCTAGACCCTCCCCGGATCCTTCTAAAAGCCCCCAGACCCTTCTAGATCCTCCCAGGACCTTTCTAAAAGCCCCCAGACCATTCTAGAGCCACCCAGGACCCTTCTAAAAGACCCCAGACCCTTCTAGAGCCCCCCAGGACCCTTCTAAAAGCAACCAGACCCTTCTAGAGCACCACAGGACCCTTCTAAAAGCCCCCAGACCCTTCTAGAGCCCCCCAGGACCCTTCTAAATGCACCCAGACCCTTCTAGCGGCACCCAGGACCCTTCTACAAGCCCCCAGACCCTTCTAGAGCCCCCCAGGACCCTTCTAAAAGCTCCCAGACCCTTCTAGATGCCCCCAGGACCCTTCTAAATGCCCCCAGACCCTTCTAAAGCCCCCTAGGATCATTCTAAAAACTCCCAGACCCTTCTAGATCCCCCCCGGATCATTCTAAAAGCCCCCAGACCCTTCTAGAGCCCCCTAGGACCCATCTAAAAGCCCCCAGACCCTTCTAGAGACCCCCAGGACCCTTCTAAAAGCACCCAGACCCTTCTAGACCCTACCCGGATCCTTCTAAATGCCCCCAGACCCTTCTAAAGCCCCCTAGGATCTTTCAAATAGCACCCAGACCCTTCTAGACCGTCCCCGGATCATTCTAAAAGCACCCAGACCCTTCTAGAGACACCCCGGACCCTTCTAAAAGCCCCCAGACCGTTCTAGAGCCTACCAGGACCCTTCTACAAGCACCCAGACCATTCTAGAGCCCCCCAGGACCCTTCTAATAGCCCCCAGACCCGTCTAGAGTCCACCAGGACCCTTTTAAAAGTCCCCATGTTCTTCTAGAGCCCCCACGGACCCTTGTAAAAGCCCTCAGACCCTCCTAGAGGCCCCCAGGACCCGTCTAAAAGGATCTAGACCCTTCTAGAGCCCCCCAGGACCTTTCTAAAAGCACCCAGACCCTTCTAGAGGCTCCCCGGACCCTTATAAAAGCACCCCGACCCTTCTAGAGCTTCCCAGTACCCTTCTAAAAGCAACCAGACCCTTCTAGAGCTCAACAGGACCCTTCTAAATGCCCCCGACCCTTCTAGACTTTCCCCGGATCCCTCTAAAAGCCCCCAGACCTTTCTAGAGCCACCTAGGATCCTTCAAAAAGCACCCAGACCTTTCTAGACCGTCCCCGGATCATTCTAAAAGCCCCCAGATCCTTCTAGAGCCACCCAGGATCATTCTAAAAGCCCCCAGACCCTTCTAGAGCCCCCCAGGTTCATTCCAAAAGCGCCCAGACCGTTCTAGAGCATCCGAGGACCCTTCTAAAATTCCCCAGACCCTTCTAGAGCACACCAGGACACTTCTAAAAGCGCCCAGACCCTTCTAGACCCTCCCCGGATCCTTCGAAAAGACCCCAGACCCTTCTAGAGCACCCCAGGATCATTCTAAAAGACCCCAGACCCTTCTAGAGCCCCCAGTACCCTTCTAAAAGCCCCTAGACCCTTCTAGAGCCCCCCAGGACCCTTCTAAATGCCCCCAGACCCTTCAAGAGGCACCCAGGGCCCCTCTTAATGAACACCGTCCCTTCTAGAGAACCCCAGGACCCTTCTAAAAGTACCCAGGCCCTTCTAGAGCACCCCAGGACCCTTCTAAAAGCCCCCAGTCCTTTTTAGAGCCCCCCCGGACCCTTCTGAAAGACCCCAGACCCTTCTAGAGGACCCCAGGACCCTTCTGAAAGCCAGCAGAACATTCTAGAATCACCCAGGACCCTTCTAAAGGCACCCAGACCCTTCTAGAGCTCACCAGGACCCTTCTAAAAGCGCCCAGACCATTCTAGAGACCCCCAGGACCCTTCTGAAAGCCCCCAGAACGTTCTAGAGCCCTCCAGGACACTTCTAAAAGCCCCCAGACCCTTCTAGAGAATCCGAGGACCCTTCTAAAATTCCCCAGACCCTTCTAGAGCCCCCCCGGACCCTTCTAAAAGCCCCCAGACCCTTCTAGAGCCACCCAGGACCCTTCTAAAAGCCCCCAGACCATTCTAGAGCCACCCAGGACCCTTCTAAATGCCCCCAGACCCTTCTAGAGCACCCCAGGACCCTTCTGAAAGCCCCCAGAACATTCTAGAGCCCCCCAGGACCCTTCTAAAAGCCCCCAGACCCTTCTAGAGCATCCGAGGACCCTTCTAAAAGCACTCAGACCCTTCTAGAGCATACCAGGACCCTTCTAAAAGCCCCCAGACCCTTCTAGAGGCCCCTAGGACCCTTCTAAAACCCCCCAGAACCCTCTAGAGCCACCCAGGTCTCTTCTAAAAGCCCCCAGACCCTTCTAGAGCCTCCCAGGACCCTTCTAAAAGAACCCAGACCCTTCTAGAGCCCCCCAATACCATTCTAAAGGCCCCCAGACCGTTCTAGACCCTCCCCGGATCATTCTAAAAGACCCCAGACCCTTCTAGAGCCCCCCAGGATCATTCTAAAAGCCCCCAGACCCTTCTAGAGCCCCCTAGGACCCATCTAAAAGCCCCCAGACCCTTCTAGAGGCTCCTAGGACCCTTCTAAAAGACCTCAGACCCTTCTAGACCCTCCCCGGATCCTTCGAAAAGACCCCAGACCCTTCTAGAGCCCCCCAGGATCATTCTAAAAGCCCCCAGACCCTTCTAGAGGCCCCCAGGAACATTCTAAAAGCCCCCAGACCCTTCAAGAGCCCCCCAGGACCCTTCTAAAGGCCCCCAGACCCTTCTAGACCCTCCCCGGATCATTCTAAAAGCCCCCAGATTATTCTAGAGCCCCCCAGGACCCTTCTAATAGCCCCCCGACGTTTCTAGACCCTTCCCGAATCCTTCTAAATGAACCCAGACCTTTCTAGGGCCCCCCAGAACCCCTCTAAAAGCGCCCAGACCATTCTAGACCCTCCCCTGATCATTCTAAAAGACCCCAGACCCTTCTAAATCCTCCCAAGACTATTCTAAAAGAACCCAGACACTTCTAGACCCTCCCCGGATTATTCTAAAAGCCCCCAGACCCTTCTAGAGCCCCCCAAGACCCTTCTAAAAGCCTCCAGACCCTTCTAGAGGACCCCCGAACCACTCTAATAGTTCTCAGACCCTTCTAGAGGCACCCAGGACCCTTCTATAAGTCCCCAGACCCTTCTAGAGAAACCCAGGAACCTTCTAAAAACCCACAGACCCTTCTAGAGCCCCCCAGGACCACTCTAATAGATCCCAGACCCTTCTAGAGGCCCCCAGGATACTTCTAAATGCCCCCAGACCCTTCTAGAGAACCCCGGGACCCTTCTAAAAGCCCCCAGACCCTTCTAGAGCCCCCCAGGACCCTTCTAAAAGCCCCCAGAACCTTCTAGACCCTCCCCGGATCATTCTAAAAGCCCCCAGACCCTTCTAGAGCCCCCCAGGGCCCCTCTTGAGGCACGCCGTCCCTTCTAGGACACCCCAGGACCCTTCTAAAAACCCCCAGAACCTTCTAGAGCCCCCCGGACCCTTCTAAAAGACTCCAGACACTTCTAGAGGACCCCTGGACCCTTCTGAAAGCCCCCAGACCCTTCTAGAGCATCCCAGGACAGTTCTAAAAGCCCCCAGACCTTTCTAGAGCCTCCCAGGACCCTTCTAAAAGACCCCAGACCCTTCTAGAGCCACCCAGGACGCTTCTAAAAGCCCCCAGACCCTTCTAGAGACCCCCAGGACCCTTCAAAAAGACCCCAGACCCTTCTAGAGCCACCCAGGACGCTTCTAAAAGCCCCCAGACCCTTCTAGAGACCCCCAGGACCCTTCTAAAAGCCCGCAGAACCTTCTAGAGACCCCCAGAACCCTTCTAAAAGCCCCCAGACCCTTCTAGAGCCCACCAGGACCCTTCTAAAAGCCCCCAGACCCTTCTAGAGCACACCAGGACCCTTCTAAAAGCCTCCAGACCCTTCTTGAGCCCCCCAGGACCCTTCTAAAAGCCCCCAGACCCTTCTAGCAAAACCCAGGACCCTTCTACAAGCCCCCAGGACCCTTCTAAAAGCCCCCAGACCCTTCTAGAGCCCCCCAGGACCCTTCTACAAGCCCCCAGACCCTTCTAGAGCCACCCAGGACCCTTCTAAAAGCACCCCGACCCTTCTAGAGCCTCCCAGTACCCTTCTAAAAGCAACCAGACCCTTCTAGAGAAACCCAGGACCCTTCTAAAAGCCCCCAGACCCTTCTAGACACTCCCCGGATCCTTCTAAAAGCCCCAAAACCCTTCTAGAGCCCCCTAGGATCCTTCAAAAAGCACCCAGACCTTTCTAGACCGTCCCCGGATCATTCTAAAAGCCCCCAGACCCTTCTAGAGCCCCCCAGGATCATTCCAAAAGCCCCCAGACCCTTCTAGAGCCCCCCAGGATCATTCTAAAAGCCCCCAGACCCTTCTAGAGCCCCCCAGGACCCTTCTACAAGCACCCAGACCCTTCTAGAGCCCCCCAGGACCCTTCTAATAGCCCCCAGACCCGTCTAGGGGCCACCAGGACTCTTCTAAAAGACCCCAGACCCTTCTAGAGCCCCCCCGGACCCTTGTAAAAGCCCCCAGACCATTCTAGACCCCCCAGGACCATTCTAAAAGCCCCCAGACCCTTCTAGAGCACCCCAGGACCCTTCTAAATGCCCCCAGACACTTCTAGACCCCCCCAGGCCTCCTCTTGAGGCACCCCGTCCCTTCTAGAGCACCCCAGGACCCTTCTAAATGTCCCCAGACCTTTCTAGAGCACGCCAGGACCCGTCCAAAAGCCCCCAGACCATTCTAGAACCCCCCCGGACCCTTCTAAAAGCCTCCAGACCATTCTAGAGGCCCCCTGGACCTTTCTGAAAGCACCCAGAACCTTCTAGAGCCCCCCAGGACCCTTCTAAAAGCCCCCAGACCCTTCTAGAGCCTCCCAGAATCCTTCTAAAAGCCCCCAGACTTTTCTAGATCCTCCCAGGACCCTTCTAAAAGCCCCCAGACCATTCTAGATCCTATCAGGACCTTTCTACAAGCCCCCAGACCCTTCTAGAGCCCCCAAGGACCCTTCTAAAAGCCGCCAGAGCCTTCTAGAGGCCCCCAGGACCATTCTACAAGGCCCCAGACCCTTCTAGAGCCCCCCAGGACTCTTCTACAAGCCCCCAGACCATTCTAGATTCAACCAGGACCCTTCTAAAAGCCCCCAGACCCTTCTATAGGCCCCCAGGACTCGTCTAAAAGCCTCTAGACCCTTCTAGAACCCCCCAGGACCTTTCTAAAAGCACCCAGACCCTTCTAGAGGCTCCCCGGACCCTTATAAAAGCACCCCGACCCTTCTAGAGCCTCCCAGGACCCTTCTAAAAGCCACCAGACCCTTCTAGAGACCCCCAGGACCCTTCTAAAAGCCCCCAGACCCTTCTAGACACTCCCCGGATCCTTCTAAACGCCCTCAGACCCTTCTAGAGGCCCCCAGGACCCTTCTAAAAGCACCCAGACCATTCTAGACCGTTCCCGGATCATTCTAAAAGACCCCAGACCCTTCTAGAGCCCCCCAGGACCCTTCTAAAAGCCCCCAGGCCCTTCTAGACCCTCCCCGGATCCTTCTAAAAAACCCCAGACCATTCTAGAGCTTCCCATGACAATTCTAAAGCCCTCAGACCCTTCTAGAGGACCCCAGGACCCTTCTAAAAGCCCCCAGACATTTCTAGAGCCCCCCAGGACCCTTCTAAAAGCACCCAGACCCTTCTAGAGCCCCCCAGGACCCTTCTAAAAGCCCCCAGACCAATCTAGAGGTCCCCAGGGCCCTCTTAAGGCACCCCGTCCATTCTAGAGCACCCCAGGACCCTTCTAAAAGTCCACAGACCCTTCTAGAGCACCCCAGGACCCTTCTAAAAGCCCCAAGACCCTTCTACAGCCCCCCAGGACCCTTCTAAAAGCACCCAGACCCTTATAGAGGCCCCCAGGACCCTTCTGAAAGCCCCAAAACATTCTAGAGCATCCCAGGACCCTTCTAAAAGAACCCAGACCCTTCTACAGTTCCCCAGGACCCTTCTAAAAGCCCCCAGACCATTCTAGATACCCCCATGACCCTTCTGAAAGCCTCCAGAACCTTCTAGATCCACCAGGACCCTTCTAAAAGATACCAGACCATTCTAGAGCCCCCCAGGAACATTCTAAAAGCACCCAGACCCTTCTAGAGACACCCAGGACCCTTCTAAATGCCCCCAGACACTTCTAGATAAGCCAGGACCCTTCTAAAAGCAACCAGAACTTTCTAGAGCCACCCAGGACCATTCTAAAAGCCCCCAAGCCCTTCTAGAGCCTCCCAGGACCCTTCTAAAAGCACCCAGACCCTTCTAGAAAGCCCCAGGACCATTCTAAAGGCCCCCAGACTCTTCTAGACCCTCCCCGGATCATTTTAAAAGCCCCCAGACCCTTCTAGAGACCCCCAGGACCCTTCTAAAAGTCCCCAGACCCTTCTAGACCCTCCCCGGATCATTCTAAAAGCCCCCAGACCCTTCTAGAGCCTCGCAGGACCCCTCTAAAAGCCCCCAGACCCTTCTAGAGCCTCGCAGGACCCCTCTAAAAGCCTCCAGACCCTTCTAGAGGCCACCAGGACCCTTCTAAAAGTCCCCAGACCATTCTAGAGCCCCCCAGGGCCCTTCTAAAAGCCCCGAGACCCTTCTAGGAGAGAAGGGGGTCCTTAAGAGGGGCCTTGGGGTCCTCTAGAAGGGTCTGGGGGCTTATAGAAGTGTCCTGGCGGGCTCTCGAAGGGTCTGGGTTCTTTGAGAAGGGTCTTTGGGTGGCTCTAGAAGGGTCTGGGGTCTTTTGGAAGGGTCCTGGGTGCCTCAAGAAGGGTCTGGGGGCTTTTATAGGGTCCTGGGTGGCTCTAGAAGGGTCTGGGTGCTTTTAGAAGGGTCTTGGGGAGCTCTAGAAGGGTCTGGGGTCTTATTGAATGGTCCCGGGAGTCTCTAGAAGGGTCTGGGGGCTTTTAGAATTGTCCTGCGGGTCTCTAGAAGGGTCTGGGTCCTGTTAGAAGGGTCCTTGTAGGCTCTAGAAGGGTCTGAGTATCATTAGAGGGGCCTTGGGGGCATCTAGAAGGGTCTGGGGGATATTAGAAGGGTCCTGGAGAGCTCTAGAAGGGTCTTGGGGCTTTTAGAAGGGTCCTGGGAGACTATAGAAGGGTCTGGGGCTTTTAGATGGGTCCTGCGGGTCTCTAGAAGGGTCTGGGTGCTTTTAGAAGGGACCTGGGAGGCTCTGGAAGGGTCTGGGTGCTTTTAGAATGATCCAGGGAGGGTCTAGAAGGGTCTGGGGGCTTTTAGAAGGGTCCTGTGGGGCTCTAGAAGGGTCTGGGGGATTTTAGATGGGTCCTAAGTGGCTCTAGAAGGGTCTGGGGGATTTTAGAAGGGTCCTGGGTAGCTCTAGAAGGGTCTGGGGGCTTTCAGAAGGGTCCTGGGGGGGCTGTAGAAGGGTCTGGAGTCTTTTAGAAGGGTCCTGGGGGGCTCTAGAAGTGTCTGGGGGCATTCAGAAGGGTCCTGGGGGCCTCTAGAAGGGTCTGGAAGCTTTTAGAAGGGCCCTGGGGGGCTCTAGAAGGGTCTGGGGGCTTTTAGAAGGGTCCTGGTGGGCTCTAGAAGGGTCTGGGGGTTTTCAGAAGGGTCCTGGGGGGCTCTAGAAGGGTCTGGGGGGTTATAGGAGGGTCCTGGGCGCATCTAGAAGGGTCTGGAGTCTTTTAGAAGGGTCCTGGGAGGATCCAGATGGGTCTGGGTGCTTTTAGAAGGATCCGGAGAGGGTCTAGAAGGGTCTGGGTGCTTTTAGAAGGGTCCTGGGGGGCTCTACATATGTCTGGAGGCTTTTAGAAGGGTCCAGGGGGCCTCTAGAAGGGTCTGGGGGCTTTTAGAAGAGTCCTGGGGGCCTCTAGAAGGGTCTGGCGGCTTTTAGAAGGGTCCTGGGGGGCTCTAGAAGGGTCTGGAGGCTTTTAGAAGGTTCCGGTGTGTCTCTAGAATGGTGTGGGGGCTTTTAGAAGGGTCCTGTGGGCATCTAGAAGGTTCTGGGGTCTTTTATAAGGGTCCTGGGGGCTCTAGAAGGGTCTGGGTGCTTTTAGAAGGATCCGGGGAGGGTCTAGAAGGTTCTGGAGGCTTTTAGAAGGGTCCTGGGGGGCTCTAGAAGGGTCTGGGGGATATTAGAAGTGTCCTGGGATGGTCTAACAAGGGTCTGGGTTGTTTTAGAAGGGTCCTGCGGGTCTCTAGAAGGGTCTGGGGGCTTTTAGAAGGGTCCTTGGGGGCTCTAGAAGCGTCTGGGGACCATTAGAGGGGCCCTAGGGGCCTCTAGAAGGGTCTGGAGGCTTTTAGAAGGGTCTTGGTAGGCTGTAGAAGGGTCTGGGTGCATTTAGAAGGGTCCTGCGGGTCTCTAGAAGGGTCTGGGGGCTTTTAGAATGGTCCTTGGTTGCTCTAGAATGGTCTGATGGATTTTAGAAGGGTCCTGGGAGGTTCCAGAAGTGTCTGGGTGCTTTTAGAATGATCCGGTGAGGGTCTAGAACGGTCTGGGTGGTTTTAGAAGGGTCCTGGGGGGTTCTAGAAGGTTCTGGGGTATTTTAGAAGGGTCCTGGGGAGATCTAGAAGGGTCTGGGGGCATTTAGAAGGGTCCTGGTAGACTCTAGAAGGGTCTGGGGGCATTTAGAAGGGTCCTGCGTGTCTGTAGAAGGGTCTGGGGGCTTTTAGAAGGGTCCTGTGAGGCTCTAGAAAGGTCTGGTTTCTTTTAGAATGGTCCTGGGGGCATCTAGAAGGCTCTGGGTGCTTTTAGAAGGGTCCTGTGGGGCTCTAGAAGGGTCTGGGTGCTTTTAGAAGGGTCCTGGGGGGCTCTAGAAGGGTCTGGGTGCTTTTAGAAGGATCCGGTTAGGGTCTAGAAGGGTCTGGGGCTTTTAGAAGGGTCCTGTGGAGCTCTAGAAGGGTCTGGGGTCTTTTAGACGGGTCCTGGGGGGCTCTAGAAGGCTCTGGGGCCTTTTAGAAGAGTCCTGGGGAGCTCTAGAAGGGTCTGGGGCTTTCAGAATGATCCTGGGGGTCGCTAGAAGTGTCTGGGTGTATTTGGAAGGGTCTTGGGGAGCTCTAGAAGGGTCTGGGGGCTTTCAGAAGGGTCTTGGGGGCATGTAGAAGGGTCTGGAGGCTATTAGAAGGGTCCTGGAGAGCTCTAGAAGGGTCTGGGTGCATTCAGAACGGTCCTGGTGGCCTCTAGAAGGGACTGGAGGCTTTTAGAAGGGTCCTGGGGGGCTCTAGATGGGTCTGGGGGAATTTAGAAGGGTCCTGGGGGATCTAGAAGGGTCTGGGGGCTTTTAGAAGGATCCGGGGAGGGTCTAGAAGGGTCTGGGGGCTTTTAGAAGGGTCCTGGGTTGCTCTAGAAGGGTCTGGAGGCTTTTAGAAGGGTCCTGCGGGTCTCTAGAAGCGTCTGGGTGCTTTTAGAAGGGTCCTGGGGGGTTCTAGAAGGGTCTGGCGGCTTTTAGTAGGGTCCTGATGGGCTCTAGAAGGGTGTGAGGGCTTTTAGAATGGTCCTGGGTGCATCTAGAAGTCTCTGGGTGCTTTTAGGAGGGTCCTGGGGGCCTCTAGAATTGTCTGCGGCCTTTTAGAAGGGTCCGGGGAGGCTCTAGAAGGGTCTGGGTGCTTTTAGAAGGATCCGGGGAGGGTGTAGAAGGGTCTGGAGCTTTTAGAAGGGTCCTGTGGAGCTCTAGAAGGGTCTGGGGTCTTTTAGACGGGTCCTGGGGGGCTCTAGAAGGGTCTGGGGATTTTTAGAAGAGTCCTGGGGAGCTCTAGAAGGGTCTGGGGCTTTCAGAAGCGTCCTGGGGGTCGCTAGAAGTGTTTGGGTGTATTTGGAAGGGTCCTGGGGAGCTCTAGAAGGGTCTGGGGGCTTTCAGAAGGGTCCTGGGGGCATGTAGAAGGGTCTGGAGGCTTTTAGAATGGTCCTGATGGGCTCTGGAATGGTCTGGGGGCATTCAGAACGGTCCTGGTGGCCTCTAGAAGGGACTGGATGCTTTTAGAAGAGTCCTGGGGGGCTCTAGATTGGTCTGGGGGCATTTAGAAGGGTCCTGGGGGTCTCTAGAAGGGTCTGGGGGATTTTAGAAGGATCCTGGGGGCCTCTAGAAAGGTCTGGGGGCATTTAGAAGGGTCCTGGGGTGCTCTAGAAGGGTCTGGGGGCTTTCAGAACGGTCCTGAGGGGCTCTAGAAGGGTCTGGGGGGCTATTAGAAGGGTTCTTGGGGCCTCTAGAAGGGTCTGGGGTCTTTTAGAAGGGTCCTGGGAGGATCCAGATGGGTCTGGGTACCTTTAGAAGGATCCGGGGAGGTTCTAGAAGGGTTTGGGGGCGTTTAGAAGGGTCCTGGGAGGCTCTACAAATGTCTGGAGGTTTTTAGAATGGTCCTGGGGGCATCTAGAAGCGTCTATGGGCTTTTAGAATGATCCGGGGAGGCTCTAGAAGGGTCTGGCGGCTTTTATAAGGGTCCTGGGGTCCTCTAGAAGGGTCTGGGGGCATTTAGAATGATACGGGGAGGATCTAGAAGGGTCTGGGGGCTTTTAGAAGGGTCCTGGGCGGCTCTAGAAGGGTCTGGAGTCTTTGAGAATGGTCCTGGGGGGCTCTAGAAGGGTCTGGGGGCTTTTAGAAAGATCCGGGGAGGGTCTAGAAGGGTCTGGGAGGTTTTAGAAGGGTCCTGGGGTTCTCTAGAAGAGTCTGGGTGCTTTTAGACGGGCCCTGGGCTCTCTAGAAGTGTCTGGGGGCATTTAGAAGAGTCCTGGGGGGCTCTAGAATCGTCTGGGCTCTTTTAGAAGGGTCCTGGGGTGTTCTAGAAGGGTCTGGGGGATTTTAGAAGGGTCCTGCGGTCCTCTAGAATAGTCTGGATGCTTTTAGAATGGTCCTAGGAGGCTATAGAAGGGTCTGGGGGCGTTTAGAAGGGTCATGGGGGGCTCTAGAAGGGTCTGGGGGATTTTAGAAGGTCCTGGGGGCCTCTAGAAGGGTCTGGGTGCTTTTAGAATGGTCCTAGGTGGCTATAGAAGGGTCTGGGGGCTTGTAGAAGGGTCCTGGGGGGCTCTAGAAGGGTCTGGGGTCTTTTAGAAGGGTCCTGGTGTCCTCTAGAAGGGTCTGGGGGCTTTTAGAAGGGTCCTTGGGGGCTCTAGAAGGGTCTGGGGACCATTAGAGGGGCACTGCGAGCCTCTAGAATGGTCTGGGTGATTTTAGAAGGGTCCTCGGGAGGCCTAGAATTGTCTGGGGGCTTTTAGAAAGGTCCAGGGAGGCTCTAGAAGGGTCTGGGGGCTTTTAGAAGAGTCCTGCGTGTCTCTAGACGGGTCTGGGGCTTTTAGAAGGGTCCTTGGGGGCTCTAGAAGGGTGTGGGGACCACTAGAGGAGCCCTGGGGGCCTATAGAGGGGTCTGGGGTATTTTAGAAGGGTCCTGGGGAGCTCTAGAAGGGTCTGGGGGCTTTTAGAAGGGTCCTGGGAGACTCTAGATGGGTCTGGGGGCATTTAGAAGGGTCCTGGAAGGCTCTAGAAGGGTCTGGGGGCTTTTAGAAGGGTCCTGGGGTGCTCTAGAAGGGTCTGGGGGCTCTTAGAAGGGTCCTGGGGTGCTCTAGAAGGGTGTGAGGGCTTTTAGAATGGTCCTGGCGGCATCTAGAAGGCTCTGGGGGCTTTTAGAAGTGTCCTGTGGGCCTCTAGAAGTGTCTGAGGGATTTTAGAAGGGTCCTGGGAGGCTCTGGAATGGTCTGGGTGCTTTTAGAAGGATTCGGGGAGGGTCTAGAAGAGTCTGGGGGCATTTAGAAGGGTCCTGTGGGGCTCTAGAAGAGTCTGGATGCTTTTAGAAGGGTCCTGGGGGGCTCTAGAAGGGTCTGGGTGCTTTTAGAAGGGTCCTGGGTGGCGCTAAAAGTGTCTGGGTGCATTTAGAAGGGTCCTGGGGAGCTCTAGAAGGGTCTGGGGGCTTTCAGAAGGGTTCTGGGGGCCTCTAGAAGGGTCTGGAGGCTTTTAGAAGAGTTCTGGGGGGGCTCTAGAAGGGTCTGGGGGCTGCTAGAAGGGTCCTGGGGGGCTCTAGAAGGGTCTGGATGCTTTTAGAAGAGTCCTGGGGGGGTCTAGATGGGTCTGGGGGCTTTTAGAAGGGTCCTGGGGAGCTCTAGAAGGGTCTTGGGGCTTTTAGAAGGGTCCTGAGGGCGCTAGAAGTGTCTGGGTGCTTTTAGAAGGGTCCTGGGTGTCTCTAGAACTGTCTGGGGGCTTTTAGAAGGGTCCTGGGGGCCTCTAGAAGGGTCTGGAGGCTTTATAGAAGGGTCCTAGGGGGCTCTATTAGTGTCTGGGGGCATTCAGAAGGGTCCTTCGGGCCTCTAGAAGGGTCTGGAGTCTATTAGAAGAGTCCTGGGGGGCTCTAGATGGGTCTGGTGTCATTTAGAAAGGTCCTGTGGGGCTCTAGAAGGGTCTGGGGGCTTTTTGAAGGGTCCAGGGGGCTTCTAGAAAGCTCTGGGGGCTTTTAGATGGGTCCTGGGGGCCTCTAGAAGGGTCTAGGTGCTTTTAGAAGGTTCCTGGGTGGCTCTAGAAGGGTCTGGGGGCTATTAGAAGGATCCTGGGAGGGCCTAGAAGGGTCTGGGAGCTTTTCGAAGGGTCCTTGGGGGCTATAGAAGGGTCTGGGGACCATTAGAGGGGCACTGGGGTCCTCTAGAAGGGTCTGGGAGATTTTAGAAGGGTCCTGGGGAGCTCTAGAATTGTCTGGGGGCTTTTAGAAGGGTCCTGGAAGGCTCTAGAATGGTCTGGGGTCTTTTAGAAGGGTCCTGCGTGTCTCTAGAAGGGTCTGGAGGCTTTTAGAAGGGTCCTTGGGGGCTCTAGAATGGTCTGGGGACCATTAGAGGAGCCCTGGGGGCCTCTAGAAGGGTCTCGGGGAGTTTAGAAGGGTCCTGGGCAGCTCTAGAAGGGTCTGGGGGCATTTTAAGGGTCCTGGTAGAATCTAGAAGGGTGTGGTGGCATTTAAAAGGGTCCTGCGGGTCTCTAGAAGGGTCTGGGGGCTTTTAGAAGGGTCCTGGGGTCCTCTAGAAGGGTCTGGGGTCTTTTAGAAGGGTCCTGGAGTCCTCTAGAAGTGTCTGCGGCCTTTTAGAAGGGTCCTGGGAGGTTCTAGAATGGTCTGGGCGCTTTTAGAAGGATTCGGGGTGGGTCTAGAATGGTCTGGGTGCTGTTAGAAGTGTCCTGGGGGGCTCTAGAAGGGTCTGGGTGCTTTTAGAAGGGTCCTGGGGGGTCTAGAAATGTATGGGGACTTTTAGAAGGGTCCTGGGGAGCGCTAGAAGGGTCTGGGGGCTTTTAGAAGGGTCCTGGGTGGCGCTAGAAGTGTCTGGATGCATTTAGAAGGGTCCTGGGTTGCTCTAGAAGGGTCTGGGCGCTTTCAGAAGGGTCCTGAGGGCCTCTGGAATGGTCTGGGGTCTTTTAGAAGAGTCCTGGGGGGCTCTAGAAGGGTCTGGGGGCATTCAAAAGGGTCCTGGGGGCCTCTAGAAGGGACTGGAGGCTTTTAGAAGAGACCTGGGGTGCTCTAGATGGGTCTGGGGGCATTTAGAAGCGTCCTGGGGGGGTTCTGGAAGGGTCTGGGGGAGTTTAGAATGGTCCTGGGGAGCTCTAGAAAGGTCTGGGTGCTTTTAGAAGGGTCCTGGTAGACTCTAGAAGGGTCTGAGTGCTATTAGAAGGGTCCTGCGGGTCTCTAGAAGGGTCTGGGTGCTTTTAGAAGGTTCCTGGGGGGCTCTAGAAGGGTTGAGGTCTTTTAGAATTGTCCTGGGGGCATCTTGAAGGCTCTGGGGTATTTTAGAAGGGTCCTGGGGGCCTCTAGAAGTGTCTGAGGGATTTTAAAAGGGTCCTGGGAGGCTCTAGAAGGGTCTGGTTACTTTTAGAAGTGTCCGTGGAGGCTCTAGAAGGGTCTGGGGCCTTTTAGAAGGGTCCTGGGGGGCTCTAGAAGGGTCTGGGTGCTATTAGAAGGATCCGGGGAGGGTCTAGAAGGCTCTGGGGGCTTTTAGAAGGGTCCTTGGGGCCTTTAGAAGGGTCTGGGGACCATTAGAGGAGCCCTGGCGTCCTCTAGAAGGGTCTGGGGGATTTTAGATGTCTCCTGGGGAGCTCTAGAAGGGTCTGGAGTCTTTTAGAAGGGTCCTGGGGGAATATAGAAGGGTCTGGGGGCTTTTAGAAGGGTCCTGCGGGTCTCTAGAAGGGTCTGGGTGCTTTTAGAAGGGTCCTGGAGGAATCTAGAAGGGTCTGGGGTCTTTGAGAAGGGTCCTAGGGGGCTCTAGAAGGGTCTGGGTGCTTTTAGAAGTGTCCTGGGGGGCTCTAGAAGGGTCTGGGGGCTTTTAGAAGGCTCCTGTAGGGTCTATAGAAGGGTATGGGTGCTTTTTGAAGGGTCCTGTGGGGCTCTAGAAGGGTCTGGGGGCATTTAGAAGGTCCTGGGGGGCTCTAGAAGGGTCTGGGTGCTTTTAGAAGGGTCCTGGGAGGCTCTAGAAGGGTCTGGTTGCTTTTAGAATGGCCCTGGGAGGCTCTAGAAGGGTCTGGGGGCTTTTTGAAGGGTCCAGGGGGCCTCTAGAAAGGTCTGGGTGCTTTTAGAAGGGTCCTGCATGGCTCTAGAAGGGTCTGGGGTCTATTAGAAGGATCCGGGGAGGGTCTAGAAGGCTCTGGGACCTTTTAGAAGGGTCCTTGGGGGCTCTTGAAGGGTCTGGGGACCATTAGAGAAGCCCTGGTGGCCTCTAGAATGGTCTGGGGGATTTTAGAAGGGTCCTGGGGATCTCTAGAAGTGTCTGGGGGCTTTTAGAAGGGTCCTGGGAGAATCTAGAAGGGTCTGGGGGCTTTTAGAAGGGTCCTGCGGGTCTCTAGAAGAGTCTGGGGGCTTTTAGAAGGGTCCTGGGGGGATCTAGAATGGTCTGGGTGCTCTTAGAAGGGTCCTGGGGGCCTCTAGAAATGTCTGCGGGATATTAGAAGGGTCCTGGGAGGCTCTAGAAGGGTCTGGGTGTTTTAGAAAGATTCGGGGAGGGTCTAGAAGGGTCTGGGGGCTTTTAGAAGGGTCCTGTGGTGATCTAGAAGCGTCTGGGTTCTTTTAGAAGGGTCCTGGGGGGCTCTAGAAGGGTCTGGGTGCTTTTAGAAGGGTCCTGGGGGTCTTTAGAAGGGTCTGGGGGCTTTTAGAATGGTCCTGCGGGGCTCTAGAATGCTCTGGGGGCTTTTAGAAGAGTCCTGGGTGGCTTTAGAAGAGTGTGAGTGCTTTTAGAAGGGTCCTGGGGGCATCTAGATGGCTCTGGGTACTTTTAGAAGGGTCCTGGGGGCCTCTAGATGGGTCTGAGGATTTTTAGAAGGGTCCTGGGAGGCTCTAGAAGTGTCTGGGTGATTTTAGAAGGGCCCTGGGTGGCTCTAGAATGGTCTGGTTGCTTTTAGAAGGGTCCTGGTGGGCGCTAGAAGGGTCTGGGTGCTTTTAGAAATGTCCTGGGTGGCTCTAGAATGGTCTGGGGGCATTTAGAAGGGTCCCGGGGGGCTCTAGAAGGGTCTGGGGGCTTTTAGAAGGATCTTGGGGGCCTCTAGAAGGGTCTGGGAGCTTTTAGAAGGGTTCTGGATGGCTCTAGAATGGTCTGGGGGCTTTTAGAAGCGTCCTGGGGGGCTCTAGAAGGGTGTGGTTGCTTTTAGAAGGGTCCTGGGGGCATCTACAAGGCTCTGGGGGCTTTCAGAAGGGTCCTGGGGGCTTCTAGAAGGGTCTGAAGGATTTTAGAAGGGTCCTGGGAGGCTGTAGAAGGGTCTGGGTGCTTTTTGAATGATCCGGGGAGGGTGTAGAAGGGTCTGGGTTCTTTTAGAAGGGTCCTGGGGGGCTCTAGAAGGGTCTGGGTGCTTTCAGAAGGGACCTGTGTGGCTGTAGAAGGGTCTGGGGGCTTTTAGATGGGTCCTGGGGGGCTCTAGAAGGGTCCGGGGGCTTTTAGAAGTGTCCGTAGAGGCTGTAGAAGGGTTCGGAGGTCTTGTAGAAGGGTCCTGGGGGGCTCTAGAAGGGTCTGGGTGCTATTAGAAGGATCCAGGGGGGTCTAGAAGGCTCTGGGGGCTTTTAGAAGGGTCCTTGGGTGCTCTAGATGGGTCTGGGGAACATTAGAGGGGCACTGGGGTCCTCTAGAAGGGTCTGGGGGATTTTAGAAGGGTCCTGGGGAGCTCTAGAATTGTCTGGGGGCTTTTAAGAATGGTCCTGGGAGGCTCTAGAAGGGTCTGGGGGCTTTTAGAAGGGTCCTGCGTGTCTCTAGAAGGGTCTGAGTGCTTTTAGAAGGATTCGGGGAGGGTCTAGAAGGGTCTGGTGGCTTTTAGAAGGGTCCTGTGGGGCTCTCGAAGGGTCTGGGTGCTTTTAGAAGGGTCCTGGGGGGCTCTAGAAGGGTCTGGGGGCTTTTAGAAGGGTCCTGGGGAGCTCTAGATGGGTCTGGGGTCTTTTAGAAGGGTCCTGGGGGGCGCTAGAAATGTCTGGGTCCATTTAGAAGGGTCCTGGGGAGTTCTAGAAGGGTCTGGAGGGTTTTAGAAGAGTCCTGGTGGGCTCTAGATGGGTCTGGGTGCTTTTAGAATGATCCGGGAATGGTCTAGAAGGGTCTGGGTGCTTTCAGATAGGTCCTGGGTGCATCTAGAAGGGTCTGGGTGCTTTTAGAAGGGACCTGGGTGGCTCTAGAAGGGTCTGGGGGCTTTTAGAAGGGTTCTGTGGGGATGTAGAAGGGTCTGGGTGCTTTTAGATGGGTCCTGGGGGACTCTAGAAGGGTCTGGGGACCATTAGAGGGGCCCTGGGGGCCTCTAGAAGTGTCTGGGGCCTTTTAGAAGGGTCCTGGGGGGCTCTAGAAGGGTGTTAGGGCTTTTAGAAGCGTCCTGGGGGCATCTAGAAGGCTCTGGGGGCTATTAGAAGGGTCCTGGGGGGCTCTAGAAGGGTCTGGGGGCTTTTAGAATGGTCTTGGGGGGCTCTAGAGGGGTCTGGGTCTTTTAGAAGGGTCCTGGTGGGCTCTAGAAGGATTTGGGGACAGTTAGGAGGGTCCTGAGGGGATGTTGAACGGTCTGAGTGCTTTTAGATGGGTCCTGTAGGGCTAAAAAAGGTTCCTAACCCTATCCCTAACCCTAACTCTTACTCTAACCCTAACTCTAACACAAACCCAAACCCTAACCCTAACCCTAACCCTAACCCTAACCCTAACCCTAACCCTAACTCTAACCCTAGCCCTAACCCTAACTCCAACCCTAACCCTAACCCTAACCCTAACCCTATCCCTAACCCTAACTCTTACTCTAACCCTAACTCTAACCCTAACCCTAACCCTAACCCTAACCCTAACCCTAACCCTAACCCTAACCCTAACCCTAACTCTTACTCTAACCCTAACCCTAACCCTAACCCTATCCCTAACCCTAACTCTTACTCTAACCCTAACTCTAACCCTAACCCTAACTCTAACCCTAACCCTAACCCTAACCCTAACCCTTACCCTAAACCTAACTCTAACCCTAACCCTAACCCTAACCCTAACCCTAACCGTAACCCTAACCCTAACTCTAACCCTAACCCTAACCCTAACCCTTACCCTAACCCTAAACCTAACCCTAACCCTAACCCTAACCCTAACCCTAACCCTAATCCTAACTCTAACCCTAACCCTAACCCTAACCCTAACTCTAACTATAACCCTAACCCTAACCCTAACCCTAACCCTAACCCTAACCCTAACCCTAACTATAACCCTAACTCTAACCCTAACCCTAACCCTAACCCTAACCCTAACCCTAACCCTAGCCCTAACCCTAACTCCAACCCTAACCCTAACCCTAACCCTAACCCTATCCCTAACCCTAACTCTTACCCTAACCCTAACCCTAACCCTAACCCTAACCCTAACCCTAACCCTAACCCTAACCCTAACCCTAACCCTAACTCTAACCCTAACCCTAACCCTAACCCTAACCCTAACCCTAACCCTAACCCTAACTCTAACTATAACCCTAACTCTAACCCTAACCCTAACCCTAACCCTAACCCTAACCCTAACCCTAACCCTAACCCTAACCCTAACCCTAACCCTTCCTCTAACCCCTAGAAGTATCTGGGGGCTTTTAGAAGAGTCCTTGAAGGATCTAGGAGGGTCTAGGGTCTCTAAAAAGGTTCCTAAGGGGCTCCGGAAGGGTTTGGGGTCTTTTAGAAGGGTCCTCGGTGGCTCTAGAAGGGTCTAGGGTATTGTAGAAGGGTCCTAAGGGGGTTTAGTAGGGCCTGGGGGGCTTTATAAGATTTTGGGGGCCTTTATAAGGTTTTGGGGGGCTCTAGAAAGTCCGGGGGCTTTGAGAAGCACACTGGGGGCTCTAAAAGTGTCTGGGTGCTTTTAGAAGGTTCCTGGGGGGCTCTAGAAGGGTCTGGGTGCTTCTAGAGCAAAAATTTTAATTTTGCACATTTGGGGAATTCGCAGGGCTCAGCACACCCGGAGTGCAAACGATGAGCCTGGCCTGGGAAAAGCACCTGCTTGATCAGGGTGTCTCCCCTGCCAGCTAAGTACAAAGGACCCAGACCATTCTAGAGCCCCCAAGGACCCTTCCAAAAGCCCCCAGACCCTTCTGGAGACGTTCAGGTTCCTTTGAAAAGGCCCCAGACCCTTCTAGAGCCTCCCAAGACCCTTCTAAAAGCCCCCAGACCCTTCTAGACCCTCCCCGGATCCTTCTAAAAGCCCCGAGATCCTTCTAGAGGATCCCAGGACCCATCTAAAAGCCCCCAGACCCTTCTAGAGCCCCCCAGGACCCTTCTAAAAGCCCCCAGACCCTTCTAGAGGACCCAGGGCCCCTCTTAAGCCACCCCGTCCCTTCTAGAGCCCCCCAGGACCCTTCTAAAAGCCCCCAGACCCTTCTAGAGCCCCCCCGGACCCTTCTAAAAGCCCCTAGACCCTTCTAGAGGCCCCCAGGACCCTTCTGAAAGCCCCCAGAACCTTCTAGACCCCCACAGGACCCTTCTAAAAGCACCCAGACCATTCTTGAGCCCCCCAGGACCGTTCTAAAAGCACCCAGACCCTTCTAGAGACCCCCAGGACCATTCTGAATGCCCCCAGAACCTCCTAGAGCCACCCAGGACCCTTCTAAAAGACCCCAGACCATTCTAGCCCCCCCCAGGACCCTTCTACAAGCCCCCAGGACCCTTCTAATAGCCCCCAGACTTGTCTAGAGGGCACCAGGACCCTTATAAAAGTCCCCAGACCCTTCTAGAGCCCCCCCGGACCCTTGTAAAAGCCACCAGACACTTCTAGAGGCACCCAGGACCCTTATAAAAGCACCCAGACCCTTCCAGAGCCTCCCAGGACCCTTCTGAACGCCCCCAGACCCTTCTAGAGGCACCCAGGACCCTTCTAAAAGCCTCTAGACCCTTCTAGAGCCCCCCAGGACCCTTCTAAAAGCATCCAGACCCTTCTAGAGCCTCCCAGGACCATTCTAAATGCACCCAGACCCTTCAAAACCCCCCCAGGACACTTCTAAAAGACCCCAGACCATTCTAGAGCACCCTAGGATCCTTCAAAAAGCATAAAGACCCTTCTAGACCGTCCCCGGATCATTCTAAAAGCCCCCAGACCCTTCTAGAGCCCCCCAGGATCATTCTAAAAGCCCGCAGACCCTTCTAGAGCCCCCTAGGACCCATCTAAAAGCCCCCAGACCATTCTAGAGCCCCCCAGGACACATCTAAAAGCCCCCAGACCCTTCTAGAGCCCCCCAGGACCATTCTAAAAGACCCCAGACCCTTCTAGAGGCCCCCAGGACCCTTCTAAAAGTCCCGAGACCCTTCTAGAGGCAACCAGGACCCTTCTAAAAGCCCCCAGACCCTTCTAGACCCTCCCCGGATCCTTCTAAAAGCCCCCATACCCTTCTAGATCCTCCCAGGACCCTTCTAAAAGCCCCCAGACCCTTCTAGAGCCCCCCAGGACCCTTCTAAAAGCCCCCACACCCTTCTAGAGCCCCCCAGGACCCTTCTAAAAGCCCCCAGACCCTTCTAGATGTACCCAGGGCCCATCTTAAGGCCCCCAGACCATTTTAGAGCACGCCAAGACCCTTCTAAAAGCCCCCAGACCCTTCTAGAGCCCCCCAGGACCCTTCTAAAAGGCCGCAGAAACTTCTAGACCCTCTCCGGATAATTCTAAAAGCCCCCAGACACTTCTAGAGATCCCCAGGACCATTCTAAAAGGCCCCAGACCCTTCTATAGCACCCCAGGACCCTTCTAAAAGACCCCAGACCATTCTAGAGCCCCCCAGGGCCCCTCTTAAGGCACCCCGTCCCTTCTAGAGCAGCCCAGGACCCTTCTAAAAGTCCCCAGACCCTTCCAGATCAACCCAGGACCCTTCTAAAAGACCCCAGACCCTTCTAGAGCCCCCCCGGACCCTTCTAAAAGCCCCTAGACCCTTCTAGAGGCCCCCAGGACCCTTTTGAAAGCCCCCAGAACCTTCTAGAGCCCCACAGGACCCTTCTAAAAGCACCCAGACATTTCTACAGACCCCGAGGACCGTATAAAAGCCTACAGACCCTTCTAGAGACCCCCAGGACAATTCTAAAAGCCCCCAGACCCTTCTAGAGCCCCACAGGACCCTTCTAAAAGCACCCAGACCCTTCTAGAGCCCCCCAGGACCATTCTAAAAGCCCCCAGACCATTCTAGACCCTCCCCGGATCCTTCTAAAAGCCCCCAGACCCTTCTAGAGCACCCCAGGACCATTCTAAAAGAACCCAGACCCTTCTAGAGCACCCAAGGTCGTTTCTAAAAGCCCCCAGACTAATCTAGACCCTCCCCGGATTCTTCTAAAAGCCCCCAGACCCTTCTAGAGCATCCCAGGACCCTTCTAAAAGCCCCCAGACCCTTCTAGAGGCCCCCAGGACCATTCTAAAAGCACCCAGACCCTTTTAGAGCCCCCCGGTACCCTTCTAAAAGCACCCAGACCCTTCTAGAGTCCCCCAGGACCCTTCTGAAAACCCCCAGACCCTTCTACAGACCCCCAGGACCCTATAAAAGCCCCCAGACTCTTCTAGAGCACCCCAGGACTCTTCTAAAAGCACCCAGACCCTTCTAGAGCCCCCCCGGACCCATTTAAAATCCTCCAGACCCTTATAGAGCCCCCCAGGACCCTTCTAAAAGACACCAGACACTTTTAGAGGCCCCAGGGCCCCTCTTAAGCCCCCCCGTACCTTCTAGAGCACACTAGGACCCTTCTAAAAGGCCCCAGACCCTTCTAGAGCCCCCCAGGACCCTTCTAAAAGACCCCAGACCCTTCTAGAGCTCCCCCGGACCCTTCTAAAAGCCCCTAGACCCTTCTAGAGGCCCCCACGACCCTTCTGAAAGCCCCCAGATCCTTCTAGAGCCCCACAGGACCCTTCTAAAAGCACCCAGACCCTTCTACAGACCCCCAGGACAGTATAAAAGACCCCAGACCCTTCTACAGCCCCCCAGGACCCTTCTAAAAGCCCCCAGACCCTTCTAGAGCCCCCAGGACGCTTCTAAAAACTTCCAAACCCTTCTAGAGCCCCCCAGGACCCTTCTAAAAGACCCCAGACCCTTCTAGAGGCCCCAGGGCGCTTCTTAAGCCCCCCCGTCCCTTCTAGAGCACACCAGGACCCGTCTAAAAGCCTCTAGACCCTTCTAGAGCACTCCAGGACCTTTCCAAAAGCACCCAGACCCTTCTAGAGGCTCCCCGGACCCTTATAAAAGCACCCAGACCCTTCCAGATCCTCCCAGGACCCTTCTAATAGCCACCAGACGCTTCTAGAGACCCCCAGGACCCTTCTAAAAGCACCCAGACCCTTCTAGACCCTCCCCGGATCATTCTAAAAGACCCCAGACCTTCTAGAGCCCCCTAGGATCCTTCAAAAAGCACCCAGACCCTTCTAGACCGTCCCTGGATCATTCTAAAAGCCCCCAGACCCTTCTAGAGCCCCCCAGGATCATTCTAAAAGCCCCCAGACCCTTCTAGAGCCCCCTAGGACCCATCTAAAAGCACCCAGACGCTTCTAGAGACCCCCAGGACCCTTCTAAAAGCCCCCAGACCGTTCTAGACCCCCCCAGGACCCTTCTACAAGCACCCAGACCCTTCTAGAGCTCCCCAGGACCCTTCTAATAGCCCCCAGACCCGTCTAGGAGCCACCAGGAGTCTTCTAAAAGTCCCCAGACCCTTCTAGAGCCCCCCCGGACCCTTCTAAAAGCCCCCAGACCCTTCTAGAGGCCCCCAGGACCCTTATAAAAGCACCCAGACCCTTTCAGAGCCTCACATTTCCCTTCTAAACGCCCCCAGACCCTTCTAGAGGCCCCCAGGACCCTTCTAAAAGCCTCTAGACCTTTCTAGAGCCCCCCAGGACCCTTCTAAAAGCCCCCAGACCCTTCTAGAGCCTCCCAGGACCATTCTAAAAGCCCCCAGACCCTTCTAGAGCCCACCAGGACCCTTCTAAAAGACCCCAGACCCTTCTAGAGCCGCCTAGGATCCTTCAAAAAGCATAAAGACCCTTCTAGACCGTCCCCGGATCATTCTAAAAGGCCCCAGACCCTTCTAGAGCCCCTCAGGACCCTTCTAAATGCCCCAAGACCCTTCTAGAGCACCCCAGGACCCATCTAAAAGCCCCCAGATCCTTCTAGAGCACCCCAGGACCCTTCTAAAAGCCCCCAGACACTTCTAGAGCCCCCCAGGACCATTCTAAAAGCTCCCAGACCCTTCTAGAGGACACCAGGACCCTTCTAAAAGCCCCCAGACCCTTCTAGAGCCCCCCAGGACCCTTCTACAAGCCCCCAGACCCTTCTAGAGCCACCCAGACCCTTCTAAAAGCACCCAGACCCTTCTAGAGGCCCCCAGGACCCGTCTAAAAGCCTCTAGACCCTTCTAGAGCCCCCCAGGACCTTTCTAAAATCACCCAGACCGTTCTAGAGGCTCCCCGGACCCTTATAAAAGCACCCCGACCCTTCTAGAGCCTCCCAGTACCCTTCTAAAAGCAACCAGATCCTTCTAGAGGACCCCAGGACCCTTCTAAAAGCCCCCAGACCCATCTAGACCCTCCCCGGATCCTTCTAAAAGCCCCCAGACCCTTCTAGAGCCCCCTAGGATCCTTCAAAAAGCACCCAGACCTTTCTAGACCGTCCCCGGATCATTCTAAAAGCCCCCAGACCCTTCTAGAGCCCTCCAGGACCCTTCTAAAAGCCCCCAGACCCTTCTAGAGCCCTCCAGGACCCTTCTAAAAGCCCCCAGACCTATCTAGAGAATCCGAGGACCCTTCTACAATTCCCCAGACCCTTCTAGAGGCCCCTAGGACCCTTCTAAAAGACCCCAGACCCTTCTAGACCCTCCCCGGATCCTTCGAAAAGACCCCAGACCCTTCTAGAGACCCCCAGGATCATTCTAAAAGCCCCCAGACCCTTCTAGAGGCCCCCAGGAACCTTCTAAAAGCCCCCAGACCATTCTAGAGCCCCCCAGGACCCTTCTAAAGGCCCCCAGACCCTTCTAGACCCTCCCCGGATCATTCTAAATGAACCCAGACCTTTCTAGGGCCCCCCAGAACCCCTCTAAAAGCCTCCAGACCCTTGTAGAGCCCCCAGGACCCGTCTAAAAGCGCCCAGACCCTTCTAGACCCTCCCCTGATCATTCTAAAAGACCCCAGACCCTTCTAAAACCTCCCAAGACTATTCTAAAAGAACCCAGACCCTTCTAGACCCTCCCCGGATTATTCTAAAAGCCCCCAGACCCTTCTAGAGCCCACCAAGACCCTTCTAAAAGCCTCCAGACCCTTCTAGAGCCCCCCCGAACCACTCTAATAGTTCTCAGACCCTTCTAGAGGCCCCCAGGACCCTTCTATAAGTCCCCAGACCCTTCTAGAGAACACCAGGAACATTCTAAAAGCCCCCAGACCATTCTAGAGCCCCCCCGGACCACTCTAATAGATCCCAGACCCTTCTAGAGGCCCCCAGGATACTTCTAAATGCCCCCAGACCCTTCTAGAGATCCCCGGGACCATTCTAAAAGCCCCCAGACCCCTCTAGAGCCCCCCAGGACCCTTCTAAAAGCCCCCAGAACCTTCTAGACCCTCCCCGGATCATTCTAAAAGCTCCCAGACCCTTCTAGAGACCACCATGACCCTTCTAAAAGCACTCAGACCCTTCTAGAGGGCACCAGGACCCTTCTAAAAGCACCCAGACCCTTCTAGAGCCTCCCAGGACCATTCTAAAAGCCCCCAGACCCTTCTAGACGCCCCCAGGACCCTTCTAAAAGCCCCCAGACCCTTCTAGATGACCCCAGGACCCTTCTGAAAGGCCGCAGACACATCTAGACACTCCCCGGATCTTTCTAAAAGACCCCAGACACTTCTAGAGATCCCCAGGAGCATTCTAAAAGCCCCCAGACCCTTCTAGAGACCCCCAGGATCATTCTAAAAGCCCCCAGACCCTTCTAGAGCCCCCCAGGATCATTCCAAAAGCCCCCAGACCCTTCTAGAGCCCCCTAGGACCCATCTAAAAGCCCCCAGACCCTTCTAGAGTCCCCTAGGACACTTCTAAAAGCCCCCAGACCCTTCTAGACCCTCCCCGGATCCTTCGAAAAGACCCCAGACCCTTCTAGAGCCCCCCAGGATCATTCTAAAAGCACCCAGACCCTTCTAGAGCCCCCCAGTACCCTTCTAAAAGCCCCTAGACCCTTCTAGAGCCCCCCAGGACCCTTCTAAATGCCCCCAGACCCTTCAAGAGGCACCCAGAACCCTTCTAAAAGCACCCAGACCATTCTAGAGCCTCCCAGGACCATTCTAAAAGCCCCCAGACCCTTCTAGACCCCCCCAGGACCCTTCTAAAAGCCCCCAGACCCTTCTAGAGCCTCCCAGGACCCTTCTGAAAGGCCGCAGACACTTATAGACACTCCCCGGATCCTTCTAAAAGACCCCAGACCCTTCTAGAGCACCCCAGGACCCTTCTAAAAGCCCCCAGACACTTCTAGAGCCCCCCAGGCCTCCTCTTAACGCACCCCGTCCCTTCTAGAGCACCCCAGGACCCTTCTAAAAGTCCCCAGACCTTTCTAGAGCACGCCAGGACCCGTCTAAAAGCCACCAGACCATTCTAGAGCCCCCCGGACCCTTCTAAAGGCCTCCAGACCCTTCTAGAGGCCCCCTGGACCTTTCTGAAAGCACCCAGAACCTTCTAGAGCCCTCCAGGACCCTTCTAAAACACCAAGACCCTTCTAGAGCATCCCAGGACCATTCTAAAAGCCCCCAGACCCTTCTAGAGCCTCCCAGGATCCTTCTAAAAGCCTCCAGACTCTTCTAGATCCATCCAGGACCCTTCTAAAAGCACCCAGACCATTCTAGAGCACCCCAGGACCCTTCTAAAAGCCCCCAGACCCTTCTAGAGCCTACCAGGACCTTTCTACAAGCACCCAGACCCTTCTAGAGCCCCCAAGGACCCTTCTAAAAGCCCCCAGACCCTTCTAGAGGCCCCCAGGACCCTTCTAAAAGCCACCAGACCCTTCTAGAGCCCCCCCAGGACCATTCTACAAGCACCCAGACCCTTCTAGAGCCCCCCAGGACCCTTCTACAAGCCCCCAGACCAATCTAGATCCACCCAGGACCCTTCTAAAAGCCCCCAGACCCTTCTAGAGGCCCCCAGGACTCGTCTAAAAGCCTCTAGACCCTTCTAGAGCCCCCCAGGACCTTTCTAAAAGCACCCAGACCCTTCTAGAGGCTTCCCGGTCCCTTATAAAAGCACCCAGACCCTTCTAGACCGTCCCCGGATCATTCTAAAAGCCCCCAGACCCTTCTAGAGCCCCCCAGGACCCTTCTAAAAGCCCCCTGACCCTTCTAGAGCCCCCTATGACCCATCTAAATGCCCCCAGACCCTTCTAGAGGCCCCCAGGACCCTTCTAAAAGCCCCCAGACCCTTCTAGACCCTCCCCGGATCCTTCTAAAAAACCCCAGACCATTCTAGAGCCTCCCGGGACCATTCTAAAGCCCTCAGACCCTTCTAGAGGACACCAGGACCCTTCTAAAAGCCCCCAGAACCTTCTAGAGCACCCCAGGACCCTTCTAAAAGCCCCAAGACCCTTCTAGAGCCCCCCAGGACCCTTCTAAAAGCACCCAGACCCTTATAGAGGCCCCCAGGACCCTTCTGAAAGCCCCAAGAACCTTCTAGAGCATCCCAGGACCCTTCTAAAAGAACCCAGACCCTTCTAGGGCTCCCCAGGACCCTTCTAAAAGCCCCCAGACCATTCTAGAGACCCCCATGACCCTTCTGAAAGCCTCCAGAACCTTCTAGATCCACCCAGGACCCTTCTAAAAGCCACCAGACCCTTCTAGAGCCCCCCAGGACCATTCTAAAAGCACCCAGACCCTTCTAGAGACACCCAGGACCCTTCTAAATGCCCCCAGACCCTTCTAGATAAGCCAGGACCCTTCGAAAAGCAACCAGAACCTTCTAGAGCCACCCAGGACCATTCTAAAAGCCCCCAAACCCTTCTAGAGCCTCCCAGGACCCTTCTAAAAGCACCCAGACCCTTCTAGAGAGCCCCAGGACCATTCTAAAGGCCCCCAGACTCTTCTAGACCCTCCCCGGATCATTCTAAAAGCCCTCAGACCCTTCTAGAGACCCCCAGGACCCTTCTAAAGGCCCGCAGACCCTTCTAGACCCTTCCCGGATCATTCTAAAAGCCCCCAGACCCTTCTAGAGCCTCGCAGGACCCTTCTAAAAGCCCCCGGACCCTTCTAGAGCCGCGCAGGACCCTTCTAAAAGCCTCCAGACCCTTCTAGAGGCCCCCCGGACCCTTCTAAAAGTCCCCAGACCCTTCTAGATCATCCCCGGACCCCTCTGATATATCCCACACCATTCTAGAGGCCACCAGGATACTTTCAAAAGCCCCCAGACCCTTCTAGAGAACCCCAGGACCCTTCTAAAAGCCCCCAGACCATTCTAGAGCCCCCCAGGGCCCTTCTAAAAGCCCCGAGACCCTTCTAGGAGAGACGGGGGTCCTTAAGAGGGGCCTTGGGGTCCTCTAGAAGGGTCTGGGGGCTTATAGAAGTGTCCTGGCGGGCTCTCGAAGGGTCTGGGTTCTTTGACAAGGGTCTTTGGGTGGCTCTAGGTGGTCTGGGGTATTTTGGAAGGGTCCTGGGTACCTCAAGAAGGGTCTGGGGGCTTTTATAGGGTCCTGGGGGGCTCTAGAAGGGTCTGGGTGCTTTTAGAAGGGTCCTGGGGAGCTCTAGAAGGGTCTGGGGTCTTTTAGAAGGGTCCCGGGAGGCTGTAGAAGGGTCTGGGGGCTTTTAGAATTGTCCTGCGGGTCTCTAGAAGGGTCTGGGGGCTTTTAGAAGGGTCCCTGGGGGCTCTAGAAGGGTCTGAGTATCATTAGAGGGGCCTTGGGGGCATCTAGAAGGGTCTGGGGGATATTAGAAGGGTCCTGGAGAGCTCTAGAAGGGTCTGGGGTATTTTAGAAGGGTTCTGGGTAGCTCTAGAAGGGTCTGGGGGCTTTCAGAAGGGTCCTGGGGGGCTGTAGAAGGGTCTGGAGTCTTTTAGAAGGGTCCTGGGGGGCTCTAGAAGGGTCTGGGGGCTTTTAGATGGGTCCTGCGGGTCTCTAGAAGGGTCTGGGTGCTTTTAGAAGTGTCCTGGGGGGCTCTAGAAGGGTCGGGGGAGTTTTAGGATAGTCCTGGTGGGCTCTAGAAGGGTGTGAGGGCTTTTAGAAGGTTCCTGGGGGCATCTAGAAGGCTCTGGGGGCTTTTAGAAGGGTCCTGGGGGCCTCTAGAATTGTCTGAGGGATTTTAGAAGGGTCCTGGGAGGCTCTAGAAGGGTCTGGGTGCTTTTAGAATGATCCAGGGAGGGTCTAGAAGGGTCTGGGGGCTTTTAGAAGGGTCCTGTGGGGCTCTAGAAGGGTCAGGGTACTTTTAGAAGGGGCCTAGGGGGCTCTAGAAGGGTCTGGGTGCTTTTAGAAGGGTCCTAAGGGGCTCTAGAAGCGTCTGGGGTATTTTAGAAGGGTCCTGGGTAGCTCTAGAAGGGTCTGGGGGCTTTCAGAAGGGTCCTGGGGGGCTGCAGAAGGGTCTGGAGTCTTTTAGAAGGGTCCTGGGGGACTCTAGAAGGGTCTGGGGGCATTCAGAAGGGTCCTGGGGGCCTCTAGAAGGGTCTGGAAGCTTTTAGAAGGGCCCTGGGCGGCTCTAGAAGGGTCTG
Organism: Clamator glandarius; assembly: GCA_033459285.1. Classification (NCBI taxonomy): domain Eukaryota; kingdom Metazoa; phylum Chordata; class Aves; order Cuculiformes; family Cuculidae; genus Clamator; species Clamator glandarius. Next base: position 22,253 of record JAUNZM010000681.1, on the reverse strand, counting down.
GGGGCATTTAGAAAGGTCCTGGTGGGCTCTAGAAGGGTCTGGGGGTTTTCAGAAGGGTCCTGGGGGCCTCTAGAAGGGTCTGGAAGCTTTTAGAAGGGTCCTGGGCGCATCTAGAAGGGTCTGGAGTCTTTTAGAAGGGTCCTGGGAGGATCCAGATGGGTCTGGGTGCTTTTAGAAGGATCCGGAGAGGGTCTAGATTGGTCTGGGTGCATTTAGAAGGGTCCTGGGGGGCTCTACAAATGTCTGGAGGCTTTTAGAAGGGTCCAGGGGGCCTCTAGAAGGGTCTGGGGGCTTTTAGAAGAGTCCTGGGGGCCTCTAGAAGGGTCTGGCGGCTTTTAGAAGAGTCCTGGGGCCTCTAGAAGGGTCTGGGGGCTTTTAGAAGGGTCCTGGGGGGCTCTAGAAGGGTCTGGAGGCTTTTAGAAGGTTCCGGTGTGGCTCTAGAATGGTGTGGGGGCTTTTAGAAGGGTCCTGGGGGCATCTAGAAGGCTCTGGGGGCTTTTATAAGGGTCCTGGGGGGCTCTAGAAGGGTCTGGGTGCTTTTAGAAGGATCCGGGGAGGGTCTAGAAGGGTCTGGAAGCTTTTAGAAGGGTCCTGGGGGGCTCTAGAAGGGTCTGGGGGATATTAGAAGGGTCCTGGGATGGTCTAACAAGGGTCTGGGTTGTTTTAGAAGGGTCCTGCGGGTCTCTAGAAGGGTCTGAAGGCTTTAAGAAGGGTCCTTGGGGGCTCTAGAAGGGTCTGGGGACCATTAGAGGGGCCCTAGGGGCCTCTAGAAGGGTCTGGGGGCTTTTAGAATGGTCCTGGTAGGCTGTAGAAGGGTCTGGGTGCATTTAGAAGGGTCCCGCGGGTCTCTAGAAGGGTCTGGGGGCTTTTAGAATGGTCCTTGGGGGCTCTAGAAGGGTCTGGGGACCACTAGAGGGGCCCTGGGTGCCTCTAGAAAGGTCTGTGGTATTTTAGAAGGGTCCTGGGGAGATCTAGAAGGGTCTGGGGGCTTTTAGAAGGGTCCTGGGAGACTCTAGAAGGGTCTGGGGGCATTTAGAAGGTCCTGCGTGTCTCTAGAAGGGTCTGAGGGCTTTTAGAAGGGTCCTGTGGGGCTCTAGAAGGGTCTGGCGGCTTTTAGAAGGGTCCTGGGGGGCTCTAGAAGGGTGTGAGAGCTTTTAGAATGGTCCTGGGTGCATCTAGAAATCTCTGGGTGCTTTTAGAAGGGTCCTGGGGGCCTCTAGAAGTGTCTGAGGAGTTGTAGAAGGGTCCGGGGAGGCTCTAGTAGGGTCTGGGTGCTTTTAGAAGGATCCGGTAGGGTCTAGAAGGGTCTGGGGCTTTTAGAAGGGTCCTGTGGAGCTCTAGAAGGGTCTGGGGTCTTTTAGACGATTCCAGGGGGGGTCTAGAAGGCTCTGGGGCCTTTTAGACGAGTCCTGGGGAGCTCTAGAAGGGTCTGGGGCTTTCAGAATGATCCTGGGGGTCGCTAGAAGTGTCTGGGTGTATTTGGAAGGGTCTTGGGGAGCTCTAGAAGGGTCTGGGGGCTTTCAGAAGGGTCTTGGGGGCATGTAGAAGGGTCTGGAGGCTTTTAGAAGGGTCCTGGAGCGCTCTAGAAGGGTCTGGGGGCATACAGAACGGTCCTGGTGGCCTCTAGAAGGGACTGGATGCTTTTAGAAGGGTCCTGGGGGGCTCTAGATGGGTCTGGGTGCATTTAGAAGGGTCCTGGGGGGATCTAGATGGGTCTGGGGGCTTTTAGAAGGATACGTGGAATTTCTAGAAGGGTCTGGGGGCTTTTAGAAGGGTCCTGGGTTGCTCTAGAAGGGTCTGGAGGCTTTTAGAAGGGTCCTGCGGGTCTCTAGAAGGATCTGGAGGCTTTTAGAAGGGTCCTGGGAGGCTCTGGAATGGTCTGATGGATTTTAGAAGGGTCCTGGGAGGTTCTAGAAGGGTCTGTGTGCTTTTAGAAGGATCCGTGGAGGGTCTAGAATGGTCTGGGTGGTTTTAGAATGGTCCTGGGGGGTTCTAGAAGGGTCTGGGGGATTTTAGAAGGATCCTGGGGGGCTCTAGAAGGGTCTGAGGGATTTTAGAAGGGTCCTGGGGAGCTCTAGAAGGGTCTGGGTGCTTTTATAAGGGCCCTGGACTTCTCTAGAAGGGTCTGAGGGCTTTTAGAAGAGTCCTGGGGGGCTCTAGAATGGTCTGGGGTCTTTTAGAAGGGTCCTGGGCGCATCTAGAAGGGTCTGGGGGCTTTTAGAAGGGTCCTGGGAGGCTCTAGAAGGGTCTGAGGGCTTTTGGAATGGTCCTGGGGGGCTCTAGAAGGGTCTGGGGGCATTTAGAAGTGTCCTGGGGGGCTCTAGAAGGGTCTGGGGGATTATAGAAGGATCCTGGGGGCCTCTAGATAGGTCTGGGGGCATTTAGAATGGTCCTGCGGGTCTCTAGAAGGGTCTGGGGGCTTTTAGAAGGGTCCTTGGGGCTCTAGAAGGGTCTGGGGACCATTAGAGGGGCCCTAGGGGCCTCTAGAATGGTCTGGGGTATTTTAGAAGGGTCCTTGGGGCTCTAGAAGGGTCTGGGGACCATTAGAGGGGCCCTAGGGGCCTCTAGAATGGTCTGGGGTATTTTAGAATGGTCCTTGGGGGCTCTAGAAGGGTCTGGGGACCACTAGAGGGGCCCTGGAGGCCTCTAGAAGAGTCTGGGGTATTTTAGAAGGGTCCTGGGGAGCTCTAGAAGGGTCTGGGGGCTTTTAGAAGGGTCCTGGGAAACTCTAGAAGGGTCTGGGGGCATTTAGATGGGTCCTGCGGGTCTCTAGAAGGGTCTGGGAGCATTTAGAAGGGTCCTGGGGGGCTCTAGAATGGTCTGAGGGATTTTATAAGGGTCCTGGGAGGCTTTAGAAGGGTCTGGGTGCTTTTAGAAGGATCCAGGGAGGGTCTAGAAGGGTCTGGGGACTTTTAGAAGGGTCCTGGGGGGCTCTAGAAGGGTCTGGGGGCTATTAGAAGGATCCAGGGATCGTCTACAAGGGTCTGGGGTCTTTTAGAAGGGTCCTGCGGGTCTCTAGAAGGGTCTGGGGGCTTTTAGAAGGGTCCTTGGGGGCTCTAGAAGGGTCTGGGGACAATTAGAGGGGCCCTAGGGGCCTCTAGATGGGTCTGGGGGATTTTAGAAGGGTTCTGGGGAGCTCTTGAAGGGTCTGGGGGCTTTTAGAATGGTCCTTGGGGGCTCTAGAAGGGTCTGGGGACCACTAGAGGGGCCCTGGGGACCTCTAGAAGGGTCTTGGGTATTTTAGACGGGTCCTGGGGAGATCTAGAAGGGTCTGGGGGCTTTTAGAAGGGTCCTGGGGGGCTCTAGAAGGGTCTGGGGGCATTTAGAAGTGTCCTGGGGGGCTCTAGAAGGGTCTGGGGGATTTTAGAAGGATCCTGGGGGCCTCTAGAATGGTCTGGGGGCATTTAGAAGGGTCCTGCGGGTCTCTAGAAGGGTCTGGGGGCTTTTAGAAGGGTCCTTGGTGCTCTAGAAGGGTCTGGGGACCATTAGAGGGGCCCTAGGGGCCTCTAGAAGGGTCTGGGGGCTTTTAGAAGGGTCCTGGGAGAATCTAGAAGGGTCTGGGTGCATTTAGAAGGGTCCTGCGTGTCTCTAGAAGCGTCTGGGGGCTTTTAGAAGGGTCCTGGGGGGTTCTAGAAGGGTCTGGCGGCTTTTAGAAGGGTCCTGGTGGGCTCTAGAAGAGTGTGAGGGCTTTTAGAATGGTCCTGGGTGCATCTAGAAGTCTCTGGGTGCTTTTAGAAGGGTCCTGGGGGCCTCTAGAATTGTCTGCGGCCTTTTAGAAGGGTCCGGGGAGGCTCTAGAAGGGTCTGGGTGCTTTTAGAAGGATTCTGGGAGGGTCTAGAAGGGTCTGGGGCTTTTAGAAGGGTCCTGTGGAGCTCTAGAAGGGTCTGGGTTCTTTTAGACTGGTACTGGGGGGCTCTAGAAGGGTCTGGGGCTTTTTAGAAGAGTCCTGGGGGCCTCTAGAAGGGTCTTTGGCTTTCAGAAGGGTCCTGGGGGTCGCTAGAAGTGTTTGGGTGTATTTGGAAGGGTCCTGGGGAGCTCTAGAAGAGTCTGGGGGCTTTCAGAAGGGTCCTGATGGGCTCTAGAATGGTCTGGGGGCATTCAGAACGGTCCTGGTGGCCTCTAGAAGGGACTGGATGCTTTTAGAAGAGTCCTGGGGGGCTCTAGAAGGGTCTGGCGGCTTTTAGAAGGGTCCTGGGGGGCTCTAGAAGGGTGTGGGGGCTTTTAGAAGGATACGTGGAATCTCTAGAAGGGTCTGGGGGCTTTTAGAAGGGTCCTGGGGGGCTCTAGAATGGTCTGGAGGCTTTTTGAAGGGTCCTGGGTGGCTCTAGAAGGGTGTGGGGGCTTTTAGAAGGATCCGGGGAGGGTCTAGAACGGTCTGGGTGGTTTTAGAAGGGTCCTGGGCGGTTCTAGAAGGGTCTGGGGGATTTTAGAAGGGTCCTGGGGGGCTCTAGAAGGGTCTGAGGGATTTTAGAAGGGTCCTGGGGAGCTCTAGAAGGGTCTGGGTGCTTTTATAGGGGCCCTGGGCTTCTCTAGAAGGGTCTGGGGGCTTTTAGAGGAGTTATGGGGGGCTCTAGAATGGTCTCAGTGCTTTTAGAAGGGTCCTGGGCAGATCTGGAAGGGTCTGGAGGCTTTCAGAAGGGTCCTGCGTGCCTCTAGAAAAGTCTGGAGGCTTTTAGAAGGTCCTGGGGGGCTCTAGAAGGGTCTGGGCGCATTTATAAGGGTCCTGGGGTGCTCTAGAAGGGTCTGGGGGATATTAGAAGGATCCTGGGGGCCTCTAGAAAGGTCTGGGGGCATATAGAAGGGTTCTTGGGGCCTCTAGAAGGGTCTGGGGTCTTTTAGAAGGGTCCTGGGAGGATCCAGATGGGTCTGGGTACTTTTAGAAGGATCCGGGTAGGTTCTAGAAGGGTCTGGGGGCGTTTAGAAGGGTCCTGGGAGGCTCTACAAATGTCTGGAGGGTTTTAGAATGGTCCTGGGTGCATCTAGAAGCGTCTATGGGCTTTTAGAATGATCCGGGGAGGCTCTAGAAGGGTCTGGCGGCTTTTAGAAGGGTCCTGGGGTCCTCTAGAAGGGTCTGGGGGCATTTAGAATGATACGGGGAGGATCTAGAAGGGTCTGGGTGCTTTTAGAAGGGTCCTGGGGGCTCTAGAAGGGTCTGGAGTCTTTGAGAATGGTCCTGGGGGGCTCTAGAAGGGTCTGGGGGCTTTTAGAAAGATCCGGGGAGGGTCTAGAAGGGTCTGGGAGGTTTTAGAAGGGTCCTGGGGTTCTCTAGAAGGGTCTGGGTGCTTTTAGACGGGCCCTGGGCTCTCTAGAAGTGTCTGGGGGCATTTAGAAGAGTCCTGGGGGGCTCTAGAATCGTCTGGGCTCTTTTAGAAGGGTCCTGGGGTGTTCTAGAAGGGTCTGGGGGATTTTAGAAGGGTCCTGCGGTCCTCTAGAATAGTCTGGATGCTTTTAGAAGGGTCCTGGGGGGCTCTACAAGGGTCTGGGGGCATTTAGAAGGGTCCTGGGGGGCTCTAGAAGGGTCTGGGGGATTTTAGAAGGGTCCTGGGGGCCTCTAGAAGGGTCTGGGTGCTTTTAGAATGGTCCTAGGTGGCTATAGAAGGGTCTGGGGGCTTTTAGAAGGGTCCTTGGGGGCTCTAGAAGGGTCTGGGGACCATTAGAGGGGCACTGGGAGCCTCTAGAATGGTCTGGGTGATTTTAGAAGGGTCCTCGGGAGGTCTAGAATTGTCTGGGGGCTTTTAGAAAGGTCCTGGGAGGCTCTAGAAGGGTCTGGGGGCTTTTAGAAGTGTCCTGCGTGTCTCTAGAAGGGTCTGGGGGCTTTTAGAAGGGTCCTTGGGGGCTCTAGAAGGGTGTGGGGACCACTAGAGGAGCCCTGGGGGCCTCTAGAGGGGTCTGGGGTATTTTAGAAGGGTCCTGGGGAGCTCTAGAAGGGTCTGGGGGCTTTTAGAAGGGTCCTGGGAGACTCTAGAAGGGTCTGGGGGCATTTAGAAGGGTCCTGCGGGTCTCTAGAAGGGTCTGGGGGCTTTTAGAAGGGTCCTGGGGGGCTCTAGAAGGGTCTGGGTGCTTTTAGAAGGGTCCTGGGGTGCTCTAGAAGGGTGTGAGGGCTTTTAGAATGGTCCTGGGGGCATCTAGAAGGCTCTGGGGGCTTTTAGAAGTGTCCTGTGGGCCTCTAGAAATGTCTGAGGGATTTTAGAAGGGTCCTGGGAGGCTCTGGAATGGTCTGGGTGCTTTTAGAAGGATTCGGGGAGGGTCTAGAAGAGTCTGGGGGCATTTAGAAGGGTCCTGTCGGGCTCTAGAAGGGTCTGGGTGCTTTTAGAAGGGTCCTGGGGGGCTCTAGAAGGGTCTGGGTGCTTTTAGAAGGGTCCTGGGGAGCTCTAGAAGGGTCTGGGGTCTTTTAGAAGGGTCCTGGGTGGCGCTAAAAGTGTCTGGGTGCATTTAGAAGGGTCCTGGGGAGCTCTAGAAGGGTCTGGGGGCTTTCAGAAGGGTCCTGGGGGCCTCTAGAAGGGCCTGGAGGCTTTTAGAAGAGTTCTGGGGGGCTCTAGAAGGGTCTGGGGGCATTCAGAAGGGTCCTGAGGGCCTCTAGAAGGGTCTGGATGCTTTTAGAAGAGTCCTTGGGGGGTCTAGATGTGTCTGGGGACATTTAGAATGGTCCTGGGGGGCTCTAGAAGGGTCTGGATGCTTTTAGAAGAGTCCTGGGGGGGTCTAGATGGGTCTGGGGGCTTTTAGAAGGGTCCTGGGGAGCTCTAGAAGGGTCTTGGGGCTTTTAGAAGGGTCCTGAGGGCACTAGAAGTGTCTGGGTGCTTTTAGAAGGGTCCTGGGTGTCTCTAGAACTGTCTGGGGGCTTTTAGAAGGGTCCTGGGGGCCTCTAGAAGGGTCTGGAGGCTTTATAGAAGGGTCCTAGGGGGCTCTAGAAGGGTCTGGGGGCATTCAGAAGGGTCCTTCGGGCCTCTAGAAGGGTCTGGAGTCTATTAGAAGAGTCCTGGGGGGCTCTAGATGGGTCTGGGGTCATTTAGAAAGGTCCTGGGGGGCTCTAGAAGGGTCTGGGGGCTTTAAGAAGTGTCCTGGGGGGGCTCTAGAAGGGTCTGGGGGCTTTTAGAAGGGTCCTGGGTCATCTAGAATGGTCTGGGGGCTTTTAGAAAGGTCCTGGGAGGATCCAGATGGGTCTGGGTGGTTTTAGAAGGATCCGGGGATGGTCTAGAAGGGTCTGGGTGCTTTTAGAAGGGTCCTGGGGGGCTCTACAAATGTCTGGAGGATTTTAGAAGGATCCGGGGAGGCTCTAGAAGTGTCTGGCGGCTTTTAGAAGGGTCCTTGGGAGCTCTAGAAGGGTCTGGGTGCTTTCAGAAGGGTCCTGGGGGCCTCTAGAAGGGTCTGGGTGCTTTCAGAAAGGTCCTGGGTGGCTCTAGAAGGGTCTGGGGGCTTTTAGATGGGTCCTGGGGGGCTCTAGAAGGGTCCGGGGGCTTTTAGAATGGTCCGTGGAGGCTCTAGAAGGGTCTGGGTGCTTTTAGAAGGGTCCTGGGGGGCTCTAGAAGGGTCTGGGGGTATTAGAAGGATCCGGGGAGGGTCTAGAAGGCTCTGGGGGCATTTAGAAGGGTCCTTGGTGGCTCTAGAAGGGTCTGGGGACCATTAGGAGAGCCCTGGGGTCCTCTAGAAGGGTCTGGGGGATTTTAGAAGGGTCCTGAGGAGCTCTAGAAGGGTCTGGGGGCTTTTACAAGGGTCCTGGGGGAATCTAGAAGGGTCTGGGTGCTTTTAGAAGGGTCCTGCGTGTCTCTAGAAGGGTCTGGGGCTTTTAGAAGGGCCCTGGAGGACTCTAGAAGGCTCTGGGGTCTTTGAGAAGGGTCCTAGGGGGCTCTAGAAGGGTCTGGGTGTTTTTAGAAGAGTCCTGGGTCATCTAGAATGGTCTGGGGGCTTTTAGAAAGGTCCTGGGAGGAACCAGATGGGTCTGGGTGGTTTTAGAAGGATCCGGGGATGGTCTAGAAGGGTCTGGGTGCTTTTAGAAGGGTCCTGGGGGGCTCTACAAATGTCTGGAGGATTTTAGAAAGATCCGGGGAGGCTCTAGAAGTGTCTGGCGGCATTTAGAAGGGTCCTTGGGAGCTCTAGAAGGGTCTTGGTGCTTTCAGAAGGGTCCTGGGGGCCTCTAGAAGGGTCTGGGTGCTTTCAGAAAGGTCCTGGGTGGCTCTAGAAGGGTCTGGGGGCTTTTAGATGGGTCCTGGGGCCTCTAGAAGGGTCCGGGGGCTTTTAAAATGGTCCGTGGAGGCTCTAGAAGGGTCTTGGTCCTTTTAGAAGGGTCCTGGGGGGCTCTAGAAGGGTCTGGGGGCTATTAGAAGGATCCGGGGAGGGTCTAGAAGGCTCTGGGGGCATTTAGAAGGGTCCTTGGTGGCTCTAGAAGGGTCTGGGGACCATTAGGAGAGCCCTGGGGTCCTCTAGAAGGGTCTGGGTGATTTTAGAAGGGTCCTGAGGAGCTCTAGAAGGGTCTGGGGGCTTTTACAAGGGTCCTGGGGGAATCTAGAAGGGTCTGGGTGCTTTTAGAAGGGTCCTGCGTGTCTCTAGAAGGGCCTGGGGGCTTTTAGAAGGGCCCTGGAGGACTCTAGAAGGCTCTGGGGTCTTTGAGAAGGGTCCTAGGGGGCTCTAGAACGGTCTGGGTGTTTTTAGAAGGGTCCTGGGTTGCTCTAGAAGGGTCTGGGAGCTTTTAGAATGGTCCTGGGAGACGCTAGAAGGGTCTGTGGGCTTTTAGAAGGGTCCTGTAGGTTCTCTAGAAGGGTCTGGGGGCTTTTAGAAGGGTCGTGCGAGGCTCTAGAAGTGTCTGGGGGCTTTTAGAATGGTCCTGGGGGGCTCTAGAAGGGTCTGGGTGCTTTTAGAAGGGTCCTGGGAGGCTCTAGAAGTGTCTGGGTGCTTTTAGAATGGTCCTGGGAGGCTCTAGAAGGGTCTGGGGGCTTTTTGAAGGGTCCAGGGGGCCTCTAGAAAGCTCTGGAGGCTTTTAGATGGGTCCTGGGGGCCTCTAGAAGGGTCTAGGTGCTTTTAGAAGGGTCCTGGGTGGCTCTAGAAGGGTCTGGGGGCTTTTAGAAGGGTCCTGGGGGTCTCTGGAATGGTCCGGGGGCTTTCAGAAGGGTCCGTGGAGGCTCTAGAAGGGTCTGGGGGCTTTTAGAAGGGTCCTGGGGGGCTCTAGAAGGGTCTGGGGGCTATTAGAAGGATCCTGGGAGGGCCTAGAAGGGTCTGGGAGCTTTTAGAAGGGTCCTTGGGGGCTATAGAAGGGTCTGGGGACCATTAGAGGGGCACTGGGGTCCTCTAGAAGGGTCTGGGAGATTTTAGAAGGGTCCTGGGGAGCTCTAGAATTGTCTGGGGTCTTTTAGAAGGGTCCTGGAAGGCTCTAGAATGGTCTGGGGTCTTTTAGAAGGGTCCTGCGTGTCTCTAGAAGGGTCTGGAGGCTTTTAGAAGGGTCCTTGGGGGCTCTAGAATGGTCTGGGGACCATTAGAGGAGCCCTGGGGACCTCTAGAATGGTCTGAGGGCTTTTAGAAGGGTCCTGGGCAGCTCTAGAAGGGTCTGGGGTCTTTTTGAAGGGTCCTGGTAGACTCTAGAAGGGTGTGGTGGCATTTAAAAGGGTCCTGCGGGTCTCTAGAAGGGTCTGGGGGCATTTAGAAGGGTCCCGGGGGGCCTCTAGAAAGGTCTGGGGTCTTTTAGAAGGGTCCTGAGGTCTTCTAGAAGTGTCTGCGGCCTTTTAGAAGGGTCCTGGGAGGTTCTAGAATGGTCTGGGCGCTTTTAGAAGGATTCGGGGTGGGTCTAGAATGGTCTGGGGGCTGTTAGAAGCGTCCTGGGGGGCTCTAGAAGGGTCTGGGTGCTTTTAGAAGGGTCCTGGGGGTCTTTAGAAGGGTCTGGGTGCTTTTAGAATGGTCCTGCGGGGCTCTAGAATGCTCTGGGGGCTTTTAGAATAGTCCTGGGTGGCTTTAGAAGAGTGTGAGTGCTTTTAGAAGGGTCCTGGGGGCATCTAGATGGCTCTGGGTACTTTTAGAAGGGTCCTGGGGGGCTCTAGATGGGTCTGAGGATTTTTAGAAGGGTCCTGGGAGGCTCTAGAAGTGTCTGGGTGATTTTAGAAGGGCCCTGGGTGGCTCTAGAATGGTCTGGTTGCTTTTAGAAGGGTCCTGGTGGGCGCTAGAAGGGTCTGGGTGCTTTTAGAAATGTCCTGGGTGGCTCTAGAATGGTCTGGGGGCATTTAGAAGGGTCCCGGGGGGCTCTAGAAGGGTCTGGGGGCTTTTAGAAGGATCTTGGGGGCCTCTAGAAGGGTCTGGGAGCTTTTAGAAGGGTTCTGGGTGGCTCTAGAATGGTCTGGGGGCGTTTAGAAGCGTCCTGGGGGGCTCTAGAAGGGTGTGGTTGCTTTTAGAAGGGTCCTGGGGGCATCTACAAGGCTCTGGGGGCTTTCAGAAGGGTCCTGGGGGCTTCTAGAAGGGTCTGAAGGATTTTAGAAGGGTCCTGGGAGGCTGTAGAAGGGTCTGGGTGCTTTTTGAATGATCCGGGGAGGGTGTAGAAGGGTCTGGGTTCTTTTAGAAGGGTCCTGGGGGGCTCTAGAAGGGTCTGGGTTCTTTCAGAAGGGTCCTGTGTGGCTGTAGAAGGGTCTGGGGGCTTTTAGATGGGTCCTGTTGGGCTCTAGAAGGGTCCGGGGGCTTTTAGAAGGGTCCGTAGAGGCTCTAGAAGGGTTCGGAGGTCTTGTAGAAGGGTCCTGGGGGGCTCTATAAGGGTCTGGGTGCTATTAGAAGGATCCAGGGAGGGTCTAGAAGGCTCTGGGGGCATTTAGAAGGATCCTTGGGGGCTCTAGATGGGTCTGGGGAACATTAGAGGGGCACTGGGGTCCTCTAGAAGGGTCTGGGGGATTTTAGAAGGGTCCTGGGGAGCTCTAGAATTGTCTGGGGGCTTTTAGAATGGTCCTGGGAGGCTCTAGAAGGGTCTGGGGGCTTTTAGAAGGGTCCTGCTTGTCTCTAGAAGGGTCTGAGTGCTTTTAGAATGATTCGGGGAGGGTCTAGAAGGGTCTGGTGGCTTTTAGAAGGGTCCTGTGGGGCTCTCGAAGGGTCTGGGTGCTTTTAGAAGGGTCCTGGGGGGCTCTAGAATGGTCTGGGGGCTTTTAGAAGGGTCCTGGGGAGCTCTAGATGGGTCTGGGGGCTTTTAGAAGGGTCCTGGGGGGCGCTAGAAATGTCTGGGTGCATTTAGTAGGGTCCTGGGGAGCTCTAGAAGGGTCTGGAGGCTTTTAGAAGGGTCCTGGGGGGTCTAGAAGGGTCTCGGGGCATTCAGAAGGGTCCTGGGGGCCACTAGAAGGGTCTGGAGGGTTTTAGAAGAGTCCTGGTGGGCTCTAGATGGGTCTGGGTGCTTTTAGAATGATCCGGGGATGGTCTAGAAGGGTCTGGGTGCTTTCAGAAGGGTCCTGGGTGCATCTAGAAGGGTCTGGGTGCTTTTAGAAGGGACCTGGGTGGCTCTAGAAGGGTCTGGGGGCTTTTAGAAGGGTTCTGTGGGGATGTAGAAGGGTCTGGGTGCTTTTAGATGGGTCCTGGGGGGCTCTAGAAGGGTCTGGGGACCATTAGAGGGGCCCTGGGGGCCTCTAGAAGGGTCTGGGGGATTTTAGAAGGGTCCTGGGGAGCTCTAGAAGTGTCTGGAGGCTTTTAGAAGGGTCCTGGGGGGCTCTAGAAGGGTGTTAGGGCTTTTAGAAGCGTCCTGGGGGCATCTAGAAGGATCTGGGGTCTATTAGAAGGGTCCTGGGGGGCTCTAGAAGGATCTGGGGACAGTTAGGAGGGTCCTGAGGGGATGTTGAATGGTCTGAGTGCTTTTAGATGGGTCCTGTAGGGCTAAAAAAGGTTCCTAACCCTATCCCTAACCCTAACTCTTACTCTAACCCTAACTCTAACACAAACCCAAACCCTAACCCTAACCCTAACCCTAACCCTAACCCTAACCCTAACCCTAACCCTAACCCTAACCACAACCCTAACTCTAACCACAACCCTAACCCTAACCCTAACCCTAACCCTAACCCTAACCCTAACCCTAACCCTAAACCTAACTCTAACCCTAACCCTAACCCTAACTCTAACCCTAACCCTAACCCTAACCCTAACCCTAACCCTAACCCTAACCCTAACCCTAACCCTAACCCTAACCCTAACCCTAACTCTAACCCTAACCCTAACCCTAACCCTAACCCTAACCCTAACCCTAACCCTGCCTCTAACCCCTAGAAGTATCTGGGGGCTTTTAGAAGAGTCCTTGAAGGATCTAGGAGGGTCTAGGGTCTCTAAAAAGGTTCCTAAGGGGCTCTGGAAGGGTTTGGGGTCTTTTAGAAGGGTCCTCGGTGGCTCTAGAAGGGTCTAGGGTATTGTAGAAGGGTCCTAAGGGGGTTTAGTAGGGCCTGGGGGGCTTTATAAGATTTTGGGGGCCTTTATAAGGTTTTGGGGGGCTCTAGAAAGTCCGGGGGCTTTGAGAAGCACACTGGGGGCTCTAAAAGTGTCTGGGTGCTTTTAAAAGGTTCCTGGGGGGCTCTAGAAGGGTCTGGGTGCTTCTAGAGCAAAAATTTTAATTTTGCACATTTGGGGAATTCGCAGGGCTCAGCACACCCGGAGTGCAAAGGATGAGCCTGGCCTGGGAAAAGCACCTGCTTGATCAGGGTGTCTCCCCTGCCAGCTAAGTACAAAGGACCCAGACCATTCTAGAGCCCCCAAGGACCCTTCCAAAAGCCCCCAGACCCTTCTGGAGACGTTCAGGTTCCTTTGAAAAGGCCCCAGACCCTTCTAGAGCCTCCCAAGACCCTTCTAAAAGCCCCCAGACCATTCTAGACCCTCCCCGGATCCTTCTAAAAGCCCCTAGACCCTTCTAGAGGATCCCAGGACCCTTCTAAAAGCCCCCAGACCCTTGTAGAGCCCCCCAGGACCCTTCTAAAAGCCCCCAGACCCTTCTAGAGGACCCAGGGCCCCTCTTAAGCCACCCCGTCCCTTCTAGAGCCCCCCAGGACCCTTCTAAAAGATCCCAGACCATTCTAGAGCACCCCAGGACACTTCTAAAAGCCCCCAGACCCTTCTAGAGCCCCCCAAGACCCTTCTCAAAACTTCCAGACCCTTCTAGAGCCCCCCAGGACCCTTCTAAAAGCACCCAGACCCTTCTAGAGGCCCCAGGGCCCCTCTTAAGCAGCCCCGTCCCTTCTAGAGCATCCCAGGACCCTTCTAAAAGCCCCCAGACCCTTCTAGAGCACCCCAGGACCCTTCTAAAAGCCCCCAGACCCTTCTAGAGCCCCCCCGGACCCTTCTAAAAGACCCTAGACCCTTCTAGAGGCCCCCAGGACCCTTCTGAAAGCCCCCAGAACCTTCTAGAGCCCCACAGGACCCTTCTAAAAGCACCCAGACCATTCCTGAGCCCCCCAGGACCGTTCTAAAAGCACCCAGACCCTTCTAGAGACCCCCAGGACCATTCTGAAAGCCCCCAGAACCTCCTAGAGCCACCCAGGACCCTTCTAAAATACCCCAGACCATTCTAGCCCCCCCCAGGACCCTTCTACAAGCCCCCAGGACCCTTCTAATAGCTCCCAGACTTGTCTAGAGGCCACCAGGACCCTTCTAAAAGTCCCCAGACCTTTCTAGAGCCCCCCAGGACCCTTCTAAAAGCACCCAGACCCTTCGAGAGCCCCACAGGACCCTTCTAAAAGCCACCAGACCCTTCTAGAGGCCCCCAGGACCCTTCTGAAAGCCCCCAGAACCTTCTAGAGCCCCACAGGACCCTTCTAAAAGCACCCAGACCATTCTTGAGCCCCCCAGGACCCTTCTAAAAGCACCCAGACTCTTCTAATGACCCCCAGGACCATTCTGAAAGCCCCCAGAACCTCCTAGAGCCACCCAGGACCCTTCTAAAAGACCCCAGACCATTCTAGCCCCCCCCAGGACCCTTCTACAAGCCCCGAGACCCTTCTACAGCCCCCCAGGACCTTTCTAATAGCCCCCAGACTTGTCTAGAGGCCACCAGGACCCTTCTAAAAGTCCCCAGACCCTTCTAGAGCCCCCCCGGACCCTTGTAAAAGCCCCCAGACACTTCTAGAGGCCCCCAGGACCCTTATAAAAGCACCCAGACCCTTCCAGAGCCTCCCAGGACCCTTCTGAACGCCCCCAGACCCTTCTAGAGGCACCCACGACCCTTCTAAAAGCCTCTAGACCCTTCTAGAGCCCCCCAGGACCCTTCTAAAAGCACCCAGACCCTTCTAGAGCCTCCCAGGACCATTCTAAATGCCCCCAGACCCTTCAAAACCCCCCAGGACACTTCTAAAAGACCCCAGACCATTCTAGAGCACCCTAGGATCCTTCAAAAAGCATAAAGATCCTTCTAGACCGTCCCCGGATCATTCTAAAAGCCCCCAGACCCTTCTAGAGCCCCCCAGGATCATTCTAAAAGCCCTCAGACCCTTCTAGAGCCCCCTAGGACCCATCTAAAAGCCCCCAGACCATTCTAGAGCCCCCCAGGACACATCTAAAAGCCCCCAGACCCTTCTAGAGCCCCCCAGGACCATTCTAAAAGACCCCAGACCCTTCTAGAGGCCCCCAGGACCCTTCTAAAAGTCCCGAGACCCTTCTAGAGGCAACCAGGACCCTTCTAAAAGCCCCCAGACCCTTCTAGACCCTCCCCGGATCCTTCTAAAAGCCCCCATACCCTTCTAGATCCTCCCAGGACCCTTCTAAAAGCCCCCAGACCCTTCTAGAGCCCCCCAGGACCCTTCTAAAAGCCCCCACACCCTTCTAGAGCCCCCCAGGACCCTTCTAAAAGCCCCCAGACCCTTCTAGATGTACCCAGGGCCCATCTTAAGGCCCCCAGACCATTTTAGAGCACGCCAAGACCCTTCTAAAAGCCCCCAGACCCTTTCTAGAGCCCCCCAGGACCCTTCTAAAAGGCCGCAGAAACTTCTAAAACCTCCTCGGATAATTCTAAAAGCCCCCAGACACTTCTAGAGATCCCCAGGACCATTCTAAAAGGCCCCAGACCCTTCTATAGCACCCCAGGACCCTTCTAAAAGACCCCAGACCATTCTAGAGCCCCCCAGGGCCCCTCTTAAGGCACCCCGTCCCTTCTAGAGCAGCCCAGGACCCTTCTAAAAGTCCCCAGACCCTTCCAGATCAACCCAGGACCCTTCTAAAAGCCCCCAGACCCTTCTAGAGCCCCCCCGGACCCTTCTAAAAGCCCCTAGACCCTTCTAGAGGCCCCCAGGACCCTTCTGAAAGCCCCCAGAACCTTCTAGAGCCCCACAGGACCCTTCTAAAAGCACCCAGACATTTCTACAGACCCCGAGGACCCTATAAAAGCCTACAGACCCTTCTAGAGACCCCCAGGACACTTCTAAAAGCCCCCAGACCCTTCTAGAGCCCCACAGGACCCTTCTAAAAGCACCCAGACCCTTCTAGAGCCCCCCAGGACCATTCTAAAAGCCCCCAGACCATTCTAGACCCTCCCCGGATTCTTCTAAAAGATCCCAGACCCTTCTAGAGCATCCCAGGACCCTTCTAAAAGACCCCAGACCCTTCTAGAGGCCCCCAGGACCATTCTAAAAGCACCCAGACCCTTTTAGAGCCCCCCGGTACCCTTCTAAAAGCACCCAGACCCTTCTAGATTCCCCCAGGACCCTTCTGAAAGACCCCAGACCCTTCTACAGACCCCCAGGACCCTATAAAAGCCCCCAGACTCTTCTAGAGCACCCCAGGACCCTTCTAAAAGCACCCAGACCCTTCTGGAGCCCCCCGGACCCATTTAAAATCCTCCAGACCCTTATACAGCCCCCCAGGACCCTTCTAAAAGACACCAGACACTTTTAGAGGCCCCAGGGCCCCTCTTAAGCACCCCCGTACATTCTAGAGCACACTAGGACCCTTCTAAAAGCCCCCAGACCCTTCTAGAGCCCCCCAGGACCCTTCTAAAAGACCCCAGACCCTTCTAGAGCTCCCCCGGACCCTTCTAAAAGCCCCTAGACCCTTCTAGAGGCCCCCACGACCCTTCTGAAAGACCCCAGATCCTTCTAGAGCCCCACAGGACCCTTCTAAAAGCACCCAGACCCTTCTACAGACCCCCAGGACAGTATAAAAGACCCCAGACCCTTCTAGAGAACCCCAGGACCCTTCTAAAAGCCCCCAGACCCTTCTAGAGCCCCCAGGACGCTTCTAAAAACTTCCAAACCCTTCTAGAGCCCCCCAGGACCCTTCTAAAAGCCCCCAGACCCTTCTAGAGGCCCCAGGGCGCTTCTTAAGCCCCCCCGTCCCTTCTAGAGCACACCAGGACCCGTCTAAAAGCCTCTAGACCCTTCTAGAGCACTCCAGGACCTTTCCAAAAGCACCCAGACCCTTCTAGAGGCTCCCCGGACCCTTATGAAAGCACCCAGACCCTTCCAGAGCCTCCCAGGACCCTTCTAAAAGCCACCAGACCCTTCTAGAGACCCCCAGGACCCTTCTAAAAGCACCCAGACCCTTCTAGACCCTCCCCGGATCATTCTAAAAGACCCCAGACCCTTCTAGAGCCCCCTAGGATCCTTCAAAAAGCACCCAGACCCTTCTAGACCGTCCCTGGATCATTCTAAAAGCCCCCAGACCTTTCTAGAGCCCCCCAGGACCCTTCTAATAGCCCCCAGACCCGTCTAGGGGCCACCAGGACTCTTCTAAAAGTCCCCAGACCCTTCTAGAGCCCCCCCGGACCCTTGTAAAAGCACCCAGACCCTTCTAGAGGCCCCGAGGACCCTTCTAAAACCTCTAGACCTTTCTAGAGCCCCCCAGGACCCTTCTAAAAGCCCCCAGACCCTTCTAGAGCCTCCCAGGACCATTCTAAAAGCCCCCAGACCCTTCTAGAGCCCCCCAGGACCCTTCTAAAAGACCCCAGACCCTTCTAGAGCCGCCTAGGATCCTTCAAAAAGCATAAAGACCCTTCTAGACCGTCCCCGGATCATTCTAAAAGGCCCCAGACCCTTCTAGAGCCCCTCAGGACCCTTCTAAATGCCCCAAGACCCTTCTAGAGCACCCCAGGACCCATCTAAAAGCCCCCAGACCCTTCTAGAGCCTCCCAGTACCCTTCTAAAAGCAACCAGACCCTTCTAGAGAACCCCAGGACCCTTCTAAAAGCCCCCAGACCCATCTAGACCCTCCCCGGATCCTTCTAAAAGCCCCCAGACCCTTCTAGAGCCCCCTAGGATCCTTCAAAAAGCACCCAGACCTTTCTAGACCGTCCCCGGATCATTCTAAAAGCCCCCAGACCCTTCTAGAGCCCCCCAGGATCATTCTAAAAGCCCCCAGACCCTTCTAGAGCCCCCCAGGACCCTTCTACAAGCCCCCAGACCCTTCTAGAGCCACCCAGACCCTTCTAAAAGCACCCAGACCCTTCTAGAGGCCCCCAGGACCCGTCTAAAAGCCTCTAGACCCTTCTAGAGCCCCCCAGGACCTTTCTAAAATCACCCAGACCCTTCTAGAGGCTCCCCGGACCCTTATAAAAGCACCCCGACCCTTCTAGAGCCTCCCAGTACCCTTCTAAACGCCCCCAGACCCTTCTAGAGAACCCCAGGACCCTTCTAAAAGCCCCCAGACCCATCTAGACCCTCCCCGGATCCTTCTAAAAGCCCCCAGACCCTTCTAGAGCCCCCTAGGATCCTTCTAAAAGCCACCAGACCCTTCTAGAGCCCCCTAGGATCCTTCAAAAAGCACAAAAGCACCCAGACCTTTCTAGACCGTCCCCGGATCATTCTAAAAGCCCCCAGACCCTTCTAGAGCCCCCCAGGATCATTCTAAAAGCACCCAGACCCTTCTAGAGCCACCTAGGGCCCATCTAAAAGCCCCCAGACCCTTCTAGAGGCCCCTAGGACCTTTCTAAAAGCCCCCAGACCCTTCTAGACCCTCCCCGGATCTTTCGAAAAGCCCCCAGACCCTTCTAGAGCCCCCCAGGATCATTCTAAAAGCCCCCAGACCCTTCTAGAGCCCCCCAGTACCCTTCTAAAAGTCCCTAGACCCTTCTAGAGTCCCCCAGGACCCTTCTAAATGCCCTCAGACCATTCAAGAGGCACCAAGGGCCCCTCTTAAGGAACCCAGTCCCTTCTAGAGCAGCCCAGAACCCTTCTAAAAGTCCCCAGACCCTTCTAGAGCCCCACCGGACCCTTCTAAAAGACCCCAGACCCTTCTAGATGACCCCAGGACCCTTCTGAAAGCTAGCAGAACATTCTAGAGTCACCCAGGACCCTTCTAAAGGCACCCAGACCCTTCTAGAGCCCCCCAGGACCCTTCTAAAAGCGCCCAGACCCTTCTAGAGACCCCCAGGACCCTTCTGAAAGCCCCCAGAACCTTCTAGACCCCTCCAGGACCCTTCTAAAAGCACCCAGACCCTTCTAGAGCATCCGAGGACCCTTCTAAAATTCCCCAGACCCTTCTAGAGCACCCCAGGACACTTCTAAAAGCACCCAGACCCTTCTAGAGCCCCCCCGAACCCTTCTAAAAGCCCCCAGACCCTTCTAGAGCCACCCAGGACCCTTCTAAAAGCACCCAGAACCTTCTAGAGCCCCCCAAGACCCTTCTACAAGTTCCAAGACCCTTCTAGAGCATCCCAGGACCCTTCTAAAAGCACCCAGACACATCTAGAGCCTCCCAGGACCTTTCTAAAATCACCTAGACCCTTCTAGAGGCTCCCCGGACCCTTATAAAAAAACCCACACCCTTCTAGAGCCTCCCAGTACCCTTCTAAAACCAACCAGACCCTTCTAGAGAAACCCAGGACCCTTCTAAAAGCCCCCAGACCCTTCGAGACCCTCCCTGGATCCTTCTAAAAGTCCCCAGACCCTTCTAGAGCTCCCTAGGACCCATCTAAAAGCCCCCAGACCCTTCTAGAGGCCCCTAGGACCATTCTAAAAGCCCCCAGACCCTTCTAGAGGCCCCTAGGACCATTCTAAAAGCCCCCAGACCCTTCTAGAGCATCCCAGGACCCTTCTAAAAGCCCCCAGACCCATCTAGATCCTCCCAGGACCTTTCTAAAAGACCCCAGGCCCTTCTAGAGCCTCCCAGGACCCTTCTAAAAGCCCCCAGACCATTCTAGAGCACCCCAGGACCCTTCTAAAAGCCCCCAGACCCTTCTAGAGCCCCCCAGGACCCTTCTAAAAGCCCCCAGACCCTTCTAGAGGAACCCAGGACCCTTCTGAAAGCCAGCAGAACATTCTAGAGTCACCCAGGACCCTTCTAAAGGCACCCAGACCCTTCTAGAGCCCCCCAGGACCCTTCTAAAAGCTCCCAGACCCTTCTAGAGACCCCCAGGACCCTTCTGAAAGCCCCCAGAACCATCTAGAGCCCTCCAGGACCCTTCTAAAAGCCCCCAGACCTATCTAGAGAATCCGAGGACCCTTCTAAAATTCCCCAGACCCTTCTAGAGCCCCCCCGGACCCTTCTAAAAGCCTCCAGACCCTTCTAGAGCCACCCAGGACCCTTCTAAAAGTCCCCAGATTCTTCTAGATCCCCCCCGGACCCTTGTAAAAGCCCCCAGACCCTTCTAGAGGCCCCCAGGACCCTTATAAAAGCACCCAGACCCTTCCAGAGCCTCCCAGGACCCTTCTACAAGCCCCCAGACCCTTCTAGAGCCCCCCAGGACCCTTCTAATAGCCCCCAGACACGTCTAGATGCCACCAGGACCCTTCTAAAAGTCCCCAGATTCTTCTAGAGCCCCCCCGGACCCTTATAAAAGCCCCCAGACCCATCTAGAGGCCCCCAGGACCCTTATAAAAGCACCCAGACGCTTCCAGAGCCTCACAGGTCCCTTCTAAACGCCCCCAGACCCTTCTAGAGGCCCCCAGGACCCTTCTAAAAGCCTCTAGACCCTTCTAGAGCCTCCCAGGACCCTTCTAAAAGCCCCCAGACCCTTCTAGAGCCTCCCCTGACCATTCTAAAAGCCCCCAGACCCTTCTAGAGCCCATCAGGACCCTTCTAAATGCCCCCAGACCCTTCTAGAGAACCCCAGGACCCATCTAAAAGCACCCAGATCTTCTAGAGGCCTCCAGGACCCTTCTAAAAGCCCCCAGACCCTTCTAGAGCCCCCCCGGACCATTCTAAAAGACCCCAGACCCTTCTAGAGCCCCCCAGGACCCTACTAAAAGCTCCCAGACCCTTCTAGAGCCCCCCAGGACCCTTCTAAAAGCCCCCAGACCCTTCTAGACCCTCCCAGGACCTTTCTAAAAGTCCCCAGAACATTCTAGAGCCCCCCAGGACCCTTCTAAAAGCCCCCAGACCCTTCTAGAGCACCCCAGGACCCCTCTAAAAGCCCCCAGACCCTTCTTGAGCCCCCCAGGACCCTTCTAAAAGTCCCCAGACCCTTCTAGCATCATCCAGGACCCTTCTACAAGCCGCCAGACCCTTCTAGAGCCCCCAAGGACCCTTCTACAAGCCCCCAGACCCTTCTAGATCCAACCAGGACCCTTCTAAAAGCACCCAGACCCTTCTAGAGGACCCCAGGACCCGTCTAAAAGCCTCTAGACCCTTCTAGAGCCCCCCAGGACCTTTCTAAAAGCACCCAGACCCTTCTAGAGGCTCCCAGTACCCTTCTAAAAGCAACCAGACCCTTCTAGACAACCCAAGGACCCTTCTAAAAGCCCCCAGACCCTTCTAGAGCCCAACAGGATCATTCCAAAAGCCCCCAGACCCTTCTAGAGCCCCCTAGGACCCATATAAAAGCACCCAGACCCTTCTAGAGGCCCCTAGGACACTTCTAAAAGCCCACAGACCCTTCTAGACCCTCCCCGGATCCTTCGAAAAGACCCCAGACCCTTCTAGAGCCCCCCAGGATCATTCTAAAAGCCCCCAGACCCTTCTAGAGCCCCCCAGTACCCTTCTAAAAGCCCCTAGACCCTTCTAGAGCCCCCCAGGACCCTTCTAAATGCCCCCAGACCCTTCAAGAGGCACCCAGGGCCCCTCTTAATGAACCCCGTCCCTTCTAGTGCACCCCAGGACCCTTCTAAAAGTCCCCAGGCCCTTCTAGAGTACCCCAGGACCCTTCTAAAAGCCCCCAGACCCTTCTAGAGCCCCCCCGGACCCTTCTAAAAGACCCCAGACCCTTCTAGAGGACCCCAGGACCCTTCTGAAAGCCAGCAGAACATTCTAGAGTCACCCAGGACCCTTCTAAAAGCGCCCAGACCCTTCTAGAGACTCCCAGGACCCTTCTGAAAGCCCCCAGAACCTTCTAGAGCCCTCCAGGACCCTTCTGAAAGCACCCAGACCCTTCTAGAGCATCCGAGGACCCTTCTAAAATTCCCCAGACACTTCTAGAGCACCCCAGGACACTTCTAAAAGCCCCCAGACCCTTCTAGAGCCCCACCGGACCCTTCTAAAAGCCCCCAGACCCTTCTAGAGCCACCCAGGACCCTTCTAAAAGCACCCAGAACATTCTAGAGCCCCCCAGGACCCATCTACAAGCCCCCAGGCCCTTCTAGATCCTCCCAGGACCTTTCTAAAAGCCCCCAGACCCTTCTAGAGCCTCCCAGGACCCTTCTAAAAGCCCCCAGACCATTCTAGAGCACCCCAGGACCCTTCTAAAAGCCCCCAGACCCTTCTAGAGCCACCCAGGACCCTTCTAAAAGCCCCCAGACCCTTCTAGAGGACCCCAGGACCCTTCTGAAAGCCAGCAGAACATTCTAGAGTCACCCAGGACCATTCTAAAAGCCCCCAGACCCTTCTAGAGGCCCCTAGGACCCTTCTAAAACCCCCCAGAACCCTTTAGAGCCACCCAGGACTCATCTAAAAGCCCCCAGACCCTTCTACTGCCTCCCAGGACCCTTCTAAAAGCACCCAGACACTTCTAGAGCACCCCAATACCATTCTAAAGGCCCCCAGACCTTTCTAGACCCTCCCCGGATCATTCTAAAAGCCCCCAGACCCTTCAAGAGCCCCCCAGGATCATTCTAAAAGCCCCCAGACCCTTCTAGAGCCCCCTAGGACCCATCTAAAAGCCCCCAGACCCTTCTAGAGGCCCCTAGGACCCTTCTAAAAGATCCCAGACCCTTCTAGACCCTCCCCGGATCCTTCGAAAAGACCCCAGACCCTTCTAGAGCCCCCCAGGATCATTCTAAAAGCCCCCAGACCATTCTAGAGCACCCCAGGACCCTTCTAAAGGCCCCCAGACCCTTCTAGACCCTCCCCGGATCATTCTAAAAGCCCCCAGACCCTTGTAGAGCCTCCCAGGACCCTTCTAATAGCCCCCCGACGTTTCTAGACCCTCCCCGGATCATTCTAAAAGACCCCAGACCCTTCTAAAA